>OY728164.1:506374693-506974693 GCA_963277665.1 Viscum album | reverse complement strand
GATAATTTTTTCCTTACTAAGCATTTGAGCCATACCTTTCTTATGTTCCCTTCCACAGGTTATGAAGATAAGTATAACTTATGAGAAGTCTAGTAGGGGGGCTATAGTAGTTAGGTTTTTGAGAAATATTCATATGTTTTGTAAAATTATTTTCCTATCTAACTGGTTCTCAAATAAAATAAACCAAAAGGTTCTATGATTCGAGTGAAATTATCATGAGATGTAATTTTTAAGTTTTGGAAATGATGTAAAATGATGATATTTTTATTTCAGGATTTCATTATTGGCATAAAATGAGTATTTTTGTAATTTATGAGAATTATTTTGATATTTTTGGGGATTAAGATTAGGGAAATTTATTAAAATTAATATGGATAAGTCTAATGGATAATTATAAGTATAGTATAAAATCATGAAAATTTGGATTTTTTAGATAAGTGGTTTTCTTAGAAATTGCATACTTGTATGGATACTAGAATGTTTTTGACATTATGGAATAGATTCACCTATATTTAATCACCAAGAAAAGGGATGGTTGAGTAATGACTCAGTCATCACTATGATTAATGATGAATGGGCCTAAGACTGAACACTTGTCTAGAAACTCTCAAGGGATAATATTTACTTGATCATATGCTCTTTAAAAACTTCTATAAAGGTTTGAATTCCAAGAAACTTTTAGGGACTAGGTTGATAATTATAATAGAACTTAGCATAATGAATACTAAGATGAATCATTAATGATATAGGCTGAACCAAGAATCATATATGTTTATCTAAAAATTATATAGACAATGAGTGAAATAACATGAAATAAAAAATTATAGGATAACATGATGGTATTATAAGGTGAGATATATTCATGTCAAATTTCACTTGGGTTATCTAGGATACTAATCTTATGATTATAAATTTCTAAAAATTATGTCAACCACTTTTGTTTTTATTAATGTATTTAAATATAAAAAAAATAGTTACTAATAGGTGTGAGGGACAATGCATTGATTGAATAAATGATCAACTCATTGAAGTGGAAGATGGACCGAGAGATCTAGTTATTATGACAAACAAAATATCATGAAATATTATTAACTATGTGGAAATAGTTTAAATCATAAACCCACAAAATAAGTTAATGATTGAGTATAATGGGAAACATATGTGATGAAGATGATGAGGTAAAACATATTTAAAATATTATATGTTAAAAATATGGGATGAAGAACCAAGGGAATATCCAAAAGGAGATTAAAGGATTCTTTACTTCTATAAAAGGAGGGAATCAATAATTAAGTTGTCAAGGTAAAAATAAATATACAATGATGGAACATAATTTTATTCCTAAGGATCCACTAAATATTCAATGTTTCACATGTGATGGATTTGGGCACTATATCCTAATGCACCGATCCATGGGTTAATATAGACAACTGACACCGACTACCTCCTAGATCATGGGAATAAAAAAAATCACATAAAAAACTTTTTTTGTGGCAGATAGGGACTTTTCAGTTGAGATTTTTTAATTTATTATATCATGTAATATTTCACCTATTTCATATTGAGATAAAAATAAATTTTTTTGGTGGTATAATCATTATATCCATGGTATATCAAACTCTATAATGGATAGGAGAAGTTACACCTTATTGATTTATCTCCTCTTCAATTACTAAAATTCCATTAAGAATGGATTAATTATCTTTACTAAGGGCTCATATCAAATTACATATAGTGAAATATCACTTCATATCCTTGATAACCCCATGATCAACTACTGGTGTACGATTAATTAGGATCTCCAAATAGAAATTACTCCCATTTTATGACTTTAAAAACTGATAATACACAATTTATTTAATAGGGGGTAATGTTACGACCCTAAATTACATTATGTGTTTTCATTTAATAAATATTATGTTAATAACTTGTTCTACAATAAAAATGAAATTAAACCACAGAACATTATACTTACTATATAATGTATCCATTATGTTGTAATTTATAAATATAGGTAACCACATTATGAAATATATGTACAAATAATGATAATTATTTTTAATGTAGTTAGATAACTAATAATATAACCTTATAATGAAAAATGTATTTTCTATAAAATTATATTTTTAGGCACAATATTTTAAAAACCTAAATATATCATAGAGAAGGTATATTTATAATATTAATAATATATATTTTGATATTAATAATAGATTAATACTAATTTTATTAGTAATTTATTGGAAAGAAGAATAATAATGGTTAATATTTTGAAAATTTATTTTCATAAAAAATATTTTCATTATATTTTATCATTTTATTTAATATTCAAATTCTCAAATTTATTAAATTTAATTTGAAAAAAAAAATAAAATTAAGTTTTTTATTTAGATTATCAATATTATATAAAGAATAATTTTTGGTATTTTAAAAAATATAGATGTTTTTAGGTTAATTGTGAAAAAATAAATATTTTTTCTAAAATCATCAATCTTAGGACATTATTATAATAAAATAGTGAATAAATTTTTTTAATTTTTTTTATATAAAATATATATCTTTATAAATTAAAAGAGTCATTTAATTATACTATTCAATATTTATAATACCCATGTTAACCATTTCAAAAAATTAAGAAATATACCCCCCTAAAAACTGTTGTATTCGCCTATGTTAAAAATTAGTCTTCATCACATGTATAAGTTAAATTTAAAAAATGATTTCATATTTTATATAAAAATAATCATATTATATAAAAATTTAAATTTAGTTTTAGGGCATAAATGTATGATTACTAATATTGAAGTTATTGACCATGATAATGGTAAACTATCATTTTCAAATAATTGTTTTATTAACATGTTGTAATTTTTTCCACTTAAATAAATTAATCACTTATAAATAATGATTCTAATATAATTTTTAAAACTAAATATAAATATATTAATAATAATTCATTTAGTAATCAATACTAATATGATATGTATCACTTAATTGTGAAAACGTCATTTTTTTACAAATAATGTTTTTCTGTATATTATATAGTTTAAGTTAAAAGTATATTTATTATATTTGAAAATTGAATTAAATTTAATGTATATTAAATAAAGGTTCAGTAGATTAAAATATGTTAATACAGGTTACCTTATATTTTTAAATAATATATAAATTACTTAGTTAAAAATTACTAACCAAGGTAAAAATAAAATTTTTAAAATGTTGAAACTTGTAGTAAAAGACTTGAAAAAAGTTTAAAACATATGTGAAAAGTCTAATTTGATGATTTATCACCGGAATACCACCACAAAACTCCATTATAACGATATTTTATATTCATTTCCTAGTAATAGAGTGATGATACCTTGAAAGGGTAAAGGGTATTCTGAGAAGTTCTATTGTTTTACTATTAAAATTGGATCACTTACACCCCTCCATGGTTTCACTTACTATTAAAAATTAAATTGAAAATATACAAAAATTAACTCTAATAGAATTTATTTTTTCATCTATAAGACCGTGTTCACTAGAATTTATCATAAGGACATATTTTTCAAGAAGATCTCTAAAAAATATCAAGTCTCCAATGTAAGTATTACCTTCCTCATAATATTTTATCCTTAATATTACCATTAAAAATATATTCTATACATAAAAATATAATGATATAATTATTAATATTATACTTATATATTATTATATTAATTTAATAACCATAAATTATTCCTCTCCATCCTCTAAGAAAAAAATCATCATTTGTGCATTACACAAAGTATCACCTCCACAAAATGACATCATATATTTCTCATCCCCACTATTCATAGATGGTAAAATGGTTATAATGGATGAATAAATATGATATTTATAATATAAATATTATTTTTAAATTAAAAAATTATTAATTACCTTCCTTTCCTCTCATTCATTGAGAAATGAAAATATTAATTGTGTGTACATCCAGAATACCACCTAAAATGAGAAATGAGTTTCATTTTTTAACCACCCATCATGGATGGATATAAACATATATTTAATATATAAATATTATTTATATAAAATATTTAATTTTTTAAACAATGATACTATTTCACTATGAATTCTATCATGGTAAACATACATAAAAATTTTCCAAAAAATTGACCAAACTACCTCATATATTGAAGTAGGCAAGAAAAATATATAATAAATAAATAGAATTTGATTATATATGGTTCTTATTAAATTAAATATATAATGAAAAGGTTGATAATGTGGTATAATATGAATTTAATTTTATTATTCATGATTTTAGGTATACGCACACAAAGAATCTAGAACAAGGTAAGGGTTTCATATCAAAGTTTCCTTCTTTGAGAATTATTTCATTTTATTCACATGATTCAATTTAAATAGTGTGTATAATAACAATTTTATATATGTATAATATCATGAATTATGATTAATAATGGTATTTCAAAATTTAAATTCATTATTTATCTATTTCAAATGGTTTTCATTAGAATGTTTCTTAACTTGTATGGGTTTCCATCTCAATAACCCTTCATCAAGGAATGATTTGATATCATGCAACAAAATTCATTTATTTTGTGTAACTACTTCTACCAGAATTATAATATAATAATTTATTTGTGACCTTGGAAGCTTCACTTCCATTTGTACTGTTCTTTATTATGTCTTGTTATTGTTATCTTCCCTAAAATATATGTTTATTTTATAACACAATATTCTTTATTTGGTTATAATGTTTCTCATTGATATTAATATTTAATTTTAAATGGCAGAACATATTTCATTAATTGGAGTGAAATTCGGATTAAAATATTCTTTATTGATGAGTTATCTTCCTTCTTGAAAATTCAACTATGTTATGAATAATTCCCATCTTGATAAATGACAGTTTTTCATATTTATCCATGATTTCCCTAACTGATAATGTTCTTCTTTTTAATTGGAAACCTAATTATGTAAAATATCATGTTACCTTTATTTTTAACTTATTTCATTTTAAAATGGAAGATTTATTATCTTTTTTATGATGATTGATTTGAAATAAAGTTAATTTAAAATAAAAAATGGTTTTCCTTCCACGATCGTTTGTCAAATCTTCATAACACCCTTATTATATTTGAGTCACACAATATATTTATTTTTATCCCTTATATGAAATGTTAATCTCATGAACTTAACATAATTTTTAATATATTTACCTGAAATATACACCTTATTAAATATCATTTAAATATATAGGGTTATACATTCTTTAGTTCCAATTAAAATTCCCACTTTTAACTAAGCCCAATTTAAGGGATGTTTCCTATTTCATGTACCATGCCAAGAATTACCCCCATAAAAAGTTTTTAAAACATTAATATATTATAAAAACAATAATTATTGTTTGGATAACCCACTTGTTTAATTTTTTTTATTTAAAATAATAACATATTTTATTTTAAAAAAATACTTTACTTATTTTGCAAAGAACCACCCAAGTGGATTATTTTTATTCCTTCATAACCCAGACCCTTCTCAGGAATTTTATACATTGAAACTACATATTCCATATCTATGTCTCTTTTTCCATTTTAAATGTTAAAAAACATTTAATTCATTATTTTCTTGAGAATCCTTATTAATTTTCCATTGGTAATTCATTGAATCAGAATTATTAAATCCACTTCTTATGATGGGTTTGATCATGATTATGATTTTTGTATGGTTTATTTTACTCATGTGGAATTTATATGTATGTTTTTTATTATGTGATGTTTTTTACTAGAATTAAATATCCCTTCAATGCATTGGTTAATCGTTTTATCTCATGAGATACCATGTATGGTTCATGAGTGGGTAGACTAAGAACATCATGTTAGGTGATGGGTGAGTCCAGAATTATATATCCCTCCATTGAATATGGTAAAGATTTATATCTCATGAGATGTTATGTATGGGGTTAGGGAGTGAACCTAATATTCCATTAGACATTTTACATTATTTTTATGGGAATAGGGAGTGAACCCCATCCACTACATGACTTTTTCGACTATGTTTATATGAATGCATAGTGAACTTCATCCACTATGGGAATTTTTACACTATATTAATGGGAAAGGGAATTGAAATGTATCCACCATGGGACTTTATCTACTTTACTAGTATTGGTAGTGATCATTGAATGAAACATATTTTGTCGCATTTTAATTTTTCTCTAAATATTTACGATTCCTTGATCTTATGATATCATTACATTATACCATGTTTCTATGGTTATCTCATACACTTATGTCATGGAACATGTTTTTTATTTTAATGTTACATGTAATTACTTCAGGATTTATTGAAAAATCTTATTTTTACTTTTTATTTTAATAATAAATTTCTCTATGCTCTTATTATATCATTTTCTTATGATTTATCCTCTGATGACCAATCATTAATTTTTCCCTTACTACGCATTTGATCTCACCCATTTATTATGTTTGAATTCCCTAGGTTATAAAGATATGTATAACTAATAAGAAGTCTATAAGGGGGTCTAGAATAGTTTGATTGTGGGGTAATTAGGACAAGTTTTCAATAATAAGTTATATATGTAACTGGTCCTCAAATACACTAAACTAAAAGGTTATTCAAGTTCTGTGAGATTATTGTGAGATATAATGTTTATATTATGGAAATGATGTAAAATAATGATATGTTTAGTAGAGGTCATCCAAGGTTTTATCTACACCTTTAGTAATAAATTGATGTAAACTTATTTTTCTCTAATCGATGTTTGGTTTATATAAATACTTCCTACAAACTGATACAAATATATTAATTTTTAAGTGATTACTTAATTAATTTTAGATTCTTTAAGAACATTAGGACTTGTAGGGAATCCATTATATTTCCCTTAGATCAAAATAGAATTATTAAGAAACACATTGTCTCACATCAGCTTACCAATATGAATGAATATTCACCATATTTCTCCTCAATCTAATGTTGTAGTGGATGGTGTATTTCCCATTAGAAATAAATTTTGTGCCCTAACAAACCAGTTGGTCATTATAACCAAATCATAAGCCTTATTAGTAGGTGAAAAATGATTTTTTCTAGTAGTAACATATTAAAGGATACATCCATAAATTGGATGAAACTTTTGGGATCCCCTAGAAGATAGATCTCTACCAACCATCCCACCAATGATGATCTACTAAGAAGTATGTGGTCCCCATGTCCACATCCAAACTCTTTAGTTGTCTCTTCATTGAGAATGAAAATTATCTTGTCCCTTATATTAGAGATGTGGAGGAGGATATTTTCAACATACCCATTAATATCCAGAATATTCCTTGGAGGGATCCTACTTTCCATTATTTCCACAAACAATACATAGCCCCAATACCTCAGTAACTCACTGACGAGGTCACCCAGAAGAGACTGGCCTCGAGAATGCAAACTAGAGTTCCCAGTATGAGGTATATCCATGGAAGGTATACATATTATAGAAGGGATAAAGCCTATATTTGTGTTCCCACTGAATATTTCTATCGATATATCCTAGTGATGACTGAAGATAAAGCTCATTTTTCTACACACCATCGACAAGACCATTAACATATCCTGGTGATTGGTAAAGAGGAGTCTTATATACCTACTAACTCCCAAAAAACCTTCTACTATATATTGGAAGTAGTGAGAGATACACATTAGTGTATACCAGTTGAAACTTGGGGATATGCATGTATATCTGTTTCCACTAACATTGAATGATCTCATCAGCATGACCCAAATGATACTTAGGCGTGGGCTCGTATTCTTGGCCCCATTCAATAGGATCATCAGTGTATCCAATTTAGGAGAGAAATAAGGATGGACCTATATCTCCATTAAAATTTAAATTCATTGGTATATCTTAAAAGTAATTGTAGGGAAATTCAATATGACTACCATCACTATAGGAGTTTTCCAAAATATCATGAAAATCAATCGGGACAGAGATCATATCCCTATATCCAGTACACAAGGTCAAAAAAATGCAATGATGATGACCCCAGGTCAGACTCATATTCCATCCCAAGCATGTGAATCCCATAAGAATATCATAGTGAAACTCAATGAAGAGAATACTCATATTCCTATAATCACCTAGGAATCCTATCTATATATTATGACAGTGACTTAAGAATATAACTGGGTTCAAATCCCAATTCCTAATAACACTTAAAAGTAATTTAGGAATATTCCTCTAATCATACAAAAGGAACTTTGGGATACCCCAATCACCGAAAGGGGATTTAGTAGGATGTTTCTTATGTTCTAAGGGTATTTTCCAAATTTTGTGAATCCAAATGTCCTCATCAAGTGATCTAAATAATCTAGTATATGTTTTATATAATTTCCCCTATCTATGAGGATTCTATTTAGTCCCAATGATGCGTTTTTATATTTGATTAATAAGAATATTGTAGCTCATATTTTATAGTTAAAATCATAAATAGGAATATATTTCCTACCTATGTTCCATATATCAACAAATCTGAAGGTCCTCCCAATATTCCAATAACTGAGGTCCACCCTATAGTGAAAAAATATCAAACACATAGGTCCTCACCATAGAATACATTATGAAGGTCCTCCTCATATTGAAATATATTCTCAATAAATAGATCTTCCACTCATAAAAATCCCTTGGAAATGACCCTCATATCGAGAGGTAATAAAGAGCTCTAAAGTGAATACAACAAGAACCTCATCGCTAACTGGTGAAATATAATCCCATTCGAAAGGTATCCTAAGGTGATGGTCATCATTCATACCTCCATAATAATAAAAATTCATTAAATATTTTTAAAAAACATCCTACACTAATTTTTAAATAAAATATTCACATTTTCATCCAAATGGTCATTCTTTTATATTAAATAAAACATGAGAGCATTGTTTGTCTTTATCTATTTCAATAGTTATTTCATATTTAGATTATAAATTTTTATATTCTCATCCAATTCATGGGACTTACTTTTTTTAGTATTCTTTGAATATTTTACTACATATCATTAAACTAGACATAATCTTATATCAGTCATTATTATATCTATTGGAATCATGTAAGAAGACCTAATATTTTTATCATGAATCCAGAACTATGTATGAATTTTTTATTACAATGAAAAATTTATAGACTCAAATTCTTAAAAAATCCATGGATTTAATGAAAAAAATTTACCTTAATTTTTAAAAAATTGGGTTCCATTCTATAAAAAACCAACCGTAGTAAATAAAACAACTCACGTGAGATGGCCTTCCACAAGGGAGAGTAATGAAAATAACCAAACATGTATCATGTATATCTGAAACAAGGAAAACCAATATAAAATAAACGATTATATATCCATGATACATAAAATGTCAAGACAAAAAGGATAAACTAGAAAGAGAAAATAGGACAAGAAAAAAGGTGAAAAAACCATGTGACCATCCGTCACCCCAAACATTCCCTATGATGAAAGCATAAACAACTAAGAGTAAATAACAAAAAAAATGATAGCCTTACCGTTACACGGGTCGTGTAAAACCAAATATACAAAAAACCAATGGAAAAAAGAATTATTTGAGCATAAATCCCTCTATGATTTCACGAATGAATCTATACAAATTTTAATACAATGAAAACATAATCTCTAGATTCAAAAAAATATATTTTATAAAGAATTTTCAAAAGATAAAACCATTTCATAAAACCTAATTTTGTATTTCCTAAAATTATTATATATTCACACAATAAGAAATATAAAAAGTGTATATAAGAAATCCGGGGAGAAAAATAAAAACCATAAATGGATACACAAAAAGAAAAACATGTGACAAAACAACCATGAAATATACCTACACGTGTAAAACCAAGAATAAATGAAAAAGTAAAAGATCCAGGATCAGACCTATGGGAATATATAATAGGCATAAAAGTAAATCACTCAGCCAAGTATAAAGTGAATTTGACTTATATTGATTCCTGCCACAGTCTTTTGATATCAGCACCTCTAATGGTGCCAAACACACTAAAGTGACATGTTCATTTCCTGAAAAAAATCAAGTTTTCCAAAGTGCTATGTCTTTTAAAACCATTTTAAAACCTTTCTCAAATTTTAAAAAACATTTTCATAGGGTATCCTTACCACCTCCATTCTTTAAAATCCATTTTAAAACCAAAAATACCTTAATAGCATTTCAATAATAAACCACATGTCCAAAAAATATTTTAAAAGAAAATCCCTATAAAAACATGGATTTCTTGAAAAACATATAAAATGATTTCAAATCCATACTTTTCATAACAGAAACAAAGGAATTGAATAAGAACATAATTTCAAACAATAATACAACCTTTTTATAGATACAACTGTGTCATGAATGGAGAAGAAACACCAAAAATTGATCTCCCAAAGCCCGATGTTAATCCTGATCAAAGAGCTACTTCAAGGCCTTCAAAAGGATCTCTTGGGTGCCCAAGATTTGAGAAAGAAAATTGGTGGAAGACATAAATTCAATGGGAAAGGAATATTTATAGGAAGTCTTGATGTTAGAAGACCCCGATGCAACCTAACGGACCATGTCGTAGAGCCTCCAAACCACACTGTAGAGAACCTACCCACACTATAGTGAACATTGGTCAACTGAACTCTAGAAAACATAGTGCATATTGCACTGAGATTATTTTTAATCTAGGTGAGTCAACACTAGATCCTTCCATCCACACTATATTCCCACCTTTCTTGATGCAGGTTCTATGTCATACCCCACCACTATGATATAGTGGTGTTGAAATAGGAAGAACATACCAAAAACTACCCCTTGAGACCCTATGGTATAGAAACTCCCTACACCTTGTAAGACCAAAATACCAAAGGCGGCCATGGTATAGTTTCTTATCCATGGAACAACTACCTCCTAAATTGGAATATCCACCTAACTCACCCCCATTGCATTTCACTTCATAGCCAACTCTCTACACTATATCTAGCCACTCACCACACCATAGTATCCACCATCCATGGAGGGGCCCATGTAAAAAATACATAAATTTCAAAAGAACTCTTGAAATTAACATTAAAGAATATAAATAAAGGATGACCAAAACCATGTATTTGGAATACATGTGATCTGGTGATGATATTTCATAATCTCCCCACCGAAAAAATATTTCTTCCCCCAAAAAGTGTTCAAAAATCTAGACTCACCAAAATAAAACACCACTACTACCTCACTAATTATTTCCACTCCAATGTATCATCGATATCCCATCTACGCTACCATAGTTTATGGTCCAAAGGAATCATTTTATAGAATAGTACCTTATCCTGGAGATCCATAATCTGAATTGGTATCTAAACCAATGTGGTGTCGAGATCAAGATCACAATCCTCCCATTCAATCACATGGTAAGGGTTTGGTTGAAACCTTCTTAAATGGGAAACATGAAACATGTTGTGAAACAACATCAAGTGATATAGAATATCCAATTGATAAGTCACATTTTCATGATTCTGCATGATCTAAAAGGGGACCCTATACCTTAGTTCCAACTTACCTTTCCTAAACAAAGGAAAGTGTACCATGTGAGGAAAAACTTTGAGAAAGACTGCAGGAGAAAACTTAAACTCTAGAGTCTAACTATGAAACTCTGCATAGGATTTTTGATGACTTTGTGTTGTGAACAATATCTTACAGATCAACTACACCATTTTTTTCATCTTCAAAACAAGGAACATTCCAACCAAGGACTGCTCTCTCAAATTTTCCCAACATCATGGAGTTCTACATGGCCTCCCATAAAAAAATTCAAAGTTAACCATTTTTATAAAATATTAATAAATACATTTATATAAATATTATATGATAGGAAGTTAATTTTTCAATGAACCACCAAATCTTAGATCATATGATTTTAGTATATCCTCATGATGCTGAATATATCTCTATATTTTCCCATTCTTATCTTGATTGTATTTAATGCTCAACTTTATCTAAAAACCCATCACCTCCTACTAACCTTTCCAAAACTCATATGTTAACCTTAGGTCCCTATTAAAATCAATTATAGAGGAGAAACCACGAAGTATCACAGCCTATCATGCATTCAAGGGAACTAATTATTCCACTTTCATAATCTCCTTGATAGGGAGGAAATGACCCAATTTTATAAGTGGATAAATGATCACCGAAACTACATCCCCCCACTATGAGTCCATGGAAAAATGATGATGATGTCTATGTAAATACAATACCACTTTTATATACTATGGTTAAAGGTTGAAACAAACCATAAGGTCTCTGGTTATCCACTATAATTCTATGATAAGTAAGGTGATGTGAAAAAACATATACAATATTCCACATAATCCCTAGTCAAAAATACTAAAATCTCAAATAATGATACATAAATGTAGTTCCAGGGTAAACATACCAACAATATTGGGGTCCATTTTCCATCATCTTCTACCTTAGATATATCATACTGAACAAAATAACATAGAAATACAAAGGGACAATAATAGACTGAGACCACTCCCCCAAGGTCTCCCCATCATTTGAGATTTCATTAAAGCATCAGAAATAAGTGTCTAGAATTTTCTCCAACCGAACCCACTCATAAAATGATGAGTAATCCTTTAATAAATGTAAGAACACCTTCGCACCATCATATTACACTCCCCAAATCATCTTAGTGAACATACTCATCAAATAACGCTCCTTCACTGATTCCTTCAAGGATTGAGTCAGTAACTTCCTAATCAATGCATCAATGACCAAGATCCCTTTCCTAGGACTACAAAAAATATGTAAAACCTGATTCTAGAGATACTCATCCCAACTTCTCTACCACAAGTTGGGCCCCCTTCGATTAAACATATACTTTAAAATTTTGTGATTAGGCTATACCATAAACAACTACCCAAAGACATAATTATTCCACGTTTTGAATGAATTTATAACCATTTCATATAAAAAATAATGGGTAGGATAGTTATTCTCATGATTTCATAACTAGAGAAATCCATAGGCCACCACCTACTACCCATGCATCAAGAAAAACCCAATCTCATACCTAAAGAATAAAATAACATGTTATATCCCAAACTATGTTCGGGAGGAATCAAAACTAGATCTGAAGTCAAGCATACCTTTAGTTCCTTAAAATGTCACTAATTTTTTTCTACAAAATCTTCACAACGTTATGAGTCAATGATGTCACTGGAGATGCAAGCTAGGAGAAGTCCTGAACAAACTACGTATAGTAACTAGCCAAACCCAAGAAATTCACGATCTCAAACAAATTTTTGGGATATTCCTATTAAATTACCACCTCTACCTTTACATGATCTACTAAGATGCCTCACTAAGATATAAAATTCCCAAAAAAACATCATCTATTGGTTCCAAAACTCACAAATGGAAAGACTACCATATAGAGTATGTTCTATCAAGGATAAAAGGAGAATATCTAAATGATCTGGGTGATCCTCTTATGATCTAGAGTATACCAAAATAGCATCCAAATATTTGACCAAGAATGATTCAAAAAATGATGAAAGGTTTGGTACATCAACAACATAAATTACATAGGTTAATTAGTGAGACTAAATGGAATAATCATAAACTCAAAATGACTATAAAACTACCAAATGTTGTCTTAGATATATCTTCTTCCCAGACTCTCTACTGATGTTATCCAAACCAAAGTTCAATCTTAAAAAACCAATGATACCCTATAAGTTGACCCAAGATATCATCAAATCATGGAAATGTATACTTGTTATTAATGGTCACCCAATTCAACTTCTAATATTCAATGAGAAGTATAAGTCTCCCATCTGATTTCCTGGATAAGAGAACCAGTGAAGACTAAGAAGACATGCTAGGATAAATAAATCCATTATCCTTAGTTTCTATAAGTTGTAATTTATGTTCTATCAACTCATAAGGTTCCATGTGGTAAGATGGCATAGAAATGGGAATCATATCAGGGAGAATATCAATAGTAAAATTGACCTCTCTCTTTGGTGGTAACCCAAAATAATAATATGGAAATACCTTGAGGTATTCAAACTCCAGTTCAAGAAGTGGACTTCTCAAGTGAGAGTCAATGACATCAAGGAACATCATTGATAATTGGCATGATATCACCCCAACATAAGGAAAAACCGGCCCTGCTCTCCTAGATCCAGAATCCCACTCACCATGAAATTCATGAGAGACCCCATCACTAGAAAATATCTAAACTCCATTATGATAAAAGTCAATATAGGAATTTATGCTGATCATCCCATCCATGAAAATAAATAGGGAAAATATATCATGATCAAGAACTAAGAAGTCCCACACCACTTCGAAGTCAGCTATCATCACCAAACATGTGTGATATTTATAACATTTATCATACCTATTTCCAAATGGTGTGGAAAGATCCAACCAAAATAAAATAATCTCATAATGAAATCCCAACACATCAACCAAATTTTATGATATAAAAGAATTAGTATCACCTATATCAAACAAATCCAGTACCATAGATGATGAAAGAAATACCATACCTCTAACAGTAGTCAGACCTATCTCAAAATACTCAAGTCTGTAATCCAATGCATAAAAATCTCTGGTCATAGCTCATACCTAATCCCTATTAGCCACAAAACCATCCCCCTTGGCTTGATGATAAGACACACCACCATTGGAAGTATCAGAACAATCCTATATACTCTTGTTGAGAGTGAATCTAGCCTTACTACCTTGAGAGATCCTCCCATAAAAATTCTAGAGATGAACATATTTTCCCAAAATATTTAATTTTTTTGTAACTTTAATATAATTTTTCTTGGTATAAATATACCTCCCACACTTATAGAAAACTACCTTTTGTTTTCCTGGTGAAACCCCTGAATCTACACCTGAAGAAAGTTGTGCACCCTTGTATTTCCTCTTCTTTCCAGAAGACACACACTGACTAATAGATGTAGGAATCAAAGCCCCACAAAAACTTGTTCTCCTAGTTATTTCTATCTTGTATATATCCACTTTATCCCCCAACTCAATAAAATCTAGAAGGAATAAGAGAATAATAATGAGATAAATATCATCCCTCAACCCCATCTAAAACCATTGAGCCTTAGGGTAATCATTTGTAAAAATATTAGGAACTAGGTGCACCAACTCTATTTAATGGGTGGAATAATCCAAAACCACATGTCCCATACTCCAAGGTCATAGATTCCTTGGTATTTTCCACATGAAATTTTTTAGGATAAATATTCAAATTGTATTTCTTCTTGAAAGAGGTCCATGTGATATCATCATTCAAATTGTATTGAATTAAAGAGTCCCACAATATCCTTCCACATCCATCGAGTATGTATGTGAAAAAACCCACCTTTGAGTCCTTAAGAGTTGTTATAAAATGCAAAATCCTTTCAATCCACTCAAGAAACTCCTCAAGTTACATGGGTCCTTTGTCACCATATATGATGGGTGGAATCTACTTAGTAAATTCTGGGAACTGATTCAACACTCATCATTGGGGTCTAGTACCCACCTATCCCAGATCTTAAATAGTGTTGATTATAGATTCCAAAAAAGAAGGATCCACATAAGTATTTTCCCATGGATATCATCTCTCATCTCCCTCACTCAGTTTTATAATATATATTCTAGGAGGTATTGTCTAATAAAGAAAAGAAAATCACTAATCATAATAAGAGAAAGTTCCAAATTCATAAGAACAACTTCCATAATCTATAGTAATTCCTTAAAATAACATGAATTTAAAGAAAATCGATTCTAAAAATGAAAGACAAAGCTATTAAAAAAGAACATGTCTATTTAAAAAACCTAATATCTAGTTCATTCAAATTACCTCAAACACCAAGTCTTAATCTTGGTAAAAATTCTTGAAAACCATTGATTACTTGAGTGTATACACATTGCTGAGCTGAAGATACACCCTACTGCACTTACATCACGAATTAAATTTTTATTAACTCTTATCTACAGAATAATCTAAACCAAATTGAGGAATTTTCAAAACACTTCGGGATGGGTATTCCATATGGTAAAATTTCTTAACAAACCAATCTGGGTCGATCAAACACATCACCCATGATGGACTTCTATATGGAAGCATTATGAAAACAACCAAAAATGTCTCATGTATAAATGGAAAATAATAAAACAATAGTGGAAGAAATATTACATATCCATGAGACATAAAACACCATGCCTAAAGAGATAAAATTGAAAGATAAAACATGAAAATCAAAAAGTTGAAAAATCCATGTTACCATATGTCACCACCAAACTATCACTATGATGAAAGAATCAACAACTAAGAGAATATAGTGAACTACATGATGCCCTTCCCTTTACATATGTCTTAAAAAACCACACATATAAACACCCAAAGTCAAAATAAGGGTGTAAGCATTGAGCACTATAGGATTTCACCAAAAATATATAAAAAGTCTAATACCATGAAGAAAATATGATCTATATTTAAAACCAATACATTTTTAATGTATTTTCATAAGATAATACCATTTTATAAAACATTATTTTTTTCATAAAATCATTTAATATTTACACAATCAATAATAAGAAAAGTGTATATAAGAAATCAGTTGGGCAGAAGCCAAACCATCAAAGGATACACCATAATATAAACTTGTGAGTAACCAACTATGAAATATTCCACCATGTGTACAAAAAGAATAATTGAAAAAAACAAGATCTGAGCACCAACCAATGAGAATAAGTACTATACATTAAAACCAATAACTAATCTAAGAATAAATTGAATCCAAATGATATCAATTCTGACCACATTTTGTTGATATCAACACCTCTAGTGGTGTCAGAAACACTAAAGTGACATTTCAAATTCATAATACAACCAATATTACCAATGATCATTGATTTTTAAAACCATTTGAAAACCTTGAAAACATGTTACAATACATTTTCATAGAGAATCCTCACTGGTTACATTTTTGAAAATCCATTTTAAAACCAAAACCACATTACATCTATTTTAGTAACACATAACCTATACAAAAACATATTTAATGTAAATCCATTTAAATATATGTATTTTATAATGAAAATACACCTTGATTTAAAATACAACATTTTCATTAAACAAATCATGTAACTGGACAAGGGAATTAAATTATTCAAGAATTAGAATCTTTCTATAGAGACACCCACATAAAGAATGGATAGGAAACACCAAGAATATATATCTTAAAGCTTAGATATAATATTGATAAAATAGGGGATTCAAGGCCTTAAAAGGGTCCCTTGGATGCATAATATTCAAGAGATTGAATTGGGTGAAGGCCTGAATTTTATGTTCATGGAATATATATAGGAATATAAAATGTTAGAAGACCATAATTCAGCCTGATGGCCTATTCCATAGACCCTCAAGACAATGTCATAGAGACCCTTCACCGGTTGTAGTGAACCCCAGTCAATTTCATTATAGAAAACATGGAAATTAGTGAACCGATATCCTCTTTATATGGGGTTATTCTATTCCAAATACTTCCTCCCAATCTTCAACCCCACTATTGTCAAGGAATATATTATGCAGCAACCCACCACTACATTGTATGGGTGTCAAAATAGGAAAAACTGACAAAAAATCACCCCTCAAGTCACTACTCCACAACAACTCCCTCTACACCGTAGAACCAAACTAACAAAAGAGGCTATGTTTTAGCTTCCTATACATGGTGAAGCTCTTCCTAAAATATTAGGTCCACCTAAATTACCACTATATAGTTTCAGGACTTATCTGACTCCCTGAACCGTAGCCAACCAATCACCACGCTGTACTCTCCACTCTCCGTGGTGAATCTACTATAAGAAAAATAATAAATTTAAAAAACAATAGAAATTATCACCAAATAACCCATAAAAGTATGACCAAAATAAGGGATTTGGAATACCATTAAGCCAGTGGTGAGATGTCAGAATAACTCCACCATAAAATGTTTCCTCCCCTAGAAAGTGCTCAAAACTCCATACTCCCAAAAAGAGAAGGACATTTCTACCTCGGAAACAACTAATTATCCCACATCTCATGTCTATATCATCCAAAATTTCATATTACATGGACCAAAATAATCCTTATAATTCATAGTACCTTATCCTAGTGATCCATAATCTAAAATGGTTTTTCAAACATAGTGTTGTCGAGCTCAAGATCAAAATCCTCCAATTCAATCAAATGGGAAGGGTTATGTTGATACTTACTCAACAAGGAAATATAAAACACTTCATGAATTGAGGTAAATAAAGATATTAATGACAAACGACAAGCCAAATTTCCAAGATTCTCTATGATCTAAAAGGTTCCCATGATCTTAGGTGCCAACTTACCCTTCTTACCAAATCAATGGTATCCTAGTTGAGACAAAACTATGAGAATGAACCAATCACCGACCTAAAAATATAGTTGTCTATGAAAATGGTCCACATTGGATTTATGAAGACTCTTTTCAATAACCAATATACTCTATATCAACTACACCTTTTCCACCATCCCCTAAACAAGGCTTGATCCAACGAAAGACTTCTCTACCACCTCTGCCAAGCATAAGGGAGATATACATGGCCAACCATACAATTCTCAAAATGATTAAATATTAATTGAAGAATGATAAATATTTTTTTAGTAATATGACGCATTCCTGTCATAGGGTGTGGAAAAAGTAAATTTCTAGGTTTTTCTAATGCAGCACAGAGGCTGACCAAGGTCGTCAAACTTGAAGAGAGTTGCAGTCGGTTCAATCACTAATTATAATTCACATATTATAATTATTATATTTTAATATTTATAGAGAAAAATGGTGATTTGAAAGGTTTTTAGAAATAGTGAAATTAATATAATTAAATTTAAACTTTAAATCTAAATGTAGATGCAAATGAAAATATAATGAAATTAGGGAATAAAGAACTTGGTCCTAGGGTTGGATTACATGGTTTAATTAATTAATTATATATTGTTTAAATTCCATTTGATAATAAATTTATTGAAACCTCATTAATTAATAACTTTAAATTGATTTAAAGAGTCTGTTATTTTAGTATGAGTCCGACACACCAAACCACACCTCGTCTAATAATCAAGTAGGGTAACACCTCAACCGAAAATGTTATTCTTAAAAGACCCAGCTCCATTGTACGTAATTTCATCCCTTTAGGAAAACCCAATACCACCGTATGAAGGTTTTTCCATAATAAGTGATGAAAAAAAATAATGAATTAATGGAGATGAATGGATTTTGAATTAGTGTCATTGTGGACGATCACCGCACACATGCAATACTCCTCCATCAACAATATATAAATTTAAAACATTTTAACTTGATTATCAACAAAAAATAATACCATGAAACTTCCCATAAAGTCAAGCCTAAAATTAGTCACTTGCCATTGCAATGTGAAAAGAGATCACGATGGAATGATGGAAGAGATAGAATGAGAATTAGAGTTAGAGGAAAAAGAAGGATGGAATAAGGAAAAGGAAAAAAAATAATTTAAAAAAATATGAATGAATTACATGAGAAGAAAAAAGAAAAAAATAAAGATAAATAATAAATGGAGATTGGCCTCCTATACTTGGTGTCCTCAATGGAATGGGATGTATTGGAAATATTTGAGAGGTAGGAGCACCTCTCCTTTTGTAGGAATATTCTCTCCTCCAAAAGTTGTCGCATTTTGGACCCATTAAATGGATGATTCACATATAACACCCTTCATAAAAGTTGTTACTAATTTTCATTCATCAGTTCTATAAAATTTTCATCAAATTTGGACACCGGATGTTGGATTTAATAATTTTTAATTGGAGGTATGTTTTTCTTGATAAATGTTCTATGAAGCTTACATCAAAATTATAACATCCTTTAACAACCTTATAGATTCCCAACCTCCCAAAAATTAATTTTATGAATGTTAATATGTGTCCTTGTTCTATTACTGATATAATAACCTCAATTATAGGTGTGTAGGATGATATGGACTTCCGTTATAGTGGTGGCGTCCATGCTATCTGCCTAGAAGATCCTTCAAGTTCATTGATTTTAAGGCCTCTAGATGATCAAATCAACCCCTGGTCTTGATTAAAATGTTCTAGGAAATTAAATAAATATAAAAAAAAAATCCATCAATTTGAAATTATATTTTTAATAAATGACCAAAATACCCTTGATGTAAAAAACTGTAAAAAATCCAGAATTGATCACTTTTCACAATTTCTCTCAAAACATAATAAATCAAAAATTGATCCATATAATCAAAAATTGATCCATATAATCTCAAATTGATAATATCGGAGGATTAAAACAATTTAAATTCATAAAAAATGTTGAAAGTATTATTTCTATCAATTCCCCACACTTAAACCTTGCTTATCCTTAAGCCTAAAATCTCAACATAAAATTTCAAAGGGCACCCATATTACCAATATTCAAATTCCAAAGTAATAAAATAAAGAAAATCAATTCCAAATCAAAATTTTAAAAATCCACATGATGTTTCAATTTATGTGTTTATTTTTCAAAGAAACAATCAATTCGTATATTTTACTTTTCCCCTTTGAAGAATGATGAAACTTATCCTTTCATTCATTCAAGATCCCTAATTCATTATTATTAAATATTCCAATTCACAATTTACCTCAAATTTGAATATTTCTTCTCATATCTCTTGATAAAAATAAATTATAGTTATGCTCATATCCTGATAACATGCTCCTTATCCATAATATTTTAAAATAACTACTTTATCCACATCATAATGACAAAATATGCATAAAATCAAGAGGACATTCAATAAATGTACAAATTACTCTAAAGCCTATGGTGGGTAGGATTTGATGCATTACAAATTAAGGCTCAAGGAGGAGGTTTACCTCTTAATTACAACAAATGATATCGAAAAGTGTAATGAAATTCCTTCCTTTAATGTAACAACACCCAATTTTCCCAAAACTCAATGTAGAGTCATGACCAAATAAACAAAAACGAGTGAATTGTGCACCCTCTGTATTTTTTTCTTTTGTATTTTTGTCTTTTGTTTAAAAGTTATTATTAAATAAAACATCACATACATAAGCAAACCACATATGATAATAGGTTCGTCAGTCTATAAAATGGTTATTTGTGTTTTTCCCAAATGACAACCCATTTTTCGAATTTTTTGTTTCTTTTTTTCAATTTCATTTTTTATTCAACAGAGGAACAACAATATAGTACAATGAATGATTAAAATCCTTTTAAAATTCATATAATAACACCCAAAAACTTTTTCCTTATATGGTAAATCCTCCCTTCCACCATGAATCCCTTCAACCCCACAATTCATCTTTAAAATATCATGGAAATACCAAGAGTAGGGTAAGAATAGATAAAAATCGATTGAAACATGGATAATACAAATAAAGGTCATTCATGGTCTCCATCTGCTAAAATAATGATTGATGTAAAGGTGGTCTTTTATGGATAAGGGATTTTCAAAAGATGCCTCAATCATTTTAAATGTATTTTTGTATAGTCATTTCTTTGAAAAGATCAAATGAATATTCTGACTGGTGACATGTCCCATGATCACTCATGAAATATGCTCAAGAAAACGTTTAAGTACATTGTATAGTAATTTTATAGGTAATGATAAATATGATATTTGGATAATCACTCAAGGCATGATTAATAATTACAATTCAAATCACATGAATTTAAGAAATTGAAATCATGCAAATGGTATATAAATTTCATTTACATGAGTCAATCAATTCCCTTAAATCATGAGTCATCATTTCAATATCCATGATTCACTTTAAACATTAAATTTTCCATTTTAATCAATCAATATTATTAACATTGAAATATAAAACATGGCATCACTGGATTACTAAAAAACTCATTTCTCCTAGTTATTTCAAGTAGAGTGTAATTTAAGTGTTGGTATCCAATTATATCTTTAAATCTCAAATCATGATTTGTAAAAAAATTTAAGGAGTTTAAAAGTTAAAAATTAAAATTGAACTCCATTTTGAAATAAATCTTCAGTCCTCTTCCACCAATGTTTGAGGCATCCTTCTACCATCATGATACTACAAAAGAAAATAACTCAATTAACCATAAATATCATTTCATTAAACATCAAAATGAAAAGAGGGAGTGGGATCCATGCTGGACAAATCTAAAAAAGGGAATTTAAATTTAAATTCAGAGAAAGCATTTAAAGATAAATCATGGTATGATCCCCTATGTGGGACCGGAATTTTTACTACCTCCAGTGGGTAATACCATATATTATCCAAAGTTTAATGGTGGATGAAGCTTATTTTACTTGAACAACCACATGTTGCTTTTCCCAGCTTGTAGGTGTTTATTCTTATTGAGGAGAAATCCATGGATAAAGTACACTAGATTTTCCCCCTTTGAAATGTGGTATATCTTTCATGGTGGGGGTAGGATAAAGTATAGTACCTCCTCCTCCTTTGTTACCAATTGTGAAACAGTATCTTTCTCTTCTTGTGCTCCCGCTAGTAAATATTCAATGTATTCTAGAAGATCCAAGTGGTCCTCAGTAAGTTCATTTTCATTTTGATCATCTTCATTCGAGGTTTCATACTAGTTGTCTAAAACTAAAAATTTAAAGTTATTAGGGGTGATACTAAATTTAATTTCAACAAAATTGGAAGTATTTGAGTTCAAGATTATATATTATCCCTGATGTGGTTCTGTATGTATATCATCTTCGGTGGAAGGTGCCTCTTGGAGTTGATCTTCACTAGATAGAGGTTGGTAATCGGGATCCTCTTCATGGAGTTTGGTCTCTACTTCTTGGATGCGTTTAGTGAAATATGTGAAAACTAGGGGCACTTCTTTCTTAGAATTGAATCGTTGCAAGTCAGTTCAGAGTTCTTCAATCATACTCATCAAAACTTGTGGTGAGATCTATGTCTCTTGGAAATTTGAAAACTATTTTAACATTATCATACGAGATTCCCTCATTAATTGTAGTTCCTTCTAAGTATAATCTATTTTCAAGTCTTGTACCTATGAGTAATCATTCCCTTAATTGAAAAGATATAAAATTTTAAACATTATGGGAAAAAATATTTTTTATATATTTTTTCAATAAATAAAAAAAGATAAATATTTTTAAAAAAGTGTGAATTTTGAAAAGGTTATTGAATTAACTATTTAGTTCCCCTTAAATGATGACAGTTTTCATGAATTCCTATCATATGTCATGGAAAAAGAAAATTTCTATGTTTTCCTAATACAACATAGAGGCTGACCCGAGTCATCTCAATTGAGGAGCGTTGCAGTCGGATCAACCACTAATTCTAATTCACCTAATATAATTATTTTTTTAATAATTATTGAAAAAAATGTTGATTTTAAAGGTTTTTTGAAATAGTGAAATTTAAATATTTAAATGAAAGCTTTAAATCTAAATGCATATGCAGATGCAAACAGATTGAAATTTGGGAAGAAATAATATGGTGCTTGGGTTGAATAATAGTGGTTTAATCATTATTTATTTATTTTTTAAATTCAATTTAGTAATCAATTTTGTGAAACCTATTAAATGAATTAATTTACTTTTATTTATAGATTGTGTGATTTTAGATTGCACCGACACACAAAACCACACATCCTCCAACAATTATGTAGGGTAACACCTCAACCGAGAACACTATTCCTAAAAGACCCTAATATGCGGTATTCCATTTCATCCCTTTATTAAATTCCAAATCCACCGTATAAATGTTTTTCCCAAAATAAAGGTGGGAAAAATAATGAATCAATGGAAATGAATGGATTTTGAAGTAGTGTCATGTTGGACGACAACCACACCCGTCTAATACTCCTTCATCCACTACAAATAAATTTAAACATTTTAAATTGAAGCTCAAAAAAAATTAATACCATGAATCCTACCCCAAGTCCAAGCCTAAAATTAGTCACATTCCATTTCAATGTTAAAATATATAACAGTGGAAAGTTGGAAGAGAGAGAATGAGAATTGGAGTTGGAGGAAAACGAAGGATGGAGAAAGGAAAGGGAAACACTTTAATATAAAATATATGAATGCGTTACATGAGAAAATAAAATTTAAATGAAAATAAATTAATTAAAGATAAATACTAAATGTCCCTTGGCCTCCTATACATGGTGTCCCAGATGTAATGTGATGTATTGGAATGATTTGAGAGGTAGGAGATGCTCTCCTTTTATAGGTAGATTCTATTCTCCAGATGTTATCACGTTTTTGAACCGTTAAATGTACTATTAACACATGGTATCCTTCATAAACATTGTTCCTAATTATATTTCTAGTATCCTATAAAATTTTCTTCTCATTTAAAAATTGTATTTAGGAGTTATTATTTTTTATTGGAGATTGTTTTCTGGAAAGAGGTTCTAAGAAGGTTCCTTGAAAAGTATAACATCCAATGACAACATTAATGATTTCAAAACACCCTAAAATTAATTTTAGAGATGATAATATGTTTCATTGTTCTATTATAGGTGGATTAACCTCAATTTGAGGTGTTTAGGTGGATATGGACTTCGGTTATGGTGGTGGGGTCCATGCTGTCCGCCCAGACAATCATTCAAGTTTATTGATTTTTAAGGCCTATAGATGCTCGAATAATACCATATTCCAGAAGAAAAAGTTGTAGGAAATTAAATAATAGTTAAAAAAAGAATAAATAATTTTGGAATTATATTTTTAAATAAATGACCAAAATACCCTTGATGTAAAAATATGCAAAAAACCAGAATTAAGTACTTTTCACAATTTTTCTCAAAAGTCATCATAAATCCAAAATTGATCCATATAAGATCAAATTGATAACATGGGGGGATTATATGAATTTAAATGTGTAAAAAAATGTGTAAAATATTAGATCTATCAGAATACTTGTCCAAAGGAATTTTCTTTTACTAGGAACCACTAATTATAATAATAAATGCTCGGAGTATATCCTGAAGAACCTGATAATTCCCTATTTTTCCCATCCATCTGTAGATGATATGTGATGCTAGACTTAATCTGGGAGACTACCACTACTTTCAACCCTCTAAAAAACATGGATTTGAACCATGGGTCCCAATTTTAAATAATAACACAGGAAACCCCATGAAGTCTCACAACCTCTCAGACATACATTTTCCCAATCTGTTCCACTTTTATTATATGCTTGATAGAGAGGAAGTGCGATGATTTTATATGTTAATCAATGATCAACCAATTCACACCCCTCCCAGAATTATTACGTGAAAAATTAATTGTGATGTCTCTGAAAATATCATCACCCATCCATATGGGTATGGGTTAAGGATTCAACAAACCTGAAAGTCTCTCATGTCCAACCTTAATTTTCAATCAATTAAGAGACTATGACATGGAATCTATAATCATCTCCCTAATCCCTATACACAAATAAAAAAATCTCAAATAATGATAAATCTTGGTATTCCTAGGATTCATGGATCAACAAGACTAGTTTCTATTGTCGATAATCTGATACCTTATAGATATCAAAATGAAAAACTTTCCTTGAAAACTGAAATTACCAATGGGATATCAAGACAAATCAACCAAGGTCTCCCCACCATCTAGGATTTTATCAAATAAGTAGTAATCAGTTTTTATAACATGATTGATTTGATTAAAATCATCAAATGATGATTCATTTTTATTGAAGCTGAGAGCAATTTTCCACCATCCACTTCCACTTTTGAAATCATCTTAGCCAAAGAATGTTTCAGAGACTACTCCTAAACCAATAATTTTCATTTCAATGCATTAACAACCTTGGTACCTTTCCCAATAGAGGGTGAAATATCAATATAATTTTTTTAGAGATACTCATACTATCATCTTTATCGCATGTTTAGATACCTCTAAATAAAAATATAATTTCGGATTTTAGGATTTGAGTCTACTGTAAACCTATGTCGAAAGAGATTGTGACACTGTGTTTTAGTGCATGCATAACCAATGATAAACTAATATCATGGGTAGGGAATTTATTCTCATTAGGGATAAATTAGAGAGAGCCATAAGATTATAATTTCTTCCCCTATATCAAGTAAAAACCCAATCCCATACCCAAAGAATCACAAAAAACATCATATTTGGAACCTAGTTTTGGAAGAATAGAAACTGGAGATGAATTCAACCTTATAATAAGTTCCTCAAAATATCTCTAAAATCTTTCATTCCTCTAAATATTTAAACCCTTATGAGTAAAATTTTTCATTAGAGATGAAATCTTATAGAAGTATTAAAAAAATTGCATGTAGTAACCAACCAAACCCCAAAAACTCCAGATCTCAAACACATTTCCAGGTTGTTACCAAGAAATTATCACCTATACCATTATTGGAACTACTAAGATTCCTCTCTCAGATATAATATTCCCCAGAAAATTCACTTATTGGATCGAAAAATCACACTTGTAAATCATTAAATATAAACAATGCTCTCTCAAGGCTATAAGGATGATATCAAAATGATCCCATTAATCCTCCTATGAAACAAATTATAAAAAAATATCATCCAAAAAATGACCATGAGCGAGTCCAAAAACAGATGAATTATTCAGTTCATCAACATCAAAAATACTTCACGAGCATTAGTGAGACCAAATGGAATATCCCAAAACTCAAATTTCCCATATTTAATCCTAAAAAAATATCGTTGTTATATCATCTTTTCAGACTATAAACTGATCATACACTGACCAGAGGAAAATATTAGAAATCCAATGAGGCCCTCTGAGTTGATCAAAGAGATCATCAATTCTTGAAAAGAGATATTTTTTCTTATCTGCCACATGATTTAACTTTCGATAATCAATGAAAATTACTAGGATTTCAAACTCGTTAATGGAAAATAGAATATGTAATCCCAAGGTAACATGTTAGAATGAATAATTACAATATCCTAATAGTCCAAAATCATGAATTTAAGTTTCATCTACTCATAATATTGTATGTGATATGTTTTCATAGAAATGGGCCTCAAACCAAGAAGTAGATTAATAGTAAACATGACTTCTATAAATGGTGGTAACCATAAAAATTCATCAGGAAAGAACATAGGGCATTAACAATCCATAGTGGTAAGTCAAATTCTCAAGTGGGAGTCAAAGAAATCAAGGAACATCTCTAATAACTGGCATGAGATCACCCCTATATAAGGAAATATTGACCTCACTCTCCCAAATATAGAATCCCAATCACACTAAGAGACATGAGGTACACCATCAAGAGATAATAACTAAACATGATGATGATGATATCCTTTATACCGATCATCGAATCTAAGCTAATAATTTGGTTTAATATATCATGATTAAGAACTAAGAAGTTCCACTCCACTTTAAAGTTAGTTATTGTCAGCCAACTTGAGGGACATTTAAAACCATAATCATAAATCTTTCAAAAAGGTATGAAAATATCCAACAAGAATAATATAACCTCATAACGCAAGCCCAAAACTTTAACTATATTTGATGATATAAAGTATTGAGTAGCACCTATATCAAAAAAAGATAATACCACAGAGGATGAAATAAAAACCGTAAGTCAAACAGTAGTTAGCCCCACCTCATATTTATATGAAACATACACAACTGCATAAATACAAATTATCTCAACTCCTCAATGATCCCTCTTAGCTGAACGAACATACCCATTAGCTAGAGGATAAGACCTACCACCCTTAGAATCAGAAAAATGAACATATGATCCCTTGGTGATAGTGGATCACGCCTTATTACACTGGTACATACTACCAAAAACATTCATGGGATGACAAGATTTTCCTCAAATATGACAATTATTGGGAACTTCTATAAAATTAGTCTTGGTATGACTATCCCTCCCAAACTGGTATAAAACAACCTTCTACTGCCCTAATGAATCCCTTGAAGCTACTCCTAATGAAAACAATGCACCCTTACATTTTTTCTTTGGGACAAAAGACACACACTAGATAACAGATTTATCAACTAAATATCCACCGAAGCCCATTTTCTTAGCTATGTATACCTCAACCATATCTATTTTTTCCATCATGTTAATAGAATTTTTAATAAATACAAGAATCATAATTTAGAAAATATCTTCCCTAAACCCCATATCAAACCACTAAGAATTAAGGTAATAATTTTTTAATGAACACGAGTTCTAGGTGAACCAACTTAGTGAAGCAAGTGGAAAACTCCAAAACTGTATGATCCTCCAGATACAAGGTCAAAAATTATCTAGACTTCACCACACACAAATATTTCAGCATAAAAATGAAATATATCCTCATTAAAGAGGTCTAGGTGAGATACTCATGAAACTTGGTTTACACAACATATTCCCACCATCTTCTCCCCAATCCCTCAAGAATATATATAGTGAAACCACCTTATAGTCCTTAGGAGTTTTAGAAAATGGAATATCCTTTCAATCTGCTCAAGTCACTCCTCATATTCCTAAGGTTCATTTTCACCCAGTAATATAGGTGGATTCTACATAGTAAATTATTTTCCATAATACAACAATCATACCTATGGTCCAATACCCTCCTCACCTAGTATTTGAATAGTGAAAAATAAAAATTCCACCCATGAAGGGCCCACTTAAGGATTCACTTGTAGAACATGACTCATAGATTCCTCACTTCATTTTAGAAGAAATATTATAGGAGGCATTGTTTCATAAACATGAGACACTAACCAATCAACTTAACATAATGTTCCCAAATCATAATATCAACTTGAAAAATCCATATGGATTCCTAAAAAGAACTATTATTTAATGAATTCATGGATTCAAAGAAAAATAGAAAAAAAATTTAAAAAATAACATTCTCTCTTAATTAAAACCCATATCTAGTACATTCAAATGAACTTAAACATGAATTCATAGGATTAGTAAAATTCTCGAACTACCCATGGTAACACTAGTTCAGATATAGAAGTGAGTGGGCTAGGAACCTTTACACACTTACTACCTAAATTTTTATGGTCTTAACTTATGTCTACAAAATATTCTGAACTAATCCTAGTAAGTTTCATAACACTTTAGGATTATAATTCCCATTAATACGTTTTTTTAATGAACCGTACTAGTTTGATCAAAGAAATCACCCAAGATTTCCCACCATATGGGAGAATCATGAAAACAAACAAACATGTATCATGTATAAACAGATCAAGGAAGAAACAATATAATAAATAGTATATATCCATGAGGTATACAACATAAGCCCCCAAGGGCTAAACTAAGAAGAAAAAATGCGACACTCTAGTAGTTGAATACTCTATGTGGCTATCTCTCACCACCAAGCAATCCCTACAATGAAAGAAACGACAACTAAGATAAGGAAGAAAACTACATGACACCCTTCCCTTTACCTATGACCTAAAACACCACATATAAAAAGTACCAAAGTAACAATTACTGGGTGATCCCAAATACCAGTATTATTTCACCAAATAATCTATAAATATTCCTATATCATGAAAATATAAGCTCTACATTTTAAGAAATATAATTTATAAATATTTTTCAGTAGAAAACGTAATTTTATAAAAAAAACTTTTTTTAATAAAAACATATTATATTCATAGAATAAAGAATATGAAAAACTTATATAATGAATAAGGTGAAAATAAGTAAAACTATACATGGATACACCATAAGATAAACATCTGATCAAGGAACCAAGAAATATACCATCATGTGTAAAATAAATAATGAATGAAAAAGCATAAGATTTGGGCTCTAGCCTATGGGGATACATACTAAACATAAAAATAAGTCACAAATCTAGGAATAAAATGAATCCAATTGATATTGAACCCTACTACAGTCCATTGATATCAACACCTATAGTGGTGTTACACACACTAAAGAAACATTTGGATTTCCCAACTCACCCAAGTTTCCCAATGTGATATTCTTTTCAAAATAAGTTGAAAACCTTGATCACATTTTATAAAACACTTTCACAATGAATGCTTACTTCTTCCATACTTGAAAATCTACTTTCTAACCAAAATAAAATTAAATTAATTTTAATAACACATCACATTTCCATTTTTTTTAAAATAAAATCCCTTTAAAACATTTTTTTCATGACGAAAATCCACCATGATATCGAATAAAACCTTTTCATAACACAAACTATGGAATTGAATAAGAACATCATGTTATTATATAATTAAAACCTTTTAATAGAGAAACCTACCTCATGAATGGAGAGGAAACACCAATAATTTATCTCATAAATCCCAAATTTTATCATGATAAAATAGGGTATTCAAGGCCTTCAAATTATTCTATTCGGAACATAAGGTTTGTGAGATAAAAGTTGGGTTATGCCTGAATTTGATGGGATTTTAATATTTATATTAATTCTATAAAAGACAACAGTGTTTCTGGATGGAGCACATCCAAGACGATCTAGACAATAATACAAAGACCCTACCAATTCCATAATTAAACCTGGTCAGCTTCCCTCCAGAAACCATAGAACATGGTGTGCCTAGATCCCCTTTACCTAGGGTGAGACCATGACGCAACCTTCCTTCAACACCGTAGACCTACCATTGTCAATATAGAATCTATCTCACAACCTACCACTATGCTATAAGGGTGTCAAAATAGGTAAAACTAACCAAAAAACTACCCCTTAAGCCCCTACACCACAACTATTCCCTACACCCCATAGGACCAAACTGCCATAAGAGGCTATTCTCAGCCACTTATCTATGACACAATTACCCCTAAAATTGAAATTTCACCTCACTCACCACTATAGTATTTCGTACCACAACTTACTTCCTAAACCACAACTATCCACTCACAACATCATAGTCCCTACCTTCCCTAGAACAACCCTTTCAAAAAACTATGAATTTCAAAAAATAATCAATAAATTACCAAAAAAACACCCAAAAAATGGATAACCAATTCCAAGGATATGTTATGCCAATTATATTGTGAAGGGATTCCACATATTATTTCATTTAGTGGATCAACTAAATAATTTACTGAATACCCAAAAATCCATCAATAGTTTTAACCGCTATTAGTGTGGGGGATATATCATCTAAACAATCGGAAAAAATACTCTAAAAATGAACATGGAGAAAAATAAGGGAATGAGAAACAAATAAATTAACTTCCATAAATTGTTATTCCTTCATTTTAAATTATATAAATACATGGAAGATTTGAATTATAGAATTGGAAGGGTCTTTCTAAATGGGACAGTTTAATTTGGTATTTTATCCATAACATTCACTAAATGTGTCTAATATAATTTGAATTATATGGGAGGATTATTAATTTTGATAATAAAAACTATCTAGATAATCAGTTTTTATATTATTCTTTATTATGTGTCCAACAAGTGTAAATATTTCGCGGAAAAATTTGTAGTGAAACCAACCACCTCTCATGCCTATAGAAATTTTTCTCTACTTCCATTAAAAAGCATAAAAATTTATTTAATTAAGGATGGAAATTTGTATTTATATACCTTTATCTATGTATTTAAGTTCTTCCATACTCTAGTATAAACTAGATTTACCCATCCTCACTACTTCATTCTTCATTGTTTTCTTATTCTCTTTTTTTCAATATGATAATATTTTATTTGTAACTATAAATTTAATGTTAGTCAACATTTTCTATTCCAATATTAACTATATTTATCATATTTATAAATATTATTATTAATTTGAGATAATTGAAATTCTATTTGAAGAAATTTCATTAATACCTTTTCAATTCCATCACAAGCATATGTTGTCTCTATTATATTAGGAGTCTAGTTAGTTTAATTCATTTCTTGTCACTTTCTCTTTTTTTTCATTTTTCCACAATCATCTACATCTAAAAACGAATTAATTTGTATTTCTATGGTTTATTTAAATTAAATCATGGTTAGAACTTTGATAAGGATTATGGATTGATCAAGAGAAATAACACTTCATGATTATCAAATGGAAATTTTGTGCCTTTGTTGAATATGTGATACACTATTGAAATGTATGATAAATTTAACAGTTCCATGGATTATTGGATATCATTGAACATAAAGATTCATGGATTACTGAAAAATTAAAAAACAAAATGTTTTTATTTATTGGATCTTTTTGCGGTGATTGTAATAGATCTTAATCAAAATAGAAACCCTTCTTTAAAATATTTTGTTTTGAAGGATAACTTGACATAATCATTTTCATTTCTCAATGAAATTCATTAATTAACATATTATAATTTTTTTTTCTCATCTTAAATTATCACAAAAAAGTTTAATTTAATGTAAATTATATTGATCTTATTAAATATTTGTGAAAACAAACCTCACCTTTTCATTAGTAAGAATATTTAATTGGTTCTAAAATAATAGAATCATTAATGCGAATTCAGCCCACGTGCCACTATATACATTACAGAAAATCACTAGATATATTATGGTCGATAGGTGAAAAATGTTCATACAAAAATTTACAATCATTTTTGGGATTAGTATTATAATGAGTTTATTATACCTTTTTATTCCAAAAAAACTAAAAAAACTCAAAAAAATTGGATTCAATTTTTCACACCCCCTTTTATTATATGTAATATCCATTATTTTCACCCAAAAAGTAAGAGGAGAGAATAAATCCAATTATAGAAATAAATTTCTCAGGGAAATAATTAAAGACCCCAAATAAGATCTTAAATAGGGGAGTCTAAAGGCCCTAGACAAGGAACTTAGTGAGTTATCTGAATACTTTTTCTAGTTTCTTTAAAACAAGGTAAAAGAACAAACAATTATTTTATCCATTTTAATTAAAAATACTATTATCTTTTTTCTTATAGTATTCTTGTTAATCATATTTATATTTAAATTATAAATATTCTCAATATTTTTTTAATTTATTATACTATTTAAAATCTATTGATTATCTCTTTTATCTTCATATTATATATATCAATATAATTTTTTTATTATTTTTATCCATATTATTTTCTTAAAAAAGTCTCTCATGATTCTAAAATTTTTATTATATGATCAATATTTTATTTTTTACTATAGTTATCTATTATTATTTATTATAATTTATTATCCAATGAATTTAATTATTAAATATTTTATCCCATTAATAATTATCTATTCACTCCCTCTATTCATCTTTTTTACTTTTCTCTTTGCTTTAAAATTTCCATCATATTATTTATTTTATTATAATTTCTTATGTAATTCATGGAGATCCCAATATTCAAGATTAAGTAAATAAATATCCATTTCCTCAGAATGAAAGGAAGTACTCGTTGTAAAATATATTTCCTCATGTTAATGATCAATTAAAAAACATATAATCATTTCTCAAACCTACTAAATTAAAGAGCATAATCAAGGAAGGTATTATTTTAATCTACAATAGGGAATCCTAAAGGAGAATGTTTTCAAGAAGAGCACTGTAAATAAGAAAATGTGGTTGTTAAAAATGAGGAAACCACACCCCCTATTGGAATATGGGTAGTTTTTCTTAATTATATAGCTATAGACAGAATAATTTCAATGCTTATTGGGTGGAAACCAAGTTTTCATTAACTTTTCTAAATATTTCACTTCTTATATGTTTTCCTTTAAATGAATATTTTTTTTCATATAAGTAACCTAGTATCAGTTATCAAGAGCAACATCATCCAATTTATCCATTTCTGAATGGAGAAAGTCATCCGCCAAATCTAAACCAAGATTCATCTATTTAAATCTAAATATCAACCCTATTTCTCAATATAATTCTCTATTCTCCCTCATCATCATTTTTTTTTTATTTTTTAACCTATGTGTGTTTACAAAAATGAAAATAAACACTCATACTTACTCATCACAAATTTTTATATTTTATCAAACTATTTTGTGGAAGTTAAGAGAATTGTCATCATCTCAATAAGTTTTAATTTTTCACCACCAATTTTTTAAAATAATTTTTGTTTCAATCACAATATATTTTGAGATTTTAAATTTTTATTGGAAAAAGAAATTTCCCCCTACATGTGAGGTAGAAATTAAGAATTCATTCGAAGGTTATTTATGGTCCAATTTTCCCCTTTTGTTTTTCCCCACCGATTGCGATTCTTTATTTTTATAACTTTTCAGCAAAATGTATAAATAATTTTATTTAGGAAAATAAAAGAGGAAATTTTTATAGACATTTGAGAATCACATTATCTGAATATCCTCCCTTAACTTCAGATTAAATATCCTTTGGAAAACCCCTTTGATCCAATTAATATTCCTATTTTATATCCACATTTCAATCCCAGTAACTTTTCACACCCATCATTCACTTAGATGTTTCATTCACGACTTGATGATATATAAGTGTAAGGGAATGTTTTTAATATGGCTTTTAATTATTTGGTCTTTATATAATCTATTTTTCATGGGGATAATAATCATTATCAGTGTGGGGGAGGGGTTCTTTAATGGAGAATATTTTTAGTTATTATCTTTTTAAAATTACTCCATATCATTTAATACATCTCATTCAAAAATATTTCAAAAAAATTAAAAGAAACAAAATAAAAAAATGAAAAAAATGAAAAAAAAATATCAAATAAAAAATGAAATAAAATAGAGGAAAACTTCTATTTGTCTCATTATTCAATTTTTTGTAATATTTTGATATCTTTATCTCTCTCTTAATCACTTAGGTCCACCCCTTATTCTTTTCCTCAGTTTTGAGTAACCTTTTTAAAAATTTATTTCGAAGTCCTTTGATATCTATCTTCATTAATCTGGAATGGTTTTGTCCTATTTGATGTTTTTAGCCCATGATTCCACTTTTTTTAACATACCTATCATCCCATAAGATAAAGAAAAACCTACGAAAAATAACTCTTGATAAATGATCACATTATGATAGTAATGGAAGCTGATAGATTTAAAAAAACTCATAAATCATTAGTATTGGTTGGGGAATGAGTGATTTCTATTAAAATATAAAATTATTTTGAGATGAGTAAATCATGAGTGAAAAAATGTTCCTATTCCAAATTTTCAGTAGAAAAATTTAATTTTTTTTGATACATAATTGAGTAATGAATATGTTTTTAGATTCATAGTGGATTAGTGGACATGTTAAGATCCCCCTCATTGGTGAAAACAAAATTTTGAGATTATTTAATGGTTGATGATGGTTTTTCTTATTTTTATGTTTTTTTATGCATGATTACATGAACTAGATTAAGTGTATGGGAGTTGATTATTCACATTTATTAAACATTTTTATATAAATTCAATCACTTATTTTTTGTAAAATATTCTCATTTCCATCCTAATAGTCATGCGTTGATATTGAATGAAACATTGGAGAATTGCATTAATTCTTATATTCCAATAGTAGTTTCATTTTTTGATAATTAAATTTTCTATTATAATTGAATTCATGTAATTATTGTTTTATAAAATTCATAGAATATTTTTATACATCTCATTAAATTGTATTTAGAGACAGATTGGAAATCTTCTAAGAGATTTTGATCATGGTGGAATACATTTATCATGAATAATGTACCATATATAATTCTTTTATTACAGGAAAAAATTAATAAAACGAAATGCCTTGAAAATCAATAGATTTCATGAAAAAATTTATGAGCTAATTTTTAAAATATTAGGGTTAAATTATTTAATATACTGTAAAAAATTAATCACTTACTAAATACCCCTAAAACTATCAATAGTTTGGTTCTCTTTTAGTATGGAGCTAATATCTTCTAAAACATAAGTTAAACTAATCTCAAATTTTGAATGAAGATTTTGAAGAGAACAAGAAAAAATTATTTTAATAACATTGAACTAGATTAATTCATTTTTATGGTAATCAATTCATGATAATATAAAACTATGGAATTTTAAGTGTCTATTTTCTATTATTTTGTTTTATGGGACAAAAAGGTGAAACTTTTAGAGGTTAGATTTGGCGGGAAAATGGAATCCACTCTTTCCAATAGAAATGTTTTCTACTTACATCAAAGGAGATATAATTTTTATAAGTGAAGGAAGGATTATTATTAAATCCACAACTTAATATAGGACACAGGGATCCTCAAAACTCTAGTTATAAGTGGAGAGATTGCTCATCCTCTATTCTTTATTAATTGTTTTCCTTTTCATTTTGATTAAATCTCATAATTGTTTTTTAATAAATTGTGTTTAATGTTATTTAAAGTTTTATCTTCCTCTGTTAACTATAATCATATTAACTAAAACTATTACTGTGTTACTTGAGTTATTTGTTTTCTATTGGAATCCATTCCCCTAATCACCTTTCAATTCTATCAGAAGTGTTTTCTATTTCAATTCTGTTCATTTTCCATGATTTTGGTAAGTTTAAATATCTTATTTTCCCATTACCTTTTTTTAATTTTTACTAAATCATATAAATCCATAGCCACATTATTATCCATTTCTATAGTTGAGTAAACATTCATCAAGTGTGATATCATGTTAAGGAATGAGGGATTGATCATGAGAAATCGAAATTCATGATTATCAAATTAGAGTTGTGTGACTCTATAAAATATGTCATGATCCATTGAAATGTTTAATAGATTTTAGGGTTATATGGGTTATTCGATCTCTTGGAACATACTAGTTCTTGGATTACTAAACTATTTATCAAAAACATGTTTGCATGGATTATATCATGAGTTTAGGATTGTATTATTGCATGAATTTTATAGAAACATGATCCTTCATATATTGTTTTGTGAATGTTAATTTTAAATGATCTTTTTGAATGCTAGGTGAAATCAATTAATTAACCTATCATCGTTCATTATATATTTAATTCACATAAAACGTTAAGTAAATTTTATTGTTCTTATTAATGATATATGTAAAAACCCCCTATTTCATTGAAAAAAACATAAATCGGTTGAAAAATTATAGTATCATCATTGAATATTTGAATCAAGTGCCACTATATAGATTATAGTAGATAACCAGATATTTAAAAGTTGATAGGGGTCAATTACATACACAATAATTTATCATCATTATCAGGAATGGTTCAATAAGTAATTGATTGTTCTTATTTATTTTGAAAATAGGTAAAAAGCATAAAAATAATACATAAAAAATTGTTTTTATTTTTGACACCACCTTTTAATTTAATGCAATATCCATGCCTTTTTTCGAAAAAATTGAGATCAATGTTTAGTTATAATTGTAGAGAGGAAGTGTTTAGGTAACTCAATGAGTATTTAAAAAATTATCTTGAATATAATTGGACTTAAAAGAGGACATTGAATAGGAGTTCCTAGAGTCATTGCCCAAGGAACTGAGTGAGTTATCTAAAAACATTCTAAAGTGCCAAGAAAATATGGTAGAAGAACTAGTAAATATTTTTCAACTAGTTTAATTCCATATATAGTAATCTTTTTCTTATATTATTTTCTGTATTCATATTTATATATTGATTATAAATATTCTCACTCATTTTTTTATTTCATACATTATTTAATCTCTCTTGATTATCTCTTTTATATTAATCACTTCTATATCAATCTAAATTTTATTTATATTTCTCGCTATTATTTTCTAAAAATAATTTATAATTGTTTCAAAAAAATTATATTCTAATATACATTATATTTTTGACTAAATTTTCATTATATTATTTATTATAATTTCTTATATTATGATTCAAATTATGCCTGCTATTATCATATTATTAATTCTCTCGATATTCTCTTTATTTATCTTCTATCTTTTCACTTATCTATTAAATTTTACCCATCTTATTGATTTTATATATTTAATTACAATTTATAATGTAATTCATAGACATCCTTATATTCAAAAAGAAGTAAATAAAAATCAATTTGTTACAAATGAAAAGAAGTACTCATACTCACCTCATGTTGGAAATAAATATGAGGAGTCCAATATTGATTTCATAGTAATAATAAATTATAATAACATCAACATGGAAGGGGAATTTTTTCCAATGAACAATGTGACCTCTTAAAAGAGAATTTATTCTATAAGCACCCTGAAGGTGATAAAAACTTGTAGTTAAAACTATATAAATAACATCGTCTGAAGGAATATGTGTAACCCACTCCAATTTTCTAGTTTTAGATATAATTAATATTGTGATTCATAAGAGTAAACCTAGGTATTCATTTAATTTTATCATTATTTCACTTCTTATTAGTTTTTCATTAAATGAACAATGAAATTTTATTTCTTTTCGGTAAGCTAGAATCGTTATTGATGAGTAACATTATCTATATTTTCCAATCCAGGATAAAAAAGCACACCTGCCCAATCTAGACTAAGAAGCACCCATTTACTCAAAATATCTATCCAAATATATAAATATACTTTTATATTCAACATTTTTAAATATTTATTTATTTTCATTCTTGTATATGTTTCCAATAAAATAAATAAAATCATAAAAAATAAGCATCCATCATTACTCATCACAAATTTTGGTATATTTTTCAAACTATTTTTGTGAAGTCAAAATAATTATTTTCATCGCATACAATTTGATTTTGAATCACCAAATATTACTAATAAATTTTAATAAAAATATATTTTTGTGTGTAAATTTTTATTGTAAAATAATTTTTTACCCCTACCCGTGAGGTATAAATTGAGATTATATGAAAATTTCATTTAGGAATATATTATCCACTTCTATTTTTTCACCACCAATTATGAATATTGATTTTTTTTGGCCTTTGTTACGAATTTATAATATTTTATGTGCATGAAAATGATAGAGGAAATTTTTTATCCATAAGATATTCAATTTAGCCAAATAGTCTCCCTTAACCTTACACTGAACCTCATTTTTAAAGCCCAAATGAGGCAATTAATACCCCAATATTTATTTCCACCTTAAAATCCCAAGAGATTATACCAACTAATATTCACTTGTATATTTAATGCCTAATTTGATGAAATATTTGTATGGGTGAATTTTTTTCATTAAGTTATTTTATTCATTAATATTTATCTTAAAATTTTTGATTCTTATGGATGAAATTCATTCTTTGGGCGGGGGAGTGGTTTTCTTTTAGAAAATGATGGAAAAAAATTCATTCTAATATTTTTCACATATTTTTAAAAATATAATTTAAAAAGTGTTTAAGAAAAATAAAAAAATATAAAGAAAAAATAAATAAAAAGGAAAAATATTTAATAAAAAAGAAAAAGATAAAAAGTTGAATACTTCCATTTATCTCATCATCATATTTTTTTCATGATATTTTTAGTTCTTTATCTCTCACATCTTCACTCAGGTATACCCATTTGTTTTCTTCAACAATCTTGTTCTCCCTTTGAAAAATGTGTTTTTGATTCATTTAATAGCTCATTTTATTAGTCTTTTATGGTTTTATCCATGTTAATATTTAACTCCTATTTCATAAAATTTTCCCACTTTCTTACCGTCCCATCAACCATAGAAAAACCTATTAAAATTAACTCTTGATAATGTTAATATTAGTATGGTAACAGAATATCAGATCTGTAATAAAATCAAAGATCATCACTCTTATTTTTTGAATGAGTTAACCCTTTTAAAAAGACACATCATTGTGAGATGAGTGGATCATGTGTGAGAACATTTCCATTTTAATATTTTTTAAATAAAAAATGAAAATGGTTTATGACACATAATTTAGGAATAGGGTTGTTTTTTAGATTTTTGGTGGATGAGTGGACATGTTATGACACTACTAATTGATGAAAAAATGTTGAGATCGGTTAATGGATGATGATGGGTTTTCTTGTATAGTTGTTTTGTTCTTCTTAAGGATGTTTAGTAAACTATTTTTGGGGGTATCTATAATTAAAATTAATTAAATATTTTCAATAACTTATTAAACTAGTTTTATCATAAAATATTCATATTTTCATCAAAATTTTCATGCATTTATATTGAATGTAATATTATATCATTGTCATAATTCTTCCATTTTAATAGTAGTTTTGTATTTCTATCATAATTTTTTATATTCTCATTCAATCCAAGTGATTATTCTTCTCTATGATTCTCATAATATTTGTATACATGTAATTAAACAGGATTTGTATCAATATTTTTCATTTGGAGGGAATTTTTGATAATTTAATAATACCCAACATTTCTATCATACATTGTAGAAAATCAATGAATTTTTTGTTACTGGGTAAAATACAAAAGATAAAATGGATTTCAACTCCTTGTATGGAACAAAAAAACATGGTCCCTAATTTTGTAATAAATCAAGGTTTAATTACACCATTTAGTGGCCCAACTGAAGAAATTATTGAAGAAACCAAAATATATCAATGGTTTGGACCACTTTTAGTGTGGGGCCCATTTATTCAAAACCACCTCTCAAAATATTCTCAAATTTTTCATAAATATATATAAGATAACAAGAAACAATTTTATTAATATCCATAAAATGATATTTATTCGTTTTAAAGGTAAACAATGCATGAGAACCTGGAATTATGGAATTTTAAGAGTATATATGACCATGAAAATTGACTTCAGTTTTTTAGCTATAAGTTTAAATATAGGTTTCAAGTATAAATGAAATTTTGTGGGTGTGTCATTATGAAAAATTTAAAAAACTTTGTATGTAATAAATTTCAAATATCCATTTTTCTTATGGTTCAAACATGTTTAATATTTCAGTGGACAATTTTCAAGGGAAACAAGACACCCCTATGGTATATAATAATGTATCTTTACTTGCATTAAAGGGGATAATATTTTCTGAAGTGAAGGAAGAATATTTTGAACATCCACACCTTGATCATGGTCTTGAGAATCTGCCCCACACTAGTTATAACTAGAGAGACCCCCATCCTATTTTTTAATGTTTTCTCATTTTCTTTGTTATAATATCATATGTATTTTGTTGCAACTTCATGTTTAATATTAATGTAAGTTTCTTCTTCCTATATTATCTCTAATAACCTTATTTTGACTATTAATGTGTTATTATGGTAATTGTTTTTAATACCATCCCTCAATCCCCTAACATTTTTTCACAAGTGTGTGTTGTCTCCATTACATTCATGTGCATGGTTTTGGTTATTTTAAATACTTCCTTTTGCATTTCTATTTTATTTTTATTTTTATTCAATCATCTATATACTTGGTCACATTAATATCCATTTCTATGGTTGGGTAATCATTCCTTTAGGATGAGAACTTGTCTAGAGATGATGGATTATTAAGAGAAATCACACTTTGTGATTTCAAATTGATATTGTGGTCCTCCATAGAATGTGTCATGGACTACTGACATGTTCAATAGATTATAAGATTACAGGGATTATTGGATATCTTGTAACATAATGGATCATGGATTATTTAAACAGTCATCAACAAAATGTGTGTCTGGATTAGATCTTGAGTTAATTCTTGGATCATAACATAAAATTTATATAAACTTGATCCTTCATATATAGTTTTGTGAATGCTAATTTGATATGATGTTTTTTAATTATTGATGAAATAAATTTATTAACATGTTATCATTTTTTATTACCATGTTGTTTCATAAAAAAGTTTTATTTAAAGAAAATTGCTTCATTCTTCTTAAAAATTTCTGGAACCCCCCATTTTATTGACAAAAAAAAAATCAATTATTTCCAAAATAATCATATTAACAATAAGGATTTGTCCTAAATTACACTATATACCTTATATAATATCCTCATGTATTTGATTGTTGATAGGAATCCATTAGTCATGCTTCACTTCCCTAGATCAGTTACCCTTTGGTGCAGCTATGGAAACCCTAAATAACTTTTAACCCCAATAAAGTAGTGGTTAAGTGGACACTATGGTCAAATCATATTGAGGAGTATCTCTCTAAGTATAAGGATAATTTCATGATCATGTGGGAATATAGGATTGAGGGTAAAATAGTAGTCATGTTATGGTCGTTGTCCACCCCCTTATATGACATTCTAAAAACGTTGGATGATGAATGCATACCTTATCTATGCTAGAATCTATGGGAAAATATGTTCCATCTCAAGGTAAATTTTTTTCATATGTGGAGTATGCTAAACTCCTCAAGGTGATGGGTGAGATCTAATTATAGTATGATTCATATACCCTCTTAGTGTCCTGAAATCTTAATGTATTGAATCCATTTGATATCATTTAATAGAATCACCTACAGAGTACTGAGGCGCTATGTTAGATAATCCCGGATTCCCCACACTATGTACATATCAGGGTTGGGGGAGATAAAAGTGATTTATATTTTACCCCTCTCAATGGTTAACCCAATTTAGGGAGAACAACAAGAAACATCATTTATTTGAGACAGATCTTAGACATGAGATCTATGTATTAAATTTCCTCTATCTAATGAAATTTAACCATTACCAAAGACTAAAAATAGTGTGTTCATTAGGATAGGTCCATTGACTGACTGTTGCACCATGTTTCCTTATTAAAAGGCATCTATCACCCTATATAGGAAATCTATCTAATTCATGCATGCGTAGGAGTCTAAAAATAAGTAATTCCATGATAGAAGTTACCTATTATTTATTTGTGGAGCAACCCAAACTCACAATGATAGGTTTATTTTTACCCATGGATATTCAAAGCCATAGTGGAACTATAATTTGATGGTGGTGGAAACTAGTCAACCCTAGCCCATGGGTCTAGTTGAATTATCACCACTTCTTCTTATAAAGAAATAAATCCTCTCTAGATTAGGGTCCTCTTCCTCAGAATCACATTCATAGTTCGTTTCATTGTGTGATCTATCTTCTTCACTAGGGACTTTCTAAGTGAAGACTACCGAAGAGTCTCCCATGGTCACCATCCATTGATAACGGTAAGAGAATCCTCATTTTGGAAGTAAGAGAAAACAGTGAAGTAAGAAGGTGTATATTAAGGGGGATCATTGTTTACCCCTTAGTGGATATTCCAAGGGTTATAGAGCTCCTCACTAGTTTGATAAAGAATGGATATGATCTCCTATGCACACTATGCATTAGTAAATTTCATTGGAATTATCATCATAGATAACGTAGAGCATGAATCTGACAATGAAGGACATGATAATGAGACACATTCACAAAATATTTTCCATACCAATGTTCACAAAGTAGTGTGTAGCTATAATTGGAGGTTATATTATAATCATGGTGTTCTTATAAATACTCAACTACCTCCTCATCAGTGAGATTAATTTATATAAAAAAAGGAAAGGTGTGGTCACATACACAAATGACCTACCACCCAAGGAGGTTGGTATTATTTATGTTAAGGAATGGTTTTCCCAATATAAAGATGATCTATTGTAACGGAGGTGAATTAGTGTAGAATTAATCAGATAAAAATATTCCTACTGAGTATAACTCCTTGATGGAGGTAAATATTTCTACTATAATGAGTCCCTATAAATAAGATTTTTCATAGATGGTAAGCGAAGAGATTTCACAATGACCATTTATGAGACTATATGACCCGTTTATCTAATCCTAGTGGATGAAGGATACTAAGAATTCCCCCCAATGGGGTAGTAACTACCCCAAATTTACACAAGTTACCCTATGCTGACCCATAATGAATATCAGTGGTTGGAATAGGGGTGTCGATAATATTAGTATTTACATATAGCTTCAACTTGGGAATCAGACCAGGTGACACTTCCACTAGAACTCCTCAACTCCATTGAGTTTATTTTCTCCTTAATAAGGGTTATAGAGGTGTAACATGAACTGGTGAATCTGAAATTAAATATATATCCTAATTTGGTGGGAGATACTCCACCATTCAAAAACATCATGAATCAAACATTCTCAGTATTTATTTTAATGGGGAACCCAGAGTAGTACATGAAACACTTTTTTGTCTTGATGTAGTCTCATTTTTAGAATTATCAAAGAAAAATAAGTAGATAATCTTAGGTTCTTTGTTCAAACCATAGAAAGAACAACATTCATATGTTATATAAATCTCGCAGCTGAATCCATTTCTAGTTGGGAATATATCCAATGATAGACCCTTTAACAATTTATATCTATAATAAAGAATAAAATTACCCTTGACCTCTCAAAATGAAAACATTTTAAAAATGAGAGAGTCTTAAAACTCATCACCAGGTGGAAAGGTTTGACCTATTACATGAACATCAAGTTTCCTCAAGAGAAACTATAGTATATTTTCATATTAAATATCTATGATGAATTACATACACTACCAACTCATTTGAAATACCCTAGTGGATTCTGAGAGTTTGTAGTGGTTACAAAATGACATGGAGGATTCCATATGATGATATAAGGTAATTTCATGGATGGAACTGACAACTAAAGGGAATGAATAATGCATAGAATACACAGTAACTCTAAACTTAATCCATTATAAGTGAAAAATAAAACTTATAATCCCACATAATATCTTGTAGATCCATCCATAATAAAACTACAAAAATACTCTCGTTGGGATGAGAAGAGGGTTAAAACTCATCCAATATTTGGGGAAGGTTGGGATAAAACATATTCTTTCTGAATAGATATGTTTCTAGGATATTTAATTGTGATCATAGAAAATATCCTTCTCAAACTACCGACGGTTATCAAACCTGATGAGTTCTTTCCAAATCAAATTTCTTGATTGTTATCCCTTCCTTTGGATGTTGGGACATAACATCCAGAATTTCTTATTCTTTAAATTGATCATCCAAAGTATGGTTGAACCTGGGAAATTCATGTTAGAAAAACCCTCAGCATAAGTGTCCTTTATTTTTATGTCTCCATTAAAATAATAAGAGTAATGGTAAAAAATACCAAAAAAATGTGCATAGATATTCAAGGACTAGATGACTTTAATGTCTGTGGGCTAGACACAAATCGTACTTAGGGAACAACTGAATTAGTTGGTTGTGACCCCATCTACCCATATGAAGTTTGACACAACATCTTCATCATTATAGTATTCCAATCATCTTTAAGGAAATAATTCATAGGAGTAAGAGTACTTACAAGTACGTAATTCAGTCAAGACTCTTTTATATTTGCTACCATCATCGCTATAAGCATGGTCACTATCCAATCAAACTAGACAAATAGCTCATCCATTCTAAATGGATCCTTATTTAGATGAGGAGATATAATGTGGATTGGTTAATGTAATCCAAATGATATACCCCTTTACTAATGAAAGTAACAAATTTTATGAATATGAAATACCCATTAATTATAAAGTAGGAGGTCATAGGGGCTAAGGAGGTCAATGAATATATGGTTGAAATAGACTCGAATATCTAGGTATTTTTATTGATGAGGATATATATGATGAAAAATCTTGGAGATAAGCACTATAATAAGCTCAATAAGATAATAGATTTGATCTTAAATAGTATAAGGGTCATTTAGATACAAACATACTAGAATAACAACATATAGAAATACATTATTTAGTAAAAATAGGATTAGGGGAGGACTAATTCATCCTAACCCAATGATGGTGAAATATACTTAAATTTCTTCTAGGATAGGTATTTTTCCACACAATTAGCTCTAACCTAAAATACTGAAGCCAAGAAACAACCCCAAAATAGGAAGCATATACCCTTGGACCAGAAATATGATATCTTAAAATAGATTAACACTTTTCTGACCAACCTCTCAATTTTGGATACACTTTTTCTCTATAAAAAATTTAGGGAATCTTTTATTGAGGTCCTCTTAAGACCTCAAGAGATTGAGGATAAAGTCTGTACAACTAAATATTTTATCATGATGAATGGTTCTATTGAATGTCACATGGTCATTTTATTCTTTTCGAATGGCCAAGGATCTACTGTACATGGTCATATCATACCCTTTTATATATCCCAAAATATCAACAACATTTACATATTTAGAAAGTAATTGATAATGGGTCTTTGATTAATCTCATACCATTTTGGATACTTAGATACTTGGACTACAAAAAATTCAATCTGATTACTTCCAACCAAAATATGCATGGTTATGATAAATATGAGTAGGAGCTATGTAAAATGATCAAGCTTAGAGACAAGTTAGGTGATCTCATATTTGATTTCGAATACTTGGTGTCTCACAAAGACATGGACTTCAATGACTTATTGGAAATGACTTAGCTCTATATGTATAAGTTAATTCTGTCATTTTATGAAAAATGAATTAAATAATCTATTAATGGATAGGTCATGGTACTACATGGTGATTATACCACCTTCTAGTACTATGAATCCTAGTATATATATTAGGTATCTATAAATGAGAGGAGAATTGGATAATTGTAGATAATTCTATCTAGGTAAAGGAACATAACGGATTAGATGATATCCCTTTAAATCTATGGTGTAAGATCAACAAAGAATATATGTGAATCATCAACTAAATTAACGTAAAAACTACCAATCTAGAAATATATTGGGTTATATGGGTTCCATTGGATAATAATCCAAATAATCATATCACTTCCATTTTATATGTTAGTCAAGAGAACATACATATAGAATAACTTCAACTAAGGTAATGAAATACCATTGTATCATCTATGTGTATCTACCTAGAACCTAAGCATGTATACCATTGTGAAGGACTAGATGATCTTGGGACTTAGTAAACATAGCTGAGAATCTTTGATAAGTTGGATAAGATCCCAAAATAAAGATAAACACATGGGTTTTATTCACTTTTACTCCCATTATCCTGATATTGGTTGCTTAAAATGAGCCCCATCATTTGGAAGAAGGATTCCATTCTAATGGGGATAATAATAATTCCCCTACATTATCATTACAAACCAAATATAGATCTATATGAACTCTCATATCTCAAAATTACCATTCATCTTCAGATTTCCACAATAGTGTAGCAGCTAATGAGGAGGAGGAAGAAGATATCAGGGATTCCCTAAAATCATTATAGGAATGTTTCTCAACCACCATTGATGAACTTTGTTAGGTGAATCTAGGTTTTCAACAAGATATGTATTCCAAATTTTTCAGTTTCATTATTATATATAAATAATATGAGACATATATTTCTTTCCTTAAACTAAACTGGGACATCTTCACATGGAACTAAACTGAGATTCACTAGTTGTGTCTTAATATGGATACTCAACATTTGGGTCTTCCAAATGACCACCATTACTATAAATAGGTTTCAAGTAGGATGCATCCAAACCATGATGCAAAGGTTAATGTCAGAGATTACTAGAACATCAAATAAATATTCATCTAGGAAATTCAATACACAAAATGAATTACCAATATTTTCCCAATAAATAAGATGAACAATAAAATTAAATTATATATCAATTTTAGAAATCTCAATTGGCACTGTTCAAAGGATGACATACTAGTCATGATCATCGAGCTATTGATTGATAAAACAGTTGTTTTCTATGAATTATTCTTTATGGATGACAAAGTAGGCTATAACAAGATATAAATGGACCTAAATATGAGGAGTCCCCTACCTTTATGGAATCCCAAGGGGTATATTAATATTAAAAAATTCCCTTTTTCCTAGAAAATATTAGTTGCAAAAATAAATATTCAATGAACTTTATTTTCAATCCCCTTTATGGAAAGGATTTTAGGATTATATATTGATGATTTGGTGGAAATATCTCATTAATTTTCTGATCATCTATTTTAACTTCAGATAGTTAAAAAAAACTGAGGTTGTAAAACTCGAATATGATCCCCTTAAAAAACAATTTTGAGCAACATCAGGGAAATTATTTCTTTTTTTTGGAATTCCATCATGGTATGGAATTTGAGCCCAAAAATAAAAATTAAATCCTTGATATACCCCCAACATGAAATCTCGAAGAGTCAAGGTGACTACAAGGGAATATTTCCAACATCAGACATTTTATTTCCAATCTCACTGAAAAATTATTACCCCTTAAAAAATTATTGATGAATGAAATCACCTAGAACTGGGATAGATATTTTCCAAAATAATTTTATAATATTAATAAATATATTATATTCCCATCAATGTTAATTCCACCTATATAAGGAAAATCTATGATCCTCTATGTGGAAACCTTAAACTGATCACCCAACACACTTCTTTATCAATATAATAATGTGTGTATAGATAATATCATCTATTATATTATTAAAACATTTTTGTGAAATTAGAATTGATATTTTAATATCAAAAATAACGTACACGCATTGATATTTGTAGTGAAAAACTAAATCACTATATTACTATTTTTCCCCAAACATTATCCCATCAAGTTGGAGCATAATGTATTTTTCAATAAAAAGGTTCACAAAATTCCATTTGAATTTTGGAGTTAAAACTATCGTTTTATGAAAATTCCACTAGAGGTAGGTAGTGGTCCAATGAATCTTATAAGTCATTTGATAATTAATACATAATTCCCTCTAATTTTTTAATTGAACTTTTAGACTACCCATTAGTGTAAGGATAATTGATATTACTCTAATATAACTTAATTAGTGTTTAGAGACATATAATGAATCCTTTATAATTATTATGTTAAAAAGAGATGACAATTTAATATAAAAAATAGAGGCACACCCTAAAACCTCACAACTTAAGTAATATAATTCCATGAATGTCTCACAATATGTAGGTTCTACCTTTTTTTTGGAAATATGAATAGTTCAAAAGGTGATCCATTAATTCATATATTATATCATTCATTTAGGATGTATTAGGATGTTCAGTGAAAATTTACATCATTATATTGTCTCACCTATACATTGGTATATGAAGAAACATCATGATACATTTTTGAAGTTGTATCTCAAGATTTACTTCTTTACAAATCTAACATGTCGACACATAGTCAAAAAATTTATACTTCATGTTATAGTTCTGGAAATTCTCTTTCAAATAAATATACTTTTTTGGTTCTACCATGTTGTATAGATAAATTTTATATATTAGATACATATTTTAATTCCATCTTCAGCTCATTTACAGAAAGTTCACATAGCCTCATTCCATATTTAAAAATCTATTTTTATGGATGATTTATTCAAATTTCCCATCCTCGATAGATTTAACATTCTTGTGTGCAACCTAGTATTCTTGTTGAAAGTTCTTTATCTTCTATAGTGATGTTGGTTGGGAATTTATTTCAAAATTAATTGATATTTCCACTTCCCTAATAATTTCCACATATATCTTTACTATATCCATAAATATAAGATAATTTTCCTTCCTCTTCATGTATAGATCTTCATGATCCTTCATACTTGAGGAATAATCAACATTATTTACCTTCTTAGGGTGGTACTATATTTTGCATCCACAATACATAAGTAGTTCCATCAACATCCCTTGCCTCTTGTTATGATCATTCATTGTGAAGATGTTCTTAAAACACTTATAATATGTATATATATACATGTTCCACTATATAGATATCATCTCCATATCTTAAAATAAAATATCGCTCCCACCAACTCTATGTCATGAGTTGTTTAGTGGTTTTCATTTCTTTTTAATTGAATTGATTCAAATGTTAAAAATATGTCATTAAATATATTGATTCATTATAGTCCTTTCTTTGATGAATTACTAAATTTCAAATATTCTTCCATAAATATCAGTAATGTTAATACTAATTATTTTATTACTATATTAATCAATTTTTAAAAACATTCTTCACATTAATATGACCATAGGAATTTGAACACATTATTTTTCTCCTCGGATAATGGTAAATAACCCATAAAAATTGTCAACAAACTACTGATAGTAACCCACATGGTAAATATAATTATATATTTTAGTAAAATTAGTTTTTTTGGACATTATTAAAATAACTTGGTATTAGAATGGATAAAAAATAATGTCTCATTTGATACAATATGTCCTAGGAAAGAAACTTGTTAATGAAGAAAATTCAAACTTCCTGAATTTACCAAATAACCTTCTTTGGCAGAGTTAGAAGGAGAATCCATGGATAGTTATCATATTATTCATATATACAAGAGTATATGAGGATATTATAGATACATACAGTAATTTTTTTCTATATAATTATTAAATGAAATATTGAGAATATCCATATTAACTAAGGGTTAATTTCTTAATCAAAAAAGAATTACCATGAACTTATAATACCCATAACTCATATAAGATTTTTTATTTGGTATATCACCCTTATTAAATTGTAATTTTTTTAAATATAAGTAAGTTCAATCTTTAAGAAGTATTTAGATTTTCATAAATGATCAAATAGATCAAAACACATTGAATAAGTACACTTTTTTATATGAATTGTGTTGATTTAGCTATAGTTGATATAAAACTTCATTACCCTTGTATTCTCATTTACAAATAGGAAAGGTTATCCACATGGTTAGAAACTGATGTGAATAAATAACATTCCACATAACCCTTTAGGTATAATATTTATATCTAAAATTCCACCACCACCACTAGATGCAATCTATATGGTATCATAGATATGGGAATCACATCAAAAATGAGATCAATAAGAAATTAAACATCACAATCTAGTGGATATTGATGTGATTCATTAGAATATACATCAACATAATATTGAACAAAAAATAAATTTTTAATTATTATAATATTATTATCTTACATATATTTAATTTTAACTCCCTCTTCTCAAATGATTTAATTATGTTGTGATACAAGATGTGGTCCCTAAAATGACAATGAAAACGGATTATCTCCTCTAAAAATAAGAGATTCTTTACCAACAACACAACTTACATTAACATTCCCTTGGTAAAAAATTGATTTATTATAATTTCATAGGTAATCCAAGTCATAGACAACCCTTAGAATGAAAATTAAGTTCTTAACTATAAAACTTCATTACATTCTATAAAAAACAACCCATTAATTTTTTGTTTTATTAAGTTATTAAATATTAGTTTTAACTAATAGTTACTTTATTAATGTGAAAGCAGATTATTCAATATTCTTGTCTAACACAAATGACATAATGAGTATTTTCATATATAATAAACTAATGTATTATAAAACATCATGTTTATAATTAATTTAATATTTATCACATAATTTGGAACCTTAAAATTTTTCCTATTAATTTTATAATAACATACTTTCTCCCCTTCCCTCTTATAAAGTTAATTCCCCTGATTCTTAGGGAATTTACTAGAATACTCTTCCATATCCTCATAATTGTATCATTGAACATTGGTGGGTTTTATCTTTCCTTTTTACTCATGAGTTTTATGACCTTAATATCCACACCTCTAAAAAATCTCCAAGACCATCAATAAATCCACTAGTTTTTTCCTTATATAATTATTGTATGTTAGAAAGTCCACACTTCTCTTCTTCCCCTTTTGAAAATTTCATTACACATGAAACTCAGTTATTTCTTATTTTTCATTTAAAATATAATATATATAGATTAATTTATAAATCTTGAATGAACATTACAATATCTCCTCATATGAGTAAAATTTTAGGGAGACTAGTTTTCTTTGAAGGCCTATATTAATCCCATCAACTAAGTGGACTACAATTATTTTTCAATTTCCTAAATTGTTTTCAATGCACTTTTCCAACTTTTTAATATTATCATCACACTTAGTAAATGTTTCCTCTTCATTTGGTCCCAAAATTAAGATTTACCTTTCCATGATTTCTCTTTTCCCTCGTAGAAAATTCTATTTAAGTAATAACACATTAAAATCATTTCATTATACTCCATATATCAATTATTTCTTATAAATGTTCTGAATCAATGACCAACATTGATTTCAATCTCCCCAAAGAAGATGTTAATCCATGATAACCTTATCACTTTCACTGTATCCAAAATTTAATAATATCTTCTCTAAATACATTACCAATTTCTAAATAAATAATGGGTTATACATTATATTAAAATTTAACGTTTTCTATCTCCTAAAATGATCCAATGTTGTTATACCTTATTTTGGGTTAATATTTTGTTCCATATGGGAAAATATATTAAATATTATCATAGTTAACTACTAAAATATGGTGGTAATTGTCTCATATCCAACACCAATCTAAATGAGTTGTTTAGAAGGGAAATTACAAAATTGATGATGAGTGTTTAAATGGTATGTGGTACTTCAATTAGGCACCAATTTATTAGAATATACTAATTAATTATTGAATAAAATTATGAATTTTGAATAGCGGATTATTTATTTAATGTAGAATATTAAAATTCACTCAATACTAAACTTTTATTATAAAATAGGTGAAACACAAGATCACCCCCACTAAAAAGTTATTGGATATGACACTAGCCCTTAGAGGAGGCCCCATCCATCTATTTCATTGCTGGAATATTCCTTTGTCATAGACATGTTGGCTTTAATAGTGCTCCTGGTGGTAATTCCTAGATAGAATAATTTTATTCAGTAATCACATAATAATATGTAGATACTTAGTATAGGTATACCTAGCTATGATATGCCTAGAAAAATATCTGGGAATAAAGATTCTTATTGAAAATATGATGGAAATGAATTCAAGAATATAGAAACCCAGTTTAGGGGTACTATATCAAGTGGATATTCACTTCAGCACCAAAACAAATTAAGTATAATTATTGACATGGTTTATCTTTCCATCAATGTCATCTCTCAAATCGAGAAGTTATATGGTAGTAGAGATATAGAATTATGAATCACTCATTATCTGATACATATAACCACTTGTCATTGAAGGATACCAAATATTAGTTACAAAATTGATTTATATAGAAGTAATTTGGTTGATTAGTCTTAAAATTATTGTCACATAGGCCTAAGAACTAACAATATAATAATAGAAAAATATAGGGGGAGTGATTATCATGGTAGTAATGCAGTTTTCCCTTTGTTATGTATTGAAAATATTTCAAATTTCTAGTGGGTTCTCATGATGTTTAGATAAATATCCTTTATAATGTTAGTGGTAATATGTAAAACACCTATTCAGATGAAAACATTGAAAATGAACCATTTCTATAAGGTTCTTCTAAATAACTGAAAACTTGTGAATTAAAGAGGGGTTCTCCTAAATAGCCATTATCATAAATTGGATCAGTTTCAGAATTAAGTCTTAGTAGTGATGTTCTCCCATCCCCTATAGAGTTTTGGTCTATGATTGAGAAGTGAGTGTGTTTTCCACATGATAAATAAATTATGAACCTTCTTAAGAGTTAAAAATAACTTCATAGTTTTCAATTTTTTTCAAATTCAACTCTATGGAAATATTTTGTGGTATGTGTTCTCTGATTTTCTATTTTTAAATGATTTTAGATATGGATTATGATGATTTGGTGGTTTTTATTCTAGTCAAGTTCTTATTAAAGTAACCATTAAACACTATAAATTTGTTTTTCAAAAACAAATTCGGTAAAGTAAATTATTGGAGACCAAGGGAATCCACACACAAATGTTCCTTGAAATATAGTGATAGGGATTATAAGATTGGATTTTTTAAGGAGTTTTGTTTTCTAACCTTTAAAGGACAACATATACAATTTAATTTTCTCCTCACATAAATTATTTTAAATTATAAAACCTAATTAACCATACTCCAGTATTTTTGAACGTCATAAACAATAGACTAGTTGGTAGGATATAGACACCACATGTATTTAACAACCAATTATGAGTTAGAGCCCACTATAGATTATATAATTCATATGTCCTTACAAATAGTGGACCCACTATGGAAGGACAAAGTTTTAATTCCAAGAGGAAATCCTTAAATATATTAAGTATTGTTATTCCCCCACAAATTTGATACCCATGATTTTGTGTCAGTTTCAAGCCAATATTTACAAGATAGGTATTTATTCAGACATTCAAAAAACCCATTGAATCATATGTTGGCCAAGTATATGGGAGGTCATATCCTCCCTTATGATGTCTTATATCTTAGTAGAAGACTCTGTTATAGATTTATGTTTTATTTGATAAATCATTCCAGGTAAAAATATTGGTTACCTGTGTTGTGAGAGTGATTGATCATTATCAGTCATCAATGTTAACATCGATATGTATTAGGGGTTCTCTTCCTTGACACTATCAGTTAATTATACCATGGTTTACTTCCACATATATAGGATCTTTGGAATTTATCAACATCCTTAAAGGTGGATGTTTTTGTGGGGTTGGGATAGGTCCCATGATAGGGGCTTCATATATATCCATGTAAAGGGTATAAGAATAGAAAGAGTTAGATCCAATTTAATAGAACTCATTAGACCTTTTATGGTAATGTTGTAAGTAATGCAATGTTTCCTTTTAATGTTAAGAATCCTTTAATAATGAAAAACCTTTTATGGGTGTTTTATAAGGATCATGATGTTTCATTTATGATTATTAAACCAAGATAGATGATATTCCTTTTAAGGGAATATAAACTAGAACAAAGATGTATCATTTAAGGTAATGTGAAAAGGACCATGATTCACCTTTTAATGTCATGGAATAAATACTATAATGTGTCTTTTATTGACATGTAACTAGGACTATGATGCCTTTTAGTTTATGTTTTTATGGATAAGACCTATTTAGATATGTTTAATATCATGTACAATGGATTAACTACTGAAAATAACCTAGCATCGGTTTGTGTGAGACTTACATATGAGTGTCCCTTTAGGGTTCAACCTTTATTATGAATCAGTTGAATTCTGGTCTATGGATTACACCAATTTAAGGAATAATGATATTTATAGAACATTGATGGGTAGAAAGGTACAAGACCATTAATGGGGACATGTTTGGGGCTTGGGCCCCAATTAGGTATAGTTTTACTAACTACTTAAGTATATAAATCTTATCAAGAGAATTCATGAATATTTAAACCCTTACGATCCAATTATTTATGATGAAATACACATGGGAAATCATATTCAACATTCTTGGTTCACATTATTAAAGGAATACATGATAAAAAAGAAACACTCTAGCCTTCACAACCTATTTATATATTTTAGGAAGTCATGGAGGATGAATTTGTTTATATAATATAATATCTTTTTAATATGGGATAAATAGTTCTTGAAATTATTTTTGAGAAATTAATTTGTTCCAATTAATTTAACTATGTACATGAGGAACCTAGGTGGTGGATTGGGAAAATGGGCACTCAGGATGGTGACCTGGGTGAAAGGGGAACTCAGTTATGTTACCTGGGAAAAGGGGAGCTATATTATGTGACATGAGTAAATGGGGTTCCCAGGTATGTGTAATGGGATCAACTCCATTGATAAATACCTAGGTGTTACACATTTGTGAAGATCTATTCATGAAACCTTTTAGAAGTCCTAGTTATTACCATTTTATGATTGATAGGGAGACTACATGAAATTCCTTGATCACATGAGTGAACCAATTGATAATGGAACTTCACCTTGGTAGTATTGTTGACCTTTGTGGAGTGGTATTTCATTGAATATAATCATTAAGAAGCATAAATTCCCTTTACATACAATTTTTTCCCATAGTTCAAATTTTAAAATCACTTAAAATCAATTCCTATAAGGGTTAGGAATGGTTTACATCTTCTCAAATAAAATTTAGGTTTCCCGATCATATTCCATCCTTACTTGGTGTTCACTGTTTTATCAAAATTTAAATTTTTATGGTACTTATATATGAAATTAGAGTTAGGAATCCCCATAACCATTGATAACCACCTTGGGATCCTAAAAACATTTAGTAAAGAACACAACATATGTGTAAGAGGGTATATTTACATGAAATGATGTGAAACTATGTAAAGTAGGGTGTATGGGTTTCATGACGAAAGGGAATACGAGATCCATTATGGAATTGTGAATGATGAACTGGGATACCAATAAAATTATCTACTCTGAAAGTTCTTCTATCATCCTAGAGAATTTAAAAAAATACTAATTTAATAAACTTTGAGCACCAATAAATGTGAATTTAATATCTAGATTAAATTATAATGAAGAGGGTTATATTTTGAGTTAAATATGGAATATAAGTGAATATGTCTCAGCGCTCACTCTGATGTAAGGATCTATCATGCACATAGATGGAACATCATTTAAAAAAAGGATTGTATATTTTTTGGTGTCTGGTGTTCATTGGGGGATACCACACCACCAATAAATATAGGGAATCACCTCATCAATATGTACTAAATACCTAAGTAAATCCTATATATAATGATCTACATTTTTTCCAAGTCTTTCACTAATATCTCATTATGTCCTGGGTGATCGTTCATTTCGATACTATCTATCGGTGATAGAGAATGAGATAAGGTTGAAAGTGATAGGGAATGAATTAATGATTATACAATTCCATTACAAGTGAACTATTATTGCAGAACTAAGTATGGAGGGTTGTTCCTAAGCGTATGGGTGAAAGAAACTGGGAACCGCGATCTGGTACAATAAGATGGATGCAAAGAGCAGAGTGAAATTTCATACCTATTTAAATTTCCATTATTTTATTTAAGTTACTTGTCATATTCTATCATTTATTCATGAACTTATAATTTCTTATATGTCATAATGGATATGACTATGTTTATCCCTCTTACAAGAACTATAAATATTTGAATCATATTTTCTAATGAGAATGTAAATACATTAATTTAGTATATGATTGATTATATTTGTCTTAGTTAACAACATTCAATCAAACTACAACATCATGTACTCTTAAGAGTACTTGAATCACTTATCATCAAATACCCATTATTGGATAGACTCCCTTTGTACATATTTGGTTTCCACACAAACACACCAATTCCAAAATTAGATGTCGATAATTCAATCACTTGGATTTTCTTATCTCAAGGCGTCACATGAAATAAATTCCTTTGATAAGATTCTCATTTATGAAATTTGTGATGCGGAATCATACTAATATATCGTTATTTAGAAATAATGAATAACAAGCCTCATGTACATTTGGGTATCACTCATGAATAGTCAATCATCAATTGATCCTATACATAGACCCAAAGTAGATGGTTGTTTATTCAATTGGATCTCCAGCCTAGGGAATATTTTTTTAATGACTAGTCATTGAAATTTTGTGTGAACTTGAGATACATTGTGTAAAAATTATATCTTAGGGATTTCAATATATATGAGGACATTTAGACTTCATAATTCTTATTTTATTGTAACACTAATATTGTTCTTGAATTAGTAAGTTGATTGAGTTCTAAAACACACTTTTCACCTAACACACATTGATGTTGGCATAAGTATCTAGGATATTTGAATGATCCGGGGAGTCCTTATTCTTAGTGAGATATAAAATTAGTTTCCTACTCAATGAACTTCTATATTTTTTTGGTATATTTTTTTATATGGGATCAATAAAAATCATTTGAAGGTATGTTGAGAAAATAAATTCATCCACTTCTCAATATCCATTTTTGCACCTAAATCAAGATATTTAAATACTCTCAAGGGTCAGAACCAATGTTCAAGAGATAGAGTGCTTGACTAACTCAACATGATAGTAGGGATCATAATATATAATGGTATATTTTAAATTATGTTCAATATACAATATAAGTTTATCAAATTAGGTCCTAACCTTGAACTAGAATACCTTATTGAGATGTTTCTTAGTGAGTGGATATTACCAGGAAAATATGCTCACACTAGGGTATGGGCTTCCACAATTATGATAGATGAAAATATTACATTAGGTTCATGAGTTAACCATTTTGTATGAAATTTGGGAATAATCTACCATGTTTTGGATCATGTTTATTGGGGAGAAACACCCCATAATACATATATACTGATCCATTACTTGGTCAGATAAAAGTAAATATATATGGTTACATGCATTGGAAGTCTATTTTATCCCCTAAAGATTTCATTAATCCAGAATTTTTGGTTATTAAAGTCATATGACCAATAAATGTGGATGATCAAGTCCTTACATATTTTATAGGGAATTATTCACAGTTTTCATTTACACTTAACATGGATAATGTAAAAATGATAACATTTAATGCAATTGGAATTGTAGATGACCACTCATATAGAATCTCACTCCAGTATTCGGTGATTATAGTGAGGGTTGATGTAGTCTCTATTTTAAATCCTTATATTTCATATTAAATTGAATATAAATTCTACTGTGTATTAGATTTGATCTTAACACCCTATCAAAGGTTGTGTGATGAGAAATATCCTAATAGATTTTAAAAATTATGGCGGATGTTGATACTTTTTTACATTCATGATCTAACTAATCTATGCCTATACATTAGTCAAATTAGTCTATCTTTATAGTATTATTGATTATGGAACCAACTTATTCATGGTGTAGTGTTGATATGAGTCAACCCATAAACACATGAACACCATTTTAATAGAGTATATTGTTTGGAAAAAACAAGTGTGGTCAGATAATTTTACCATGAGGGATTCCATGAATGATGAAACGAAGACCCCCTATATTGTTTATTAAAAGGACCCATCATAAAATGTTATATAATCTTGAATTTTATGTCAAGAATTGATTATCTTACATTTTAAGATCTTTTTAAGTATAATGTTTTAGATAATATGGTCATAACACATATATTATGACACCATATATATAAAATGTGGACACTTCTAGTAAGTATCCATTTTCCCATAATATAAAACATTTAAAATAAAACAAGATTTCTTTTCTTGATAAATATTCACAGTTTCAACTTTACCTCTTCCTTAACCACACCCATCATTAAACCTTGTGAAAAATATTTTAAAACATGGGGTGAGAATAAAATGATTAGTAAGGAAAATAAAAAATTTGTTTATTAGTCCAATTAAATCATCAAACCCCATGAAATTCTTACTTTCACCTCAAAATTATTTAAGATAAATTGAATAAATTTTTTTTACATGAAATCAATCACAATTGTTTCTCAAATAAATCATTTATACCATGTTTAAAACACATATAAATCATGTAGGTAACTTGGGAAATAATCACCCACACCACTCTTATAAATGGAATAACTAATATGGTCATCTACCATCTCTAGAGTACCTAATGGATTACAAGGATTTCATGGAGCCATCCATCAATGGTTTATCATGGAACCACCCATCCTTGGTTTATCATGGAACCACCCATAATTTATTTATAGCATAACCACCCATCCTTGGTTTATAATGGATCCACCCACCCATGGGTCATAACTGAAGAAACCATCATGATAAATAATACCCAAGAACTCTAAAATAATCATAAATATGGAATGCCTAAATTTTTATCATAAAATACATAAAAAACCCTTTTAATACAATATGAAAAACTATTTGAGATATTAAAATACCAATTTCTTTTAAAAAAAATTTGAATATCAAAATAATTTTTTTAAGCCCTATTCCAAAACCAAAATACTCAAAAAATGGGAAATAAAGTTATTATTTAAATGAAACATGTAATATTTTAAAGGAATATAAAAATTAAATAATGTTTATAGTGGCCGGAAAAATAATTATCACTATACATGTTAAAAAATATTATTCCTTCTATCTTTTGTAAAGAAAGTCTAACATTCAATACCAAGATTAATTATTTATAAAAAAATGAAATAAAGACAAAAAATCCCATTAAAAATTATCATGGACATATGTTTACATTCATAAAATATTTTTAAAACCATGTGCATGGAAGATAAATACAGTTTGATGGAAAGAATTAAAATATAATTTTTTGAAGATAAGTCCCTTGCCACTTTTAAAATATTTTAATCATAAGAACCATGAAATAAAAACATTTAAAAAACATTATATATCATGATAATAGATAAATTAAAGATATAACATGTCAATGGGGCTATTTATACATCTCATAAAATAATATAGGTTCATAATATCAAAATATGCCTCAATGAAATATAATTGAGACGAAGTCCCTTGTCTCGAGTTCAATTCGTCACACACATTCATTATCTTCCTAAAAAATTTTAATTATTTACTTAAGAAAAATTTTCAAGTTTATTATTAATTTTAGTTCACTTACCACCATGTCATATACAATTACATAATTAATCAATTTTATATCAGATATTTTGATGATGTTTTCCTTATGTGTTGAAAATTAAATTTGTAGATTGGATGTGGTCAAAGAGGTCAATATTTAAATACATATAGAAATATAATAATGGCATAATTATCATATTTATAAATCAATTATAAATTATTAAAAACAATCATTAATTATGGTTATGAAAAATGAACACTTTTATGATCATGGAGAGAGTAGGTCGTACATACGCATGAGTAAAGTTTCCATTTTTCAATGATCATTTTGGAAAGAATGTATGTACTATTTTATGTTCTTATAGTTTTAATAATATCATAAATAACATATTATTTATTTATATATACTTATATATATCATCCATATATTTTAGTGATTAAAAAAGAGTCACATTACATTGTGGAGGTGGTAGTCCTCACATATACACGAACGACATTACAATTCTTCTGTGTAAGAAAGAAAATCATATATTATATTTTTAGAATGAAAAATATTTCATTAATATAATAATTATTTCATTTATATAACATATATTATTTAATATTATTCTTATTTCCATCCATGTCATGTGTTAGTGAAAAACAAGTCACATCGCTTCACGAGGTTGTAGTCCGTCATACACCGGAGTGATATTATCATATCGCACAATGAATGGAAAGTAATAATTTATATGTGATATAAGAAATATTTAGTTAAAAATATGTTAAAAATATAATATATATACTTTAATTAAATCATTATAAAAAGTTATTAGAGGCAATGATGGAAAAATATTGACATCGGTTCGCGAGGCGATAGATTGGCACACACATGAATTGTTGTGTCACATCCCATTTGATGGAAAATAAGATTGATTTATGTTATAAAATTAAAATAATTACATATTATTATATTGTATATATTATTTGAAATATATCATAATAATTTAATTATATTTAAAAGAGCTGGAAGAAGAAATAAAATAAAAACGTACAGTTAAACACAAATATCTTTTTCAGATAACCTCCATAGATAAGCACCAAAAGACTTCATAGGATAAATTTATGATCTAAACAAGGGATATAGGTCATGGATAAAGAATCTAGGGATTTAGTTTTTTAGATATTATAGGAGAAAACTGAATCTTATGGTGTGAAGAGGAGGGGAGAAGTGGTGGCCTTTTATAAGTGATGTGAGTGGTAGAGATGATATTTTGGAAAAAAAAAGTGTACCCATTTTTTTAACATGAAAAAGAAACAAAAAATATACCTTTATAAAAAATTATAAATTTTAAGGACGAAATAATTCTATAAAATATAATTTATATGAGATTTTAGGTCATTTTAACCATTATCTTTTTAGTATAATCCCCTAGAAAACCCGTTTTACCTTAACTATGATAATTAATTTTTACAATTTTTAATATTCATTATTACCAATAAATCAGTCGAACTTATTAGATAATATAAACAATTATTTTTAAAAATATTTAATCAAATGTACCAAACTAAATTCAAATAACAGGAAAATTTTCATTTAAAACAATACATGAAGATGCGACTAAAAAATAGATTTTCAAGAAGTGTATTTTTTTAAGAAAAATGTTATTTTATATTAAATATATGACTCATAATAATCATTTTATTATTATTCATAAATATTTACTAATATATAATCTATAAATTAAATTTAAAACATTATTTATTTCATATTATCTTAACTAATTAAAATGTAGAAACGAATCCACTTTCGAAAAGATTTAAAAAAAAAACTTGTTTTTAACCCCAAAAATTAAATTATAATAACATCTAATAAAAATTTGATTAAAAATTAATTTATTTGATTAAATATAAATATATAATAATTATGTTACTTGATATTATATTAAAAAAATAATGGTACATTTAAAGTACTTAATTTATTGAAAATAATTGACTTTTTTTTACAAAAATCTGTATTTTTTCACAATTAACTGAAAATTCTATATTTTTTGAAATATCCCAATATTTCACCCCCTTTTAATATTGATACTATTATTTCCGAAATGAAATTAATTTTTTATAATTCAAATTTAAAAATTAAAAATTAACTTTTAGATAAGAACCTTATAATAAAAGAGTTCATTTAAAATAGTTTCCTTTTTGAGGAAACACTAATTAATAATTTTATAATGATTATAAATATCCAATTCAATTTACTAAACTAGAAAATTGTTCGTTTTATCATTACCTGAGCTGTTAAAATTCCCAAAACCCTTTTTGAATTTTAATACTCATAATTTTATCCACTTATTAAACCAAAAGGGCTATATTTTCTTCATAGCATTTTCATATTTCCATATTGCTTCTTCAACCATAAGGGGTTTCCATAAGCACTTAACCTAGAAAATTACCTTAATTTTTTAAAACAAGCTTTCCATAGTCAAGAATTTTAATAGGATGTTCCTTATAATAATGTTTCTCCTCCACATAAACTACCTCAAGGATCAAACCATGAGTTGTATACGACACAAATTTTCTTAACATTGAGACTTGAAAAACATTGTGTACATAAGACACACTTAAGGGAAAATCCACTTAGTAGGCAACTGGTCCAACATTCTCTATGATTTGATATGTCCCAATTAATTGTTCTCTTGTCTTCCCCTTTTTACCAAAACACATAACACGTTTCCCTGGAGATAACTTGTGAAAAACATGATCACATAAATTGAAAGAATGATTTTTTCCCTCCAGCCATCCACATAACTTTTCTTCATATTCTAAGATATAAAAATACATTACTGAATCAACTGAACCTTATTAGTCATTTCCTTGACTTAATCAAGTCCCATTAAGATGCCTTCTACTAATTCATCCAAAAAATCATGTATTCTACACTACTTTCCATATAATACCTCAAAAGGTGACATGTATATAATGGAATGAAAACTGTAGTCATAGGAAAACTCAAAAAAATAATGATGTTGATCCCAAATTACCTGGTGATACATAGATCAATAAACTATATATTTCATAGTCTTAATCTTCAATTAATATAGTCTATCATATTGAGTAGAAAAATATGTACTAAAATTTTATTCAGTACCCAAATATTTTCGGAGTCCTTTACAAGAATTAGATGTGAATATGGGATCACAATATGATACAAGGGATAGAAAAATTCCATGTATTTTAAATATCTTGGTTATATATAGTTGAGAAAGCTGATATAAATTCAAAGTATCTTAAAAGGGAAGTAAATGTAAAAATATATTTAATTTATCAAAAATAACCCAAAGTGAATTGTTACCTCATGAAGTCTTTGGTAATACCACCATAAAATCCATTGATATATCTTCCCATTTCCACTCCGGCATTGAAAACACTTGAAGAGTTACCCTTGATAATTGTTTTTATTTTTAAAACTACCAACATGTCAAAAAAATCATGATAAAATCATATATATACATTTTTATACCTTCCCACCCGTAATAATCTTAAAGGTATATATACATCATAGTGCTTCCTGGATGAAAAAAAGATAACTAAAAGCTTCACTCAATAACACTTTCTTCAACTGGGAATTACAAGGCACCCATAATATCTTTCCAAATAAAAGAAAACTGCTTCATAAAAATTAAAATTTGGAACCCTACCCTTATTTACAGAATTTACCTTTTCCTGTAAAGCATGATCATCTTTATGAGGTTGCTTAATTATTTCAAAAAATGTTGACTACACTGAAATTTGAAAAAAATAGAGGAAGTCCATTCATCTTTAAATTATAGTCCAAAATTCATCAAATCATTAATTAAAGGGTCATGTTTGATGTAGCAATATTTTTCTTGACTCACAACATCACCCACTATTTTTATTTTCTAGTATAGTAATGAATTATGGAATTATAATCCTTGATTATTTCTAGACATCTTCTTTATATCATGTTCAATTATTTCTGAGTGAATATATAATTCAATATTTTTTGACAAGTATATATTTTACACTTTAGTTCATACAAAATATAATACAAAATTTAATAAAATAGTGGCAAATTCCAGATCAAGTATAGGTTAAATTTACTCATAAGTTTTCAACTAACATGAAGAATAATCAATTACCAGATCATTATATATTAGGACACAACCAAGTACCTTTAATAAATTATAATTATAGATGATGAATTATACATTAAAATAAGATAGGGATAAAACTATATCATTCATGTATATTCATTTTATATATTGAAAATAATCATCACATTTTTTTATAGACAACTTTAACTCTTTTTGAGTTAACATAGTCCATGGGCTAAAAAACCGAGTAAGGTTTTTTTGAAAATCTCCGATAGTAACCCATTAATTCAAGAAAAATATGAATCTATGTGAAATTTTTTGGTATTGGGGATTATAAAAAAGACTAGAGGGTTCAATATTTATTCCATATTTAGAAATAATATGTCCAAGGAATGAAATTTCTTTTGACCAAAATTCACACATACTAAATTTTCCCCATTGTTTCTTTTTTTAGGTTTGTAAAATAATCCATAGTTGTCTTTTATGTTACTATTGTATTTTAGAATATACCATAATGGATTCAATAAACATAACTAAAAACTTTTGCATGGATTCATGGAAAACTCCATTCATGTGATCCATGAATACATCCAGTGAAGTAAAAAAACATAAGGGTATAACTAAAAATTCCTAATTCCCATATCTAGTTTGAAATGTATTCTTTAGAACATTTATTCCTCCAAATTCAATAGATGGTAACCTAACCTGATATGGAAATTATAAAATAATATTCTCCCATGAGATAATCAAACAAATAATTAATATGAGGAAAATGTTAATTGTTTTTAAAAGTAATGTTATTAAATGATTTATAATCAGTGAAAAGTATCATTGAAAAATCCAACTTTTTAACAAAAAGGGGCACCCCAATGTGAACTACTAGGGTGAATGAAACCATTATCTAGAAACTACTACAATTTATTTTTAAATTATAAGATTTCCACATGACCCATTAAACAAGGGGTTCATAAATAGTCGTAGCATCAAGAACTAATTCATGATAAAAATCAACCTCCTAATTTGGAATAAGACCACAAAAATAATCAAGAAATACATATATGTATGAATTAACTACTAGAAAATCTTTAATTTGAAGCATTTATTTCTTTTCAATAATATGGGATTGGTAACATTAATTTCCATATCTAATCAATTTCTCAGCTTCATAGAATGTTATCACATACATGAAATCATGTAACATAGATTTCTTAGCTCTGAAATCTATCTTATAACGATAAAATGAAATCCAATCCATACCAATAATGAAATAAATCATTATTATGGACAATTCAACAATATTTTTAGGAAATACCATCCCTCTAATGAAAATAGGAATATTCCTGTAAATATAGCTTACTTTAATACTTTAACCCATAGTTTTCACTCAAATATTTATCTGAATTTCAAGATGTGATATTTCCAATTCACTTGAAAAAATTTCATAAATAAAATAATGTGAGGATATAGAGTCAAACATGGCATTTTAATAATTTGATTAAACTAGTAACATACCTATCACCACATCACTTGACAACCCAACAACAACCATTATAGTAGAAAAATTGATTATTTTCATTAAAAATTTTCCAAAAAAGTATGGTACGTACATGCCTAGTCTTGTAAAATTTTCTTCTTATATGACCACAAAATATTCAAATTTTTTCCACAATTATAAAAATTGCTTCTCCATACATAGTTAAACTTTTTGACATTTTTTCCAAGGAGAAGATTATTAAATGTGTCATATTACATTGAATAAAGATCAAATATTTCTCTAGTATTATTAACCATTGACCACCAATTATTAGATTCATCTTGCCAATGAAAAAACAAAACTGTTTCCTCTTTATGTTCTAAACATCACATGGATTAAAATATCTTTTCTAGATAATTGATCCATCATTCTGTAACTACATTGTTATATGATCGACTACATTATGAGGGATATTATCTAATGAAATAATCCACTATATAAATTTTCCTTCATGATAGATTAGGATCCTCTATATCATGGATACTACCACTATTTATAGCTTTCTTCAACTGAGTTGTCACTAAAAAAAGCATTCTTTTCCAATAATATCCATATTGGGATAGTGATTTAGAGGGATATTTTCTTCTAGTTTCCATAACACTATAGATTCCCCATATCCTCTATGGAAACTCAATCTAAAAATACATTTTTTAGATAATGAAACATGATAATATTCAAATTCCATATCATAACCAAAAAGTAAAATCTTTGAAGTGTATGATATTATCATTATCATAAACTCTAAATTTATCTAAACCAATATCTAATAAAAACTATAAGGAATCATCCTAAAACAATACATAATCATGTTTTTTATGTCAAGAATTAATTATCTTATATTAGAGGATTTTTTTAGGTTTAGAGTTTTATAGAATTATTTCCTAGCTCACACATTTTGAAACCACATATATAAAAAGAAGAAACTTATGATCAATATACATTTTTACCATAATAGAAAACAATTCAAATAAAACATGATTTAATTTAAACAAAAATATTTATGACATTCAACATGAAATCTTCCTTTCTCTTACCCATACTAAAAATGATAGAAAGCATTTTAAAATATCATATGGGCATAAAAATATCAGGAAGGGACATAAAAAGAAGATTTTTTTAGTCTAGTGAACAAATTGAAAACCCATGAAATTCTTAAATTTATCTAAAATTTATATAATTTAAATGAAATGAATCATTTTCATATAAAATCACACAAGATTTTTTCTCAAATAAATAATTTAAAACACCTGTAAATAATATATAAATCATTTAACTAACTTTGGACATCATCAAATATATCACTCTTAAAAATGCAATATTCGATATGGTCTACTTCCATCACAAAAAAATGAAAATAATTGTTGGGATATTACAAAACCAATCATCCTTGGTTTATTATATAACCATATATCCTTATTTTATCATAGGAGGTGACCATCCCTAGTCAATAAAGTAACCGCTCGTCCTTAGATTATAACGCAACCACCCATCCTCAGATAATAACGAAACCACCATCATCATAATAATTTACCAAGTTCCATAACATAAACATAAATCATTAAAGCTTTAATTTTAATTATAACTCCCTTAAAAAACACTTTTAATCTCACATGAAAAACTCTTTCAAATATCAAAATACTCATTTCATTAAAAACCATTTTCAATACCAAAACACAATTTAATTTCAAAAACCCATTTTAAATTTCAAAATACATATAAAAATGTAAAAAGGTGTTTTATATGAAGAAAAAATGAAATACTTTAAAGGAATTAAAAGTTAAAATAATTTTTATAGTGGTGGGAAAATTCTTTTTCAGTGTATATGTTAAAATAGAACGTTCATTTGGTCATTTGTAATGAAAGTCAAACATTCCATTTTTTTGAAAACATGAAATAAAGAAAAAAATATCTATATAAAATTATTATAAAAATATAATTACATTAATGAAGTAATTTTAAAACATTTACATGGACGATAAAGAGAGTTTGAAGGAAAACATTAAAAGATGGATTTTTAATGAAAAGTACCTTACCACTTTAGAAACATTTGAATCATAATCCCCATGAAATAATAACAATAAAAAACATTATATATCATGATAATAGAGAAATTAATTATATTACTTGTTAATGGAGCTATATATACACCTCATAAATGAATATAGGTGCATAATATTAAAATATTCCTTAATGAAAGGAAATTGAGATGAAGTACTTTTTCTCAAGATTCACTTATCAAATATGTTATTTATCTTCCAGAGCAATGAAAATATATTAATTATTTTATTTCATAAGAACCTTTTTAAGTTTATTATTAGTTTTTTTGAACTTATCACTAATTCATATACAATTACATAATTATTTAAGTTTACGTTGGTTGTTTTGATGAAATTTGGGTTATGAGTCAAAAATTACTTTGGTAAGCTAACTATGGTCAATGAGGCCATTATTTCAACATATCTAGTATAAGAAAAATGAAATAATTATTGTATTTATAAATAAATTATACATTTTTAAAATCAATCATGATCAATGGTAAAAAAATAACTATGTTAGGATCATGGAGATAGTAGGTTGTACATATGCATACGTAAGTTTTTTATTTTTCAATGATCCTTATTAAAAGAATTTATATATTATTTTACCTTTAAAAAATTATTATAATTTCAAACATAACATTTTATTTATTTAAATATTCTTATATATGTCATCCATGTGCTTTAGGGATGAAAAAAAGAGTCAAATCGGTTCATGGAGGTAGTAGTATACTCTTATGCACGAATGATGTAATCATTTTTTAGTGTATGAAAGAAAATGATATATTTAACATTAATAAGGGAAAATATGTCATTAATATCATAATTATTTTATTAATATCACATATATTCATTAAGTATATCTTTATATCATTTTAAGTAATGTTTTTGTGAAAAACTAATCACATATCATTGCAAGACAGTAGTCTTCCACACACATAAGAAACATTATCATATCCCCCACGGAACAGAAAGAAAGAAGGTATATTTTATATAATCACTCTAGAATATAACTGTGTTAAAATATCATATATATACTTTAAATCAATATTAATAACATTCATTAAGAGTGTATTATGGAAAATTGATGACATCATTTCGTGAGTCAGTAGCCTGCCGAAGACACAAATGATGATTTTGTATACCATTTGATAGAAGAGGACACTGAATTAGGTTATAAAATTTAAATACTAAAATAAAATTATATGGGAGATAATTTTTTTATGATAATAATATAAGAATATTTGAATGATTCAGAGGAAGAAATAAAATAAAAACATATGGTTAAACACGATACCTTTTATTTGGACAACCTCCTTAGGTAAGAATGAAAAGCCTTTAAAGGATATATTTTTTATCATATAATGGAATTAAATCATGAGGAGGGATGTTAGGAAGTTATATGGGATTTTTTTCTAATATAAAGTTATTTTAAGGTTTTAAGAGGAGATGATGGGGGGTGGAATGTTAAAAGTGAGGTGAGTGACACACTTGTAATGTTTGAAAATAAATAGGTTTACCCTTATTTTTTAGATGTCACAAGGCTAAAAAAGGGACTATTATTGACGTTTATACATGATAATTCTAAAATATTGACATAAAATATAATTTATAAAAGTTTTTTTCTCATTTAAACCCCTATTTGTTTAGTTTAACATCTTGGTAAACCTATTTTCACCATAATTGTGGTAATTATTTTTTACTATTTTCACTATTCATTATGGTGAAAAATTAAATTGAAATTATTATATAATATAAATTATTATTAATCAATATAATTAGTCCATTTTAACGAAATTAAATTCACATAATTGAAAATATTTAATTTTAAATTAAACATGGAGGTGGGATGAAAAAACTATTTTTCAAGAAGTGTATTTTTCAAGAAAAATGTGATTTTATATTAAAAATATGACTAATAATAATCATTGTATGAATATAAATTATTATATTAACTATTAATTTTATTAAAAAAATCTCCATTAGTTATTTTCTTAAATAATAAAAATAGAGAAACAATATGCGGTTTAGAACAGTTTTCAGAAAAAACCATTTTTAAAACCAAAAATAAAATTATACTAAAATGAAATATAAAGTTGATTAAAAAGTGATTATGTATATTAAACATAACTAAATATTTATTATTCTACAGAAAATTATATTAATTAGATAATGGGACTTTTAAATTACATAATTTTTTGAAAGTAAATGACTTTTTTTACAACAATCGGTATTTTTCACTACTCATTGAAAAATAAATATTTTTTGAACATTAATAAATTTTCACCCTAAGTTAATTTTGATATTATGATTTGAAAAACGAAATAATGTTTTTATTATTAATTTTTTTTAAAATTATCTTTTAAATTAAAACCTTACATGAAAATAGCTTAGTTAAAACTATTTATTTTTTGATGTAAACATTACGTAATACTTTTATAATGAATTTAATTATATAATAAATAATAACAAACATGAAAATGTTTTAATCTATATTTACATGGGATGTTAAAATTGTGGTTTTTTCATTTATGATCAACCTGAAAAAAATCCCAACACAACACAACCAAAGGTATTTATCACCCAAGATACTAATGACATCCATATCGATTAGAATTCTCTAAAGTAGCCCCCTGTTTATTCGAAGTATTTGAATTATATTCATATTATATATTCATAAACTCTATGGAACTTTTTTATAAAAAAATAACCCAATGTATATTCCAATTTTTGTAAATGATGTAGTCTTTGGTTCTAAATGTTTTTCCACGAACTGAAAAAGTTGTGAAAAGGAATGGAAAAATATCAATGATTTGATTACTCAAAGTCTCTTAGTTGAGATAGAGAGTAAGTTGAATTGATTATATCAGTACTTTGTTGGTTTTATAATGAAGGGATTCAGTTTCTCAAGATTTAATTCTATCATCTAGTGAATTATGGATATTTGATATAAATCAGTGATTCAATATGGAGATATAAATATATTCAAAACTATAAACCATCTAGAAGAATCTTTAGAATGGTCCATTCAAAATATAAATCATTACAATTATAAGAAATCATTACATTGAAAAATATGGCTTCTCTTACCATGTAAATACAGGAATAAAAGTCTCACGTAGTGAGGATTTTACAACTATATACTCTGTAAGAGGGGGAGGGTGAATGAGGGTGTAGGAAAAATGAAAACTAATCTATTTTACTTATTAATCACATTTACGATTTTTTACAGGTTGGTGGGAACTATGTTCAACATGTTTCCTTATTTTACTTTTTCACAACCTTACTGAACAATAAATAAATATTAAAGAATGTAAAGCATGTAAAAAACAAAACTATTATACTCGATTCACTTGTAATGGGATATGTCTAAGGATCAAACATTGATTATGTGTCAATTTTAGAAAATCCACTACTCTTGATTAGTTTTGTGGATATAGTCTATACTCATGGCCACACTATTTTATGATCACTACCTTTAAAAGTATGTAAGGAAAATTATAATAACACCATTGAATAACTTCTATTGCCCAATTCTTTCTCAAAACTATAGAAAATTAGTTCCTAATCACAGTGAATTTCATTTTACCTCAATAGATTAAGTATACAATAGTATTTATATATTCATCATGATACTACATATGCACCATAACTCAAGATTTCATGCTATGATGTATTAATATTTTTATGTCATTCTTAACTCTATATGAGATCAAATATGAAATGTGAGAGTTGAGTCTTTTTATTCCACAAAATTACTAAAAAATCACTTATTCTCCAAGTTAAAGTAATTATAAAAATGAATTTTCCTAGTGAACTCGAAATTACATTACTATAATTTCTCAATGTAACACCCTCTCTGCATCTAGTATCCTTTTTGTATTTCCTCACACTAGTAAATTTATCATACTATGATTAAAGCTAATTATACTTCATGAAAATACTTTAATAACTACTATGTAGAACCCAATTCACTCCACACTGGGATTTTTTTTTCATGAAATACTTTACACTATACAGCATAGTGCTTCACAGTCCTCCATGATAACATCATGACCTTATTTTCTTATTATGTAGTAACCTTAAGAGATAATTTTCACTATATAGTATGTAAATTCATGAACTTATTATTTATAATATGAATCTTGAATCATATTCACATACATAACTTCATCAACTCACTTCATGGAACCTTTATATAAACTAACTTAATATATCCCTTTTCTTTATGATCTAATTGTACTTCGTGACCTTTTATTTATTGGAAACTAACTTCATAGATGAAGCTATATTCATTAGTATTTAGATAAAAATAATGATCCATTAGTTCATAATTGATACCTAATGAAGAGATAAGTGGAATATTTATACAAATATTTCTTCCATTAACTCCCTAGCCACCAAAATGACACTAAGATCCTCTAAAAACTTGTCTCACAAAATGATCTTCCTATATTGAATCACATAGCTTTTTTCTTTTTTATTCGATTGAGAATCATCATATTTCAACAAAAAATGATGTGGCATGGAACAAACATCCTATTTGGTAATATAATACCTTCCCTTTGGGGCTTTACATAGTGTTTACTATATTATAGTAGGCTCTAAATCACCGAATTTCTCCTAAAAATTATACCACTCTATCATAAACATCATATAAAATTGACACACTTGTGATGTGATTGAAATTTATTTACTTTTATTCCATTATTAAAAGTGGTACATGGATTTATGTATTTTATATTGAATCCATGTACATGATATTATTTCCACATGGTCCTTATTGAAAATTATTCTAGTTCTGTTAATCATTCTGGAAAATTTAATAAAACCCCTACAATTTTTCCAAACTTTTTCCTCTTCAAATATTTCAATCCTTGGTTACTCATTCTATGGTTTTTTTCTATATATGTAGAATCTTTTATTAACCTCAATACTAATCCCATATGTTTTCCTCATTTATCTACTCCTCAAAAATCAATATCTAAAAATAAGCATTCCAACACTAATAAGGCTCATAATAATTTGTCTACTTTATTCTTTCTGGAATAATTACACAACCATCATATAAAAAAACTCCAACTCTTCTTCCATTACACATCCACTGCCAAAATCACCCGATGCATTTATAAATAATATAATTTCATATATTCCATTATCATGAATCCTCGATATATCAAGAAATTGCAGTCAACAAATAAAATATATATTATCTAAAAATACAACACAAAAACTGATTTCTAGTAAACACCCAACCATATCCTATTATAGATCACTTCATTTTTTAAATTATTACTTGTCATAGTTTTATGTAAGGCTATTTATTTTTCATGATGCTCTGTTTTTTTTTAATGAATTACAAATGTATTTTTTGTTAACCATTTAAATTTTATTAAACTTATGTATTATCATACTATTAATTCATGAATATCATTGAAACTCTCAATGAATAATATAATAATAATTGAATCAACTTGAGAAGTGTATGGAAATAGTCCTTATAAATCACAATAAAAAAACACTTGAGTTGATGATGAAATGTCAATATCAATCCATTATATTTAATGTATGTTCTATAAAATTGATATATGATGTAATATATTCAAAACATATATCATCATTGAAATCCATGGAATTTACATGAAATAAAGAACTACAATTTTTTTGATCCCATAGAACTATACACTTAAATGGATACAAGAAAGAAAAATATCTGACAAATATACCATCATCATAAGTCAAGGTTAGTTCATTCAGATATAAGATTTGACTTCCACCAAAAATTTTACTCTCAAATGGATATAGTAAGGCTAGATATGAAATAAATTTACTATAACCATAATCCATGATTAGTCCATTGGAATATGAGAGATATAAATGACATGGTATAATGTGAATCATGAGGGGGTATTTCAAGAGAGTCAATGCTAAAAAGGGGTTAATTACCATAATATTACAACATCATGAATTTTTCACAATTCATCTGAACTGATATGTATGAGTTAAAATGTTCTATAATTTATCCTAGGTCTATAAAACCACTGATCATAGCTCAATGTTTTCTAGGGATGAGTGGTGGTCTCTAAAATCATTATATGTTATCATTTTAGACCAAATTGTTTACGAATACATTAGATGGGAAAGTATTATTAGGTAGAATCTTGAAATTTTTAGGTCTCCCATTATGATTTTTCAACCTAACATGTTTTGTACATTTTCTATTATTTAAAAACACAATATTATACCCACTCTATGAAATGTAATTTTTAGTGATCAAAGACTTGTATTTTTTCTAGGAAGACCATGTCAGGTTTTAATCTTAGAGAGTACTATGTCTCTTTTATTTGGCCCTATATGGACTTTCAAGAAGACCAATGAAGCTGATGTTTTTGGTCGAACAACTTCTACCCAAAATTTTATGTTTTTATGGTTTTACAACTTTAAGAAAAAGTTAATGGGTTGTATGGTCATACATTATTGGCCAAAGGATACAATAGTCTATATAAAAACAAGGACATGGTAAATTATATGTAAACTGAGAGCCCAATTCTAACATATAATACCTCAAGTATGGATTTATGTACATTAATGTAATATTTCTTGGACTAAAAAATATGAGGCAATATATTTATTAATAAAGGTAAGGTGAAAACATAATGTGAATGTGGAAGTGGATCATATTAATATATATGAACTCAAGGATATGAACACACAATTTAAGGTCATAGTGACCTGAAAAATGTTAGGGAGGGTGTGAAAACTAAAATGGTGATCAAGATGTCGGATGGAATTAAAAACATTAATATAAAATGTGAATAATGTAATTCAAAAGATAAGTTATTTAAATTAGAAGATGATAAAATGAAACAAACATTTTGAGAATAAACATTAACCAAATATTAATATTGGTTTCCATATAAATAGTTCTAAGGTAACATGAGTCTACTTGATCTTTTATAAAGTATAAAACATGACTTTTGTTTACTGGTTGGATATATGGTACACAAGTCATTACTAAGAATATAGGCCTTTTTTGAATCAGACACAATCATTACCAATATAAAAAAAGGTTTGTGGTGAATCAAAAACTTAAGGTATAAATTATTTTATTTTTTAAAAGGATATATAGCAGGTTATTGGAAGACTCTAGTCCAAAAATTTCTAAGGTTGGGTCATTATGTAATTTTAATGGGGAAAGAAAGTGGATGGTGATTTCTAGGTGGGCCCGAGATAAATTGTCTGGATTTTACAATGTATCCTAGGAGAACATAAATCATTGTACACATATTTGAGAGAAATTATACATAAAATAATCATCCTAGAACATGATAAATAATGATAAACCCGGAATGAATTATGAATCATGTGTTCTAGGATAATTTAGGAAATTGGATATAAACTAAATTTATTGCATGATATAAGGCGGGAGAGATACATGTCACTATGTATCCTAAATTAATAGCTATCAAGGAACACATAGTTTTATAAGGAAATATATAATTATTCAAATGATTAAAATATATATAGAAAAGATGTGAGTATGATGACCATAAATTGTCAGTGGTTTTATGTGGATGAAACCATCAGCTAAATCTAAGATAGGGAATTCGAACACCACTTTATATCATATAAAAACTAGAATGAAGACACACATAGTAATGATAAATGGTTGAATTGTATATCTAATTCATGCATAAGGGAAATGATAATGTATTCACCCTCATATAGGTTCTTCAATGATCTTTATGTGAATAAGAGGTCCCAAATTCTAGGATAGAGAGAGGGATTGAAATTTTTGGGATCTGTGACTGGGACAAGGTTGGGACCACAATGTGTCACTATGTATACTTATATAACATGAATGAATAATAATTTATCTCTATATAGTATTATGGGGATTTATCACCAAAATGTAGGTTTATCGAAAGAAAAATTTTCATGTATGGATGGAAAAAAGTGTTATGTTGGTAAGGTCCCTAAACTGATCTAGCTCATTTTTTGGGGACATGGAAATGGATTGTATAATTATCAAAGCGTGAGAGGTAAGGTAGCATAATCTAAATGATATCTTATCACTAATGTAATATGAATTTATTCTATCCTCATTCCTTATGATGGGAAGACCCGACATGGGTGAGGAAAAGGCCAAAACACTATGATGAAAATGGATTTGATGGGGAGGGGTGATTTCATTGTTGATTTAGATATAGATGATCTGGAAATTCCTACATACCCTAAAATAATCAGAATCTGAAAAAAATAGTTTTAATATGATCACTACAAGGATATAGCTCTTACACATGAGGGTAATAAGGAAATGTACTGGTTTCCTAGTGAGATAATGCTGGATTGAACCTAACATGAAGTAGTAAAGTTCTCATTAGTATTTTTTCGAGATCTAGGTGTTACTATATATCTCAGGGTAGTAGGAATCAGGCCACGCTTACTTCCCAAAGAGATATCTGCATATATCTAGTCATATGTTGGGGAAATAAATAATTTTCTTTTCCCAATGTTGACATATAGATGAGGTAAGTTGACATAAATTATGATATCCTCAACTTAATGATGATGAAATATATATAGGGTCCTTTTCAAAGATCAATTTCATGTGAAAAAATGATTTTTTTTATTTTAGTGTCATTTTAGAGGAGAAAACTCCACATGAACTAAGGATGTTTTGTAAAATGGGATTAAATAATAGTTTCATGGTAACGAAATTTTTATCTAAGTCATAGATAAGAAATAAAAGCATCGCAAAATATCCAAATATAATAGTAATCAATTCACATATAGTTCTCTAATTCAATTTCTATGAAGATATAGCTCGCACATAATAGAAAATCGGGTGGCTCTATTATGATGTTAGATTTTTGTGGTAGAATAGATAAAAAAGTAAGATCCTGAGAAACAAAGAAATTACAAAGAAATTTTTTGGACCTGAAATAAAATGTCCAAGCATCACTATTTATCCTAAAATAATAGGTATCAATCCATATATAATTCGTAAGTAGAACACTCTAATCATAAGGTAATATAGAGTAAACAATATGTCATGTAATTCAATTCTATTAGATAAAGAACATAAGTTATTTTAGTTTAAGTTCATATATCAAGGACCATCTCAATTAGTTTAAATTCAAGTAGATTAGGATTTTAGTAACCCATCGAAGTGCTTTGTAATTTATTTCATGAGAAACCTCACATTTGTAGTAGGTTTGATGCACTATAAATAAATTATGACTAAGAAATATGATTTATTATATTAGACCTTATATATGGTATAGGGTCCTAAAAACATTAGATAATGATTTTTATGTTTCTTCCCATGCATCATCAGAGTTATTAGTGCAAACAATAGTTCTCCATGGATAAATAAGAAGATTAATACCATCTTATTAAATGATCAGGTGAATAAATATTGACGAATCTCATGGTTGTATTGTGTGAATAAAAATTTCTCATTGATTTACTATATTTCATGTAACTATATTTTGGACAACTCATTTTTGATCAATTTATCACATATGGCGATGTGTAGTTAGGGTAATTAAACATCGATGGGACAAAATAATCTTGTACCATAAACAAGTGATCATGAGGTTTCAAGTGTGGTTGTGTGCGTTATGGTGTGACAAGCCTATAGAGAATAAATAAGTATAACGAGACATGAGTTCTTGTATTCGTGCACTACCATCTGAAATATATTATGTAGTGTTTGTTAAATGAATGTAATTTTATATCAACTCCTTCATGATAGTTTTTTTAATGGTTCAATATACTATTGTATTCTTGGTATAACCACTTCAATTTAGAGGCATAGAAATTGGTATTGTTGTCCATCAATGTGGTATGAGGGACTCAAAATCTAGTAATGATAATGTACCTCAAAAAATTAATGAAATGGTTCATTCCAACTCCTCTTAATGGTAAAAATTCAAACCCTTTAGAGAAGAAAGTATTCACAATATTAATAAGTTTGAACTAACTTACTATTGATAGAGGATAGGGACACACAACATCAAATCCACATATAAAAAATTATCATGAGTATTTTGTGGTGTAAAAAAATCTTGGGGTTAATGAATAAAATGGTATGTTTTGGATTAAAAAGAAATTTCCTTGAAAATCCATGTTTTCATGCATCATTAATGGAAAAAAGTATCAATGTATCCAAATTTGATGGAATATCATGGTTCCTAACTAGTGGGTGTTGTATGTATTAGCCTAAAAATCAAACATAACAGCAATGATCAATCCTTATTCAATAAACACAAGGAGGACCATCCAAACACTGCTTATAGAGGACCTTCTCGAATTTGATCCACCAGAGAGGATGATTTTTTCTACCAATTGATAGCTATATTAATTCTTATCTCAATTATATGTAAGAATCCTATTTTAAGGATAATTTACTAAGGGATGAATCTGTCAATTTTGAAACTAATCATCACGGTAAATGAATTGATTTGGTCAAGTATGATATTAATTTAAATAATATCATCAATATCATTATAGATGAATAGAGATAACACCCTAGGATGTGTGATTTTTATAAGAATCCGGATCTTCTTTCCATGTATGTCTTCCTTTTCTGGTGTTTTTGAGGAAAAAGTGGAGTTTCTAATGATTTATGATGTACATGCCGTGTACTTTATGAGTACACGCCGTGTACTCGGTTACCACGAGTAGCTGTGTGCTGGCCATGAAGCGGCCTTACACATAGATGTGTGTGGTGACCTGGAGGCCACCTAAAGCGGGGCTCCGTAAGGGAATGTACACGATGTGTACTTCAAAAGTACACGCTGGGTATTTTATTTTTTTCATTAAACGGACCGGGGTCATGTCTAATCGACAGAAAGCCCTACTTCTAGGTCTGACTCATCTGAGAGTGTCCGTACACCACGAATCATTATGGATCCCCCGATCAAGCATCTGTTCTCCGAATCAAACTTTTTCGGTTGTGTTGGAATCTCATTGGTGAGTTATCTCTTATTCTTGTACACCATATTCGGTTTTCTCCTCTCTCGTGAGATATCATGTGTTGAATGGTTTAGACATTTTTGGAGATAAACCGTGTTCTAGGTCGATCCAAGGGCCGACGCAAGAGTATATTGATCTCCCAACACTGAGGTATGTGGTTTGTGACATTCCATTTAAATTGTTTGAGTAATATGTGCAATTTTGTCCAATACCCTTGAACGGCGTATTGCATGTTTACCGTTTTAACCCTATTAAGTTCCTTCTATACTGGAATGCGTGAGTAGAGGTTAATTGGATGTTAATAGGGCTGATTTTTATTCTTTAGAAGTATTTTCCCATGAATGTTCTGTTTATAACCATTTGGTCCTGCATAGCCTGTTTGACCGCCTTGCCTGTTTTCCCGTGCCTAGTGTTGTAGGATGGAGTGTTTTATTCTGACAAGCATGATAAGCTATAGATTGTTAACCAAGTATTTCATGCGGTTTAATTTGGTTGTACTACATTGCTATGATCTATTGACTTAAAATGGGTGGTGAGAACCTGGTATAGTAGACCATAATGGGAATTGACCGTGTGAGCTTCCTCAGAGAGTCTTAAATCACTTTTGACTATAAGGGTAATTGACCACGTGAGCTTCCTTAGAGAGTATTTTACCAAATTTGACAATAAGGGGTAATTGACCATGTGAGGTTCCTCAGAGAGTCTTTGTTATGTTCTTATAACTGAATCAGAGGGGATAGGTTGTGTGTACTTCCCTGAGGGTTACCTGTATTGATTATCTACTTACTTGATATGTGAAATTGAATGCTTTGAAACTATGGAACATTTTACTGCTGAGTACATCCTTGTTTAATGCTCTTTTAATTATTTCCTTCCATATAAATTCACTGACTATTAGGCACATATCTTTTGGTGGTTTCCTATTGGGATTTGTCTCACACCCTATTTGTTTCATGATTTTGGGCCCAAACAGATTATATTGATGCAGGTATAGATAAGGGCAAGCACCCTTCTACATCAGGTACATGACTGCTTGGAGCTGGAGATAATGGGACCAAGCTGAGGCTTTCGATGCTAAGGAGTTTATCTGTTTTCTTTTGTACTTTGGCATATTTTTGTATTCCTGCATTGTCAATTATTTGGCCGCTTTCCTAGACATATGTATCATGGGTCATTTATATATGTGGGTTCTAGTTATTTATTATTTCCAATTCTTATTTATTTCATGTTTTACAAATTCCACTATTTCTATATGTTTTACTTTCGCTGTGTAACTCTGCCAATGAGGGAATAGTTTCCCCACTCTCACACCCAAGGCCCTCACTGTTAGTTGGCAGCCTCTGGCATTTGGGGAAATACGCTTGAGGCCATGTGACCAACTGGGTATGGGGCGCCTCTGGTTGGAATCCAGAACCGGGATGTTAAAAAGTGGTATTAGAGGAATTATTTTCTTCTATACTTACTATTTGGAGCCTATAGCCTGTGATAGAATGGGATTGGTACCTGGTAATATGTTTTCCCCTGGAGAAGCTAACTCATGTATAGGGAAAAGAAAATCTACCTCATTTATTGCAATTTTTCTGGATTTTCAATTTTACATTTGATTTGATTTCACCGTTGGGTGATTAACATGTTTTGTGTTGTTACATTTGATGTTATTGAGGTTCTATTTCTATCACAACCTGATGAGATGAGGGTATTCCATCTCATGCATCATATAGGCACTTTCTAGAAATCACATGGCATGCATTCTTTCCATTCCATTTTGGATGCATTAGCAATTTTATGTTGTTGTGATAGATGTTGTGCTAGATATGCATGCTGTTGTGATAGAAGCCTTGATAGGATACCTACTTTTGTTAGGGTATTTCTTGTGTGAGGTTCTATTAAATGAACACCAAAATTTGGTTCTTGAGGTGTATTTTCCCTCATGGACCGAAATTTGGGGGATCATTTCCTTGTTTTCATTTTTATGACTTGTATATGATGTCAAGTATTGATTTGCTGAGAGAATGGGCCCTCACAGATCAAAATTTTACACCTTAATGTTATTTTTAGTGTTTCTTAGGTTCTAGAGTAGTTTCTAGGGCAGTCTGTCTAAAAAAACCCAGAATACACAGCGCGTAATGGTAAATACACTCCATGTGTTATTCTATTTGGGAAGAAACTGTTTTTAAAAAGTACACACCATGTACTACATATGCACACCGTGTAGTCTCTAACCACGTCTTAGACTGTGTGGGTGGGGAAACTGGGTTTGGAATCATTGGTAGGACACATCTTGTACAGGATGTACACTCCATGTTGTATACCGTGTAAAACAGTCGTGTCACTAACAACATGGTTCAGTTGAGTCTTTTCTAATACACATTGTGTCCATATGGAACATGCCCTGTAGTGTAACCCGAGTACCCGACCATGTAACGAACAAAACGGATTGACAAAATCTTCCTAGTACACGTCGTGTCCAATTGGAACACGCCGTGTAGTGTGAGCTGTGTATTGGACCGTGTCTCTAACAACACAGGTCGGTGAAACTCGTCTAGTACATGTCGTGTCTATCTTGAATACACCGTCTAGTATTGTCTTAAGAGAGTGATGTGGCTTAGCCGTGTAGATGAACTTGGGCAGGGTAAGAGAAGTCGAGTAGACACCATGTTTTAGGACAACACGTCGTGTTTAGGGGGTGTTACAAGAACAGTTTAGCCGATGTACACGCCATGTGGAAGGCTTAACGGAACACCCCATGCTGGCTTTATACACGCTTTGTAGTCATATTATAGAAATCTCAAAATCTCTCTTTCCCCTGTTCCCTTCTTTTACTTCAATATTTTAGTCCCTGTTAATCATAATCTATGGTGTGCGCTTGACCTTATAGAGTCATGCCACCAATATGTCCTCAGTTGTACGCCAGATGCAAGGTAGAGATCAGACACCAGACATGGATGATCAGGGACTACCAGAAGATCCTCCAATTGTTCCAGTCTTGGCCCCAGCAGTTATACCTGACACAGGTGCCGATTCATAGTTTAGGGATATCTTTCTAAAGATGATGAATACCTTCTAAGGAGTGTCGCCTCCTACCCCGTCGATGGCAGAATTGACGCGGGACTTTCTATAGAAGCATCCTCCCACATTCTCAGGGTATGGAGGACCCTAGGCTGTAAGGTCATGGTTAGAATCCATGTTGATGATCTTCGAGAATCTAGAGATGCCTCCAGAGAGGAGGGTCAATCTCTCTATCTATATGCTTTGAGACTCCACCAAGAGGTTGTGGGATGTGATCTCACAGGTTAGACGCTAGCTGAATATGGCTTTGGATGATTTTCAACGCACCTTTTACGATTACTTCTACCTAGAGACCTTGAGGGATGATCGATCCCAAGAATTCATGAGTCTGGAGCATGGTAATCTTTTTTGTTATGGATTATTCTTCTCGATTCACCGATATGAGGTGCTTTACACCATTTTTAGTCAGAGATGAGTTGTTCCTTGCACGGAAGTTTGAGGACGGTATCAGGTCAGACATCTGATCCCAGGTAAACATCTTCATGTTGAATTTGATATCCTCTATAGTCAACCAGAAATTGATCATAAAGCACAATATGAGGGATTCTGGAGCAGTGGGATAGGGTGGTTCAACATCCAAGGTTAGTGCTTCTCTAGCCGATAGCCGGAAGCACCATAGGGAGACTGCACGAGGGGATTAAAGGGATGCATCTTTTGGTAGCCAGGTGGTGTGCTACCAGTGCGGGAAGAGTGGGAATACAAGGACACATTGCCCGAGATACCTAGTGGAGTGCCGATATTACGGCAAGATGGGTTACCTTCAGCACTTCTGTTAGATCTTTTCTCCAGCAGCTAGTGATAGGGGCTCTTCTATGACTCCTCATTCAAGAGCAGTACAACCGGTTTTTCATCAGTCGGGGAACTGGAGTTATTCCGGCCGTTCAGGCCGAGGTGTAGGTCATGGCCGTGGTGGTCAATCACCATTCATTCAGTGACAACAGGGTGGATCGGCTTAGAGTGGTCAGCAAGGGTCACATTGCCGCAGTACAGGTCATACCTATGTAGTGGAGCAGATCCAGCAAAAGTAGGAACCCAAATCCTCTATAGTGTGAGCTACGATTTTAGTAGCCTCAGTTATATCTTTTTCACTTTTCGATACAAGGGATTCCCATAGCTTTATATCAGTTGTTTTTGTGGAGAGCCATATGTTCTGTATCTTTTATTCTGCTGATACCTTGACGCTAGACACTCTTTTGGGGACTATAACGACTACTGTATGTCGGTGCAAGGTGTTCCCTCTAGAGGTTGGTGGGTGTCACTTCTTATGGGAACTCTATGTCCTAGAGATGACATGCTATGCCGTCATTCTCGAAATAGACTGGTTAGTTCCCTTCTAGGTTGTCGTCTATTTCTCTCACTGTAGGTTGAGTTTCAAGTCACTAGAGGGCGGATCATTTCTCCACAAGGGAGAATGGGATGTCCAGACGAGCAGAGCGGGACCTGAGCGTCATGGGTTAGGAGGGGTAATTTCCCATATTTATAGTCTATATCTAGATGACCGGGGGACTTCATAGATGGACTTTCCTCTAGTTCTGGATCGTTTCAAAGATTTATTTCCAGAGGACTTTTAAGGTTTTATTATGGAGCATGAGGTAGAATTTTTGATTGATTTTGTGCTAATAGCAGCATCAGTGACCATTCCTCCTTATAGGATGGCCACACTAGAGTTACAAGAGCTCAAGAAGCAGTTGGAGTTGTCGCAGGAAAAGGGTTTCATCTGAACCAATACTTCTCCTTGGGGTTCGACTATCCTTTTTTCAAAGAAGGTGGATGGTACCCTCATACTTTGTGTGGATTATCAGAAGTTGAACCAGTTGATGTTCATGAACCAATATCCCTTGTCGAGGATTGATGATCTATTTGATCAGCTTAGAGGAGCCCGTGTGATCTCGATGATTGACTTGAGATCGGTTATCATTAGTTGAACGTTGGACCATCAGATATACCTATTACAACATTCTGGAGCAGTTATGGTCTATACGAGTACACAATTATGATGTTCGGTCTCACGAACGTGCCGCCAGTTTTCATGGAACTGATGAACCAAGTGTTCCATCCATACTTGGAATCTTTCATGTTAGTTTTCGTGGATGATATCATTGTGTACTCTCACACATGACATGGCCATTCCACACATCTTGAGATCATTTTGAGTACACTGAGAGAGCATCAGTTATATTCTATGCTCTCAAAATTTCACTTCTGGATGGACCAGATTCACTTATTGGGTCATGTTATCTCAGAGATATAAGTATCAGTAGACCTAGAGAATGTGAGAGCAGTAGTTTCTTGGGAGAAGCCAAAAAATTTATTTGAGGTGTAGAGTTTTATAGGGCTGGATAGATACTACATGCATTTCATACAAGACCTTTCACGCATAGCACCACCACTGACGGGCTTCACTAAGAAGGGTGAAATATTCTTGTGGTTAGATTATTGTGAGTCAGCCTTTCAGGAGATGAAAGGGAGGTTGACTTCAGCACCGATACTAGTATTTCCATAGCTAGTAAAGAGCTATACTATGTACTGTGATGCACCAGGTATCAGACTGGGAGCAGTGCTTATGCAGGGAGAAGGATTCATTGCGTACAGATCTCGGCATTTGAGGCCACATGAGAGGAACAACCCGACGCACAATCTGGATTTGGCTAATGTTGTTGATGCTTTACGCTGTTGGAAACATTATCTTATGAGAGAGAATTTTGTGGTTTTCACTGACTACAAGAGCCTCAAGTACATCTTCAATCAGTGTGACCTAAATTTGGGGAAACGAAGGTGGGTTGAGTACCTTCAGTATTTTGACTTTGAGCTTGCCTGCACGCCAGGGAAAGGAAACAACGTGGCTGATGTGTTGAGCCGAGGGACTCATATACATGCAGTTCTGAAGGTAAGTAGTGAGTGGAAGCTTTTGGCTCTGTTCTTTGAGATTCATTTAGAGGTTCATGATAGACTGGGGAAAACTTTTCTTTCTTCTGTAGATATTACCTCTACTCTACTAGATTGATTGTGAATGAGGTAGCTATCAGATTACAAAATCCTAGTCCTATAAGAAAGCGTGTTAAGAGAGGACCCTATTCCTGGATGGACCATAGGACAAGATAAGATCTTAAATTTCAAGGGGCACGTATGGGTGCAAGAAGATATGCACGAGAAGCTGATGTGGGACTTTCATTCCGATGTTTGGACAGTTCATCCTGGTGTCACAAAGATTTATTGTGATCTACACTATCATTATTGGTGGCTAGGTATGAAGAGAGATGTTGTTGGTTTCGTCATGAAGTGTTCCACCTATCATCAGGTGAAGGTGGATCATCAGCAACAAGCAGGGCTTTTGCAACAATTACCAATTCTTGAGTGGAAGTCGAATGATGGCGTGATGGATTTCTTGACAGGGTTTCTGAGGTCTCTTCAAGGGAACGATGCAGTATGGGTTTTCATTGACAGAGTTACAAAGGTTTATCCCTTCTTTATAATCAAGGAGACCATCAGTGTTGATGATCTAGGACGGTTGTACATCCAAGGGATTGTACGTCTACATGTGGTTCCACACTCCGTTGTTTCATACAGAGATTCACATTTTACTTCTTAGGTCTCGTAGGGGCTTCATAAGGCTTTGGGTACACATGTACATTTGAGTACATCGTACCATACTTAGATAGACGGTCAGTTCGAGCATACGATTCAGGTTCTTGAGGACATGCTCTGAGCATGCATTCTGGATTTTGGAGGTTCTTGGGAGAAACACATATGTATTTTGGAGTTTTCCTACAACAATAGTTTTCAAGAAACTATTCGGATGACACCTTATGAGGCTTTGTACGATAGGCCATTCTGATCACCCTTATGTTGGATGGAGGCATGAGAGGTAGCTATATTGGGACCTCGTCTTGTCTAGGAGACCATTGAGTAGGTAGAGTTGATTCAAAAGAGGTTTGACACTGTACAGTCTCAATAGAAGTCTTATACTGATTAACGGAGATGACCTCTAGAGTTCGAGGTCAGAGAACAGGTTTTTTTCATGTCACACAAAGGTTGGAACACAGAAGGATTAGGAGACATGGTAATATTTCTCCAAGGTACGTCGAGCCGTTTGAGGTGTTGGAGAGGGTTGGGCCGGTTGCCTATCAGTTGTAGTTACCTTATAGGTGTCGAGCTATGCACGATGTTTTCCATGTTTCTCAGCTTCGACGTTACATCCTAGACCCATCTCATGATTTCCAACCCGAGGAAGTCGATTTGGAGGTGGATGCATCACTCGAGGAGCTTCCTATCCAGATTGATGATCGAAGTACGAAGGTTCTCTGTGGCTGGTCTGTTCCTCTAGTACTAGTGCTATAACAGCATGGGTGAGTACATGATAAGACTTGGGAGAGGGAGGCCGATATACAAACCCAGTGGCTAGAGCTGTTCAGGGATTCTTCTTCTACGCCGCCTTGCTAGGGATATTCGGGTATAAATTTCTGTAAGGGGGGAAGTTTGTAAGAACCCGTATCTTATTTTAAGGAATGTTTTCCTTTTTCTGGTGTTTTTGAGAAAAAAATAGGAGTTTCTATAAATTTCTAAAGTACACACCATGTACTTTATGAGTACACGTCGTGTACTAGGTCACAGCAGGTTGTTGTGTGCTGGCCGTGTAGCGTCCTTGCACATGGCTATGTGTGGTGACCTGGAGGCTTCCTAAAGTGAAGCTTGGTAAGGTAAAGTACACGCCGTGTATTTTTTTTCATTAAATGGACCGGGGTCACGTCTAATCGACAGGAAGTCCTCATCCTTGGTCTGACTCATCCGAGAGCGTCCATACATCGCAGATCTTCATCAAGTCCCTGATCGAGCATTTGTTCTCTGAATCGAACTCCATTAGTTGCGTTAAAATCACATCGGTGATTTCTATCTTCTCCTTGAACACCATATTCTGATTTATCATCTCTCGTGAGATATCGTGGGTTGAATTCATTCAACGTTTTTGTAGATCTACAACGTTCTAGGTTGATCCAAGCATAGAAGCTGAAGTATATTGGTCTCCCAACACTGAGGTAGGTGGTTTGTGACTTTCAATGGAAATTATTTGAGTAATATGTTCAATTTTGTCCAATACCCTTGAATGGGGTATTGTGTGTTTAACGTTTAATCCCGTTAATTTCCTGATATACAGGTATACAGGAATAGAGGTTAATTGGATGTGAATAGGGCTGATTGCTATGCTTTGGAAGTGTTTCCCATGCATGTTCTTTTTATGACTGTTTGGCCCTGCTTGGCCTGTTTGGCTACCTTGCTTATTTTCCCTTGCCTAGTGTTATAGGATAGAGTTTTTTATTCTGACATGTATGATAAGCTGTAGACTGTTAGACAGGTAGTTCTTGAGGTATACTTTAGCTATATTACATTTCTATTCTCGATTGACTTACACAGGGCCGTGAGAACATGGTGTAGTAGACTATAAGGGTAATTTACTATGTGAGCTTCCTCAGAGAGTCTTAAATCACTTTTGACTATAAGGGGAACTGACCGTATGAGATTCCTTAGAGAGTCTATAACCACATTTGACTATAAGGGGGAACTGACCATGTGAGATTTCTCAGAGATTCTTTGTTATATTCTTATAACTGGACAAGATGGGATAGGCTGTGTTTACTTCCAAGATGGTCACCTTCTTTGATTTCATGATTATTTGATATGGAAAATTGAATGCTTTAAAACTGTGGAATTGTTTACTACTGAGTACTTACTTGTTTACTATTATTTTACTTATTTCCTTCCATATATATTCACTGACTATTAGGTGTAGATAGTTTGGTGGTTTCTTACTGGGATTAGTCTCAAACCCTGTTTGGGTCATGATATTAGGCCTAAATAGATTATTTTGCTATAGGTATTGATAAGGGAAAGTTCCCTTCTACTTCAGGTACTTGACTGCTTGGAGCTAGAGAGCATGAGACTAAGCTGGGGCTTGTGATGCCGAGGAGTTTATATATTTTTTTTTGCACTTTTTTTTATTCCTATATTCCATCATTGTGACTTGTTTGACTATTTTCCTAGATATATGTATCATGCATCATTTATATATGTGGGATCCAGTTGTTTATTACTTACTCGGTTTATTTATTTCATGTTTTACTGCTTCCTCTATTGTTATATGTTTTACTTCCGTTGTGTTACTTTGCCAATGAGGTCATAGTTTCCCCACTATCACACCCAAGGCCCTCGCTTCTAGTTGGAAGCATCTTGCATTTGGGGAAATGCTGTTGAGGCCATGTGACAAACTAGGTACGGGGCACCTCTAGTTGGCTTCTAGAACCGGGACATTACAAAGTGGTATCATAGGAATTATTTTATTCTTGATATACTATTTGGAGCCTATAGCTAAGGATAGGATAGGATAGGTACTTGGTAATAAGTTGTTCCTGGGATTAGCTAACTCGTGTATAGGGAAAATCAAATCTACCTCATTTATTGCAAGTAAGATTGATCAACCATGGATGATGGTTTTCAATAGCTTGAAATATGTTGAGGTCTATAGGGTCTTTGTGTGGTGGCCATATGTGCTTTTGGCTGATCGAATGAAGTACCATAATTGGTTAATGGATGGATTCATAGAATCTAGATCAACTATTCTCTTTTTGTGTAACAAGTTGAAAATTCTTACTATAGTAAATTGTGGATCTCATAAAACTTTTACTTCATTAACACTATAGGTATAATAAGTGGATCAACCATAAAAAGGGAATGAAAAGTTACTGGCCTTTCTACATTTTCCTACCTTTAATAGTGAAAATCCAATTAAATTTGGTCTTTATTCGAATTAGAACAAAAAATAAATTAAATATAAATAACATTAAAATCTGATAAATTATTTAATTATAAATTTCAAAGACCATATTTACGGTTTCACAATTAAATTGAAAAAAATTATTATACGATTAAAAATCAATTTATAAACCTTTTATGAATTAATTATATATTTCCAAAATTTATAAAAATAAATACGATTTACATAAGTTTTAAAATGGTTATAGTGTATTTTAACAGTGTACTTGAAATAAAAGTTTCAATAAAAACAAATTTTATCACTCCCCCACACTTGGTTTATTAGACTATTGGAGAATTTAGCGAGTTTAACTATTTGAATAGATAATCCTACCAAGTATTAAGTATGAAATATATAGAGGAATAAAATTGTTTGTTCATTAATTATTTGAATTATATTTGATGATTTATTAATTTAAGTGACTATTTCCTTTCAATTCACACATAAGTTTAGTTTCGAGTTATAAATGGAATTGAACATAGTGGAATCATTATTTTTACAAGTGTGAAATTCTTAATTCCATTTCCCCTAAGACCACTTTTCAAGTTTCATTTTCACCCTCCAATAATACTTAATAAAGAAAATTTAGATATATCATTACCCCTTATTTTTCCAAGTCTATAATTCCCCAAACCTACCCATCAACTTTTTTGATTAGTAGTTATTAAAATTTCACAACCATATTTTTGAAATGAACTTATTGAATGAGTATTGATATAAAAAAAACTAAACCATACCAAGACAATAGGTATCCACCAAGACTAACCATTATAGTCATGGAATAGGAACATGTTTTGGGAATTCAACTCTCAGGTAACTCTAAATCTTATTTTATGGATAACACACACAAAATTTTTCTTATGTTGACTTTAAAATCCTTCTAAATCAGATTACATCTGCATGTTTTAATCCCGTTCATATGTTCTATCTGATTGTATTTTTGGGTGGCTCCCTAGGATGATACTCAATCATAAAGGAACAATTTCATAGGTTTTATTTCAATATTCCAATTCCCTTATGATAGGATTTTAGTTTCACTATGTTATTCTTTATTTAGAAATATTTTCCAATTTTAAAAGAATATACTTCCATGAAATTATAGGTAAGTTCACTCAATAAATATCTAATAGTAGAAACATTATTAATGAATGAACTTAATAAACTCTAAAAAGGTATTTTTTCTAGGAGATTAACCATTTAGCTCAACATTAATTTGAAAACTGAAAACCTAATAATAAAATTGTACATATTCAAAATAGAACAATTTTTTATTTTTTCATTTACAGACTTTGTGAAATGAACAGAACAAACCTAAAAAAAATTATATCCATATATTACCCCCTTCCCAACACTTAATCTTAACTATATAATCCAATATATCTTAGTAGTTATCCAATGAAATTTAGGTAGAAACTAAATATAATTTCAAGTAAAAAATGAGTATAATGGAAAGAGACAACCTGAAAAAGTTATTCCTCCCGTGTGAATATTCTTGGGAATAAATTATTCACAATTTTTTACTAATAGTATTCATGGAAGTGTTTATGTTTTATTCTAGTTATGTTCTTCATAAAAAATAGTAATAAATTAAATTTTTAATCGAAATTTAATATATAATTTAGACGTGAATGAAAATTGCAGGAAAGGGAGATGAATCATGGGTAAACCTACACTCAGATGTGGTTTTTCTTTAATTACAATCTATAGTATAATAATATTCAGATTTTCCATAGTATGTTAGTTGTTTGGGAATATGTGGAAAGAACCACCACATATTTCTTTATCCACACATCTTCTCTACTTTCTTCTTCTACTAGAGGTCCACTTGTTGACAATGTTTTTTGTCACGCCCCGACCCCAGTTACCTAGAGTCAGTGCATTATTTTAATACATTGGCATGATTACAAGGAATCATGTCCCGAAGGACAGATCGGTGTAGCATTCTTGGAAGATAGATTATATAAATGAATGTTACATTACAATTTATATCATACAAAACAACATAAATAATCCTTTATGAATTCCATTATTCCTTTTGCTTAACCCTGCATATCAATCACAATACATTTCGTGGAATCCTGGGAAAAATAAAACATAAAAAGGGGTGATCTCAGATGCTCAGTAAGGATAACAATATATCAGAAACTTTCATAAATAAACATAAACATTTAAGGCAATGTATAACTAAACCAAAGCCTTTTAAATTTTAACTTCAGCATAATATGGCAAAGAGAAAATGAAATAATTCCATTTACATAATCACATGGATATTGTAATAGTCGAATAATCACATGAAATATCAATTACCACATTCATAATGATGGAATGCATAATTCCAGACTATCATAACCACCATCCAAGGCCTCGTGCCATGACTACAAATAATATTTTGTCAAGGCCTCGTGAAAAGACACTAGTTTGTCTCATGAGACCTACTGATGCATCGAGGATCTATAGTGGGCTCCACCCATCAATTACTAAGTCCAATGCATTCCTCATATAAAAAGGTTTAAACATAACATAAACATTCGTATTAAAACTAGCATAGGATATGTAAATACATTCTCTATAAACCATGAATGGTATAAAAATAACACATCCGCAGTCAAACATATCACAAAATCTTCAATAAAATATGAAAGTTTTGTAGCATAATAAAAAAACATCAAATAACCATAAAATCAATCATGGATATTGAAATAGATGAAATAAAAACTATTTGAGAGAAATATCTCTTTTTTTAAATCATTTAAAAGTCACACATTTATTAATGAAGTAATTTAAAAGAGATTTTTGAATCAAAGTGTCCCATACCACTTTGAAACTTTTGAAAAGAAATATAATTTCAAAACATTCATGTCCATATAAATAAATCCTTAAAATCATTTTGAAAATAGTGGCATTAATTAAAAATATTTAGAAAGATAAATCATTAATACATTTAAAATTCTTGATCTTGATAAAGAGTACCTTTCAAAAATTCTTAAAATATTCATTTTGAAATCATTTAAAAGTCACATAATTGTAAAAAAACATTTAAATTAAAAATATTCTTATATTCTTTTAAGGGAAGTTTCTATGAGTTTATAATGGTAGAAAATAGTCGAACCTACTGTATAATTAAAAAAAACATGCATACCTTAAATTTGTTGAAACGGTCAAAAAGTAAATTGATTGGAAAATGACGGAAAGATTCATTTAAAAACACATAAGGGTATAAATGACTTTAAACCATTTTCTAGTAAATAGTAAAAATGTTTTGAAATATATTTTTAAGAAACATGGATGTGGATGATAAAGAGGTCCTAGTAAATAATTACGTATAAATAACCTCGGATAATGAAGAGATTGTGAAATAAACCCTTACCTTGTAATTTTCTGTGGTTGAGGGTAGTTTAACCTCCCATATAATGGTGAAATAATTGTTATTAAATTATAAAAGAATCATATACATTAATATGATATCAAATATGATCTTTTAACATTGATTTGTTAATAATATATCAGTATTATCATCGTTTCGGGTGTTAACTAACTCATTTTCTTTTATATATTTTGTTATATAAGCCGTGTTTGTTATGGATAGGTTGTATATTATTCATATACAGAATGATATCAAGTCCATAATCATTATTTTTAATCATAAAATGAGAATTATAATTGCATGGATACAATGGGGAATGAATCTAATCATGTTCGTGGAGACGGTAATCCGTACGTACGCACAAGTGACAATATCATTCTTTTGATATTAAAATAATATATAATTGGATTTTATATCATATATATAGAATCATTATCACGTTATATTTATTATTTACATCAATTAAATATCATTATCATACCCATCCAAATAATAATGTTTTTGAATAACAATTACACGGCGACGTGGAGACGGTAAGCCATACGTATGCACGTATGGTGACATGTCATTCAAAGGATGGATAGAATACTGAATATGGTTGTACCATATTTATAATAACATCACCGTATATAGAATATACTTGAGTTATTATTTTAGAAAGTAAATAACAAATAAAGAAGAAGTCGAAGAAGAAATGAACTTGAAAAAAGGTGGTGAAAACATTACCTCTTTTCGGGTTCTTCCTTTTGATTTGATCAAAAGGGCTCTTTAGGATAGCTTTCTAAACAAACTAAGGCCTATAGGTTGAAGTGAGGGAAGTTGAGAGAGTATTTGGGAAGGGATTGGCCGAACCAAAAGGCTTTTAAGGTGTGAAGAATTGGTTAGAAGTGGTATCCTTTCATAAGGGGGGGGGAGGGGCTCTTTAGGAAAAACTTAAAGTAATAATTTATAATAAATAATATTCAGTTTATAATGTCTCCAAAGTTCATTATTCAAAGTCTAAGCTGAGTATTGGTCGAAATAATTTCAACCAATAGATTTTAGACAGGTTTGGGTCACTATATTAACCTTATCTTTTAGTTTTAACTCTTAGTTAATTAGTTTGACATTTACCATGTCACATTGTATTTTTATATTATATAGTTAATAAACATACTATATACATCCAAGCGACCCTAAAGTGGTCCATTAATGATACACCTATCATGATATAAGTCCTTTGGCCGAACCTTATATTTTTAGGAATATAATATCAATTAATAATATAATATTTGTTTTAAAAAATCTTTTATGTCAATTTTGACACTATTGGGTATTTTGTTTTTGATAATTTCATAAAAGCATTATTACTTAGAAAACAATTTATATAACCAATCATAATATGTCATATTAACCAAAAAAATTAGTGTAATTCATAAAAAGTCTCAAATTAAATTTATTTTGATATTTATAATATCAATTATTTTAATATTTCATTAATTAGGTAATTACTGCATCACCATTATGTCATAAATAAATTAAATTATTTAATGTCTAAAAATTATAAATAAAATACCATTATGTAGGAAACATGTTTATCTTTCTAATTAATATTTATAATCGAATTTATATAATGTATATCACTATATTAAAAATGTTTTAGTTATTAAACATTGATTTTAACTCTTTTAACTCTTCTTAGAATTAAATAGTAATAAATGTCCTAATCTAATCCAAGTGGACCTAAATGATAATATTGTATTTCTAAGGTTGTTTTTGGTCGATATACACCTGTCCTATAGAATTAGGACTTGTTTTAGGGTAATATTAATATCATTTTTTCCCTTTAATTACACTATTTAATTTTAACCGTGGTAAATAAAAGTAAAAAGTTACTATTCACCAAAAATTATTTTTATCTTATTGAACCAAATTTTACTCCTTGATATTAACCATGTCTCTCGTATTTTTGAAATTTTACTCACAGAAGTGGTAAAATTATGTTTTATGTAAATTTACAAATACTCCTATGAGGTGGGTAAAAGAGGGTGGAAAGTTCCATAAAATTATTATATGTCTAAAATTATTCTAAACTAACTTCAATGAATTAAATTGAACTTATAAAGGCATTATGTATCTATTTTTACCTTAATAAAATTTAAATAAAATAAATAATTATTTAAAAAAACTCAGTTTTAAACTATAACTCAGAGTTTTTTCACTATTCATCAAAAATTGAATGTTATCAGAAAAGTACCAAACTTTCACCCAAATATAATTTAGATATTCAGAATCCAAAAATGAAGTATGTTTTTCCAAATTCAAAACATATAAGTTTCATTTATTAATTTAAAATTAATTCCTACTGTCAAAACCAAAAGGCGCATTTTTAAGAAATAATAACTATCAAAAGTTCGACACTTGTTTATGTCCAATTTCAATGTGAAATTACTTAAAATGACCATCATTGGATTAAATGGTAACAATATAATCTATTTATAGTTACAAACCATTCAAATTTATAATTTAACAATATAAATTATTTGTATTCAAAAAGTTGTTTTCAGTTAAAATATAGTATTTTTCACTATTCACCCAAATATGAAAGTTATCAGAAAAACACCAAAACTTTATCGAAACTAAATTCTTATATCCCGATTCTAAATAAGAAGTTTATTTTGTCAAATTGAATATATTAAAGTTTGAAATATTGGATTTAAAAATGATTTTCCATTAAAAGGAGGTAAAATTGCATTTTTAAAAAAAATACTTCTTTTATCTGAAAAAAATGTATTTTTTCTTACATTATGTCTAAGAAACTCATAATATGGATTCTAAAATTATAAGGATTATATAAAGTTCAAAATTCAGTTAATACTATTCATAACAGATTTTGAACGGCTTGTTTGGTTAGTCATGGTGTGCTTGAACTCAGTGTTGCGTGTAGTCAATGTTATTGAATTACTTTGAAGAAATAACATAATATGAAATCTTGGTGTATCACATTATTCCCTCCTTCAATAAATTGCGTCCTCACAATTTGAAATTATATTTCTACAATAAAAGGCTGAACATAGAAAATACCTTTGGGAAAACCCACATCGGAAAATTAGGTTAATAAAATTTAGTCTTAATATGAGGAAAAGGGAAATGAAAGGGTCACCGTCAAATTATGATCTTGATTAGGAGAACATTGGTGGAAATTAGATACATGTAATGGGAGAAAAGAAGTAAATATTTATAGGTAGTTATTGAGGTCATCAATCACAAACAATTGTAAAATTAAGGGCCTTAAATTCATCAATCTATGATGATTTAAAATACCATCGGTTCAATAAAACATATGGTATTCGGATTACGCATTTTCTTTAAGATCCCCTTCACTAAAGTATAAGAATTAATTTCTTCATTGAATTAGAGAAGAAGAAAAATATATACTTGACAAGAAGAGTCCCATCCTTAAACAAATTTCTACCACAACTCATCTTTCACTCTAAAAGATAATAGAACTTAAAAATAATATTCTATTTATGCTATATGTATAGGGTTAAAAATTAATTTATAATTCATCTAGCAGAACCATTAAAAAAATACATTATTCCATCCAGGACATCACGTGGGTCATTGGTACGTGATACACCCTTGTCGCCCTTTGTTTCTAGGTTCATGTCTCACAGCCTTGTCGGACGCGATGGGTTGCCGCCCAACCTATGGGTTGTCCATTTTATGGAAATCCAAAAATAATCTCAAACTAGACTTATCCAAAATACTTCTTTCCAAACTCACAATCCAAAATTTATAAGGTAGGCAAACACAATGAAGATCCTTTTTCCATGTAATACCATGTGAACACCTTCATCACGTATTCTTTTAAAACACTCCAACATCCTGAATTACCATAAAACCTTATTGATTACATTAATGATCCCTTATTCCTTATAGAATACTGGATATACTTCTTCTATCCAAAAATGTTGTAAACTCAAATTTTGATGGAATATCATTAATCACTTTCATGGAAGTCAAGAATATCCAATATAATTTATCCAAATCACTAATTTATTATTCCAAAAACACTACCTCAGTATCAGAACCATATTATGGTTTATCGTTCTCTCATGCATATTTTTTCCAAAAAATTTAACATGCTATTGAGTCACTTTTCTTGGTTCCACACAATCTCAAGTCCTTAATAAAATAGTACTGTGGTACAATCCTTATATACTCCATAATTATTATAACAAGTACATCGTTGATACATAACTCAAATGATATAATTATTTAATGAAAACATAAGAACTATAATCATTACTCCTCATCTATGGTAGTATCATAAATTGATTATTATCTAATAACATCATTTGGGGCATACTCTGATGATTTTGACATTGGTTCGCATAGTGTCCCAACTCCTTCCAGATGAAGCATTGTACAATTGAAACCATTTTCTTACCCTTACAGTCACGTACTTGGTGTGCTTTTTCTTCACACTTATAACAAACTTCCATTCCTTCAAGAATTTACCAAGGCAATTATTTCCACATTTATCACAAATGGGAAAATCCTTCTTTACCATATTCCCTTTATCCATATTTCTCTCTACCATCATTTTCGTCTCTTGCTTCACTTAAAAGCCATAGGATTCAGTTAATTCCTTACTTATCTTACTAACACATGATATTATTTCTTCATATGTTGAGAATTCATGGGAGACTATTTGCCTTCTAAATGTTGTCTTAATACTGTGAAATATATGATCCTTCTTACTCTTTGGGTCATACATATTACTGGAGTTCACATTCCTTCTACTGGGTGCCATTTATATATAATAGCATAAACTAGGTCAGTTTATGAATTACAATAATTCCAAACTTAAAAAATACCTAACATAAATTTAATGGTTTATGGATATAATCCATAATCATTAAGATGTTTTAATTGAGGAAGTATATACCAATAAACCCATCATAATGATTTATAAAGAAAATGAGAATTATCCTAAGCATATCCCTCGAGAGTTTCGTAACCAAGAGTGCAGCAAGGCCCATTTTCGTGCACCAGTTCCCATTCAAGTCTAGCTTAAAGCGGCGTTTTCAGGTTTTATCCCTAGGAAAATCTGTGCCAGAGCCACCTCTACCTGCTTGTATCCAGATAGGATTGTATTGCTTGTAAAACTCCCAAAATCTCTAAAATACCAAAATTCTAGGAAGTTCTTCTATACTAATCCTCAAAGTCTATCTTATGGATATGTTCTCTAATCAGATTTCATCTAAATCTAGCTTCTATGGTTATTGATAAACTTCCTCGGATACCAACTATAACGCCCCGACCCCAGTTACCCAGAGTAGATGCATTATTTTAATACATTTGCATGATTACAAGGAATCAATTCCCGAAGGACTGATCAGTTTAACAGTCTTGGAAAATAGATTACATACATGAATGTTATATTACACTTTATAACATAAAAAAAAACATAAATAATCCTTTATGAATGCCATTATTCCCTTGGCTTAACCCTGAATATCAATCACAATACACTTCTTGGAATCCTGGGAAAAATAAAACATAGAAAGGGGTGAGCTCAGATAGTCAGTATGGATAACAATATAGTGGAAACTTTCATAAATAAACATAATCATTTAAGGAAATGTATAACTAAAACAAAAGCCTTTTAAATTTGAACTTCATCATAAAATGGAAAAGATATAATGAAATAATTCCATTTACTTATTAACATGGATATTCTACTATTCGAATAATCACATACAATATCAATAACCACTTTCATAATGATGGAATGCATAATGCAAGACTATCATAACCACGTAGCCAAGGCCTCGTGCCAAGAATACAAATAACATTTTTCAAGGCCTCGTGCCAAGACACTAGTTTGTCTCATGAGACCTACCGATGCATCGAGGATCTATAGTGGGCTCCAACCATCACTTACTATTTCCAATTCATTCCTCATATGAACAGGTTTAAAAATAACATAAACATTCGTATTGAAACTAGCATACGAAATGTAAATACTTTCTCCATAAACCATTAAAGGTATAAAAATAACACATCCATAGTAAAACATATCAAAAAACCTTCAATATAGTATGGAAGTTTTGTATAACAATAAATCAACTTCAAATATTCTTAAAATCCACCAAGGATGTTGAAATAGATGAAATAAAAACTATTTGAGAGAAATATATCTTTTTTGAAATCATTTAAAAGTCACACATTTATTAAGGAAGTAACTTAGAAGACATTTTTGAATCAAAGTTTCCCATACCACATTGAAACGTTTGAAAAGAAATATCATTTCAAAACATTAATGTCCATATAAATAAATACTTAAAATAATTTTGGAAACATGGACATTAATTAAAAATATTTAGAAAGATAAATCATTAAAACATTTAAAATTCTGATCTTGATAAGGAGAACCTTTAACAAATTCATAAAATATTCATTTTGAAATAATTTAAAAGCCAGATAATTATAAAATAAAACATTTATATTCAAAATATTATTATATTCTTGTAAGGGAAGCTTGGACAAGTTTATAACGGTAGAAAATAGACGCACCCACCGTATAAGTAAAAAAAACATTCTTACCTTAAATTTTTTGAAAAGGTCAAAAAGTACCTTGTTTGGAAATCGACAGAAAGCTTACTTTCCAAACACATAAGGGTATAAATGACATTAACCCATTTTCTATTAAATTTTAATTTTTTTTGAAATATATTTTTATGAAACATGGATGTGGATGATAAAGAGGTCCTAGTAGATAATTACATATAAACAACCTCGGATAATGAAGAGATTGTGAAATAAACCCTTACCTTTTACTTTTCCTTGGTTGAGGGTAGGTTAACCTCCTGTATAATGGTGAAATAATTGTTATTAAATTATTCAAGAATAATATACATTAATATGATATCATATATGATATTTTAACATTGATTTGTTAATAATATCTTAGTATTATCATCGTTTCGTGAGTTAACTTACTCGTTTTCTTTTATATATTTTGTTAAATAAGCCATACTTGATATGGATAGGTTGTATATTATTCATATAAATAATGATATCAAGTCCTTAAACATTATTTTTAATCAAAAAATGAGAATTATAATTTCATGGAGATGATGGGGAATGAATCTCATCGTGTTTGTGGTGACGGTAGTCCGTACGTACGCACGAGCGACAATGTCATTCTTTTGATATTAAAATAATATTTCATTGGATGGTATATCATATATAAAGAATCAATATAATTTTATATTTATTATTTACAACAATTACATATCATTATCATACCCATCCAAATAAAAATGTTTTTGAATAACAATTACACCACGACATGGAGACGGTAAGCCGTACATACACACGTATGGTGACTTGTCATTCAAAGGATGGATAGAATACATAATATGGTTGTACCATGTTTATAATAACATCACAATATATATAATATACTGGATCTATGATTTTAGAAAGGAAATAACAATTAAATAATTAGTTGAAGAAGAAAGGAACTTGAAAAAGGGTGGTGAAAACATTACCTCTTCTTCGGGTTCTTACATTTGATTTGATCAAAAGGGCTCCATAGGTTGGCTTTATGAACAAAATAAGGCCTCTAGGTTTAAGTGAGGGAAGTTTAGAGATTATTTGGGCAGGGTATGGCTGAACCAAAAGGCTTGGAAGGTGTGAAGAATTGGTTAGAAGTGGTGTCCTTTTATATGGGGGAGGAGGGTCTCTTAAGAAAAAACTTAAAGTATTAATTTATAATAAATTAATATTCGGTTTATAATGGCTCCAAAGTTTATTATTCAATGTCTAAGATGGAGATGGGTCTAAATACTTTCAACCAATAGATTTTAGATAGGTTTGGGTCACTATATTAACCTTATCTTTTAGTTTTAACTCTTTGTTAATTAGTTTGACATTTACCATGTCACTGTGTATTTTTATATTATATAGATAATAAAATTACTATATACATCCAAGATACCACAAAGTGGTCCATTAATGATAAAAATATCAAAGTATAAGTCCTTTTTCCAGACCATATATTTTTATGAATAGAATATCAATTAATAATATAATATTTTTTTTAAAAACACTTTTATGTCAATTTTGACACTATTGGATATTTTGTTTTTGATAATTTTATAATAGAATTATTAATTCTAATTTTTTATAACAAATCCTAATATCTCATATTAGCCTATAAAATTATTGGAATTTATAAAAAGTCTCAAATTAAATTTATTGTGATATTTATAATATCAATTATTTTAATATTTCATTAATTAGGTAATTACTGCATCACCTTTGTGTCATAAATAAATTAAATTATTTAATATCTAAAAATTATAAAGTAAATACCATTATGGAGGAAATATTTTTAGCTTTATAATGAATATTTATAATCTAATTTATCATATGTATAACCCTATATTAAAAATGTTTTAGTTATTAAACATTGATTTTAACTCTTTTAACTCTTCTTTGAATTCAATAATAATAAATGTCCTAATCTAATCCAAGTGGACCTAAATGATAATAGTTTATTCCTAAGGTTGTTTTTGGTCGATATACACTTGTCCAATTGAATCAGTACATGTGTTAGGGTAATATTAATATCATTTTAACCCTTAATTACCCAATTTACTTTTAACTATGGTAAATAAAAGTAAAATGTTACTATTTGCTAAAAATTATTTTTATCTTATTGAACCACATTTTACTCCTTTATATTAACCATGTATCTCGGATTTTCAAAATTCCACTCACAGACGCGGTAAAATTATGTTTTATTTGAATTTTCAAATTCTCCTAGGAGGTGGGTAAAAGATGGTGAAAGGTTCCATAACATTTTTATATGTATAAAATTATTCTAAAATAACTCCAATTAATTACATTGAACTTATATAGGCATTATGTATATATTTTTACCTTAATTAAAATTAAATAAATCAAATTATTATTTAAATAAAAATCCGATTTTGAACTATAACTGAGTGTTTTTTCACTATTCATCAAAAATTGAATGTTATCAGAAATGTACCAAACTATTACCCTAAGATAATTTCGATATTCCAAGTCCAAAAATGAATTCTATATTACCAAATTCAAAACATATAAGTTGAATTTATTAATTTAAAATAAATTCTCACTGTCAAAACGAAAAGGCGTATTTTTAAGAAATAATAACTTTCAAAAGATTGACACTTGTTTATGTCCAATTTCAAAGTTAAATTACATAAAATGACCATCCCTAGATTAAATGGTAAAAATATAATCTATTTATACTTCAAAACCATTAAAATTTATAATTTAACAATATAAATTTTTTTTATTTAAAAAGTTGTTTTCATTTAAAATAATGTATTTTTCACTATTCACCTAAATAAGAAAGTTATCAGAAAACACCAAAACTTTATCAAAACTAAATTATTATTTCCCAATTTTAAATAAGAATTTTATTTTTTCAAATTGAATATATCAAAGTTTCAAATATTGGATTTAAAAAGGCTTCTCCATTAAAAGGCGGTAAAATTACATTTTTGGAAAAATAGTTCATTTATTTGAAAAAAATGTATTTGTTCTTACATTATGTCTAAGAAACTCATAATATGGATTCTAAAATTATAAGGATTATATAAAGTTCAAATTTCAGTTAATACTATTAATAACCGCTTTTGAACGGCTTGTTTGGTAAGCCATGATGCACTAGAACTCGGTGTTGCGTGTAGTGAATGTTATTGAATTATTTTGAAGAAATAACATACTATGAAATATTGGGGTGTAAATTTTTTTCCCATAATATAGTTTTTGTTTAAGTTGGGGTAAATGGGAGTTGTTAATAGGTAGATGTACTATTTTATTTTAGTTCCAGCTTATAGGATGAGGCTGTTCAGTTTTTCTTTTTTCATCTTATTAGGTAGCACACAGAAATATTCCATAGAATCATTAAGTTAAACATTAAATTAAGTTTTATTTAGATCCTATTCTTCCAAATGGACAACCTCATCTTCAATTTCCTTCTTAATTTTTTCTTCAAGTATGGATACCTCCATTTGTAGGGTAGCTTCATATAAATATTCCATGATTAAGGCTGAAGGTGATGATTATTTGTAGTAAAAATAGGGTAAATTGGTTTGTAATTAATATTTTTAAAATCAAAAAATGAACTCAAGATATGATTGTATCCCTTAATATTTTCATTATATAGTTTATAATCTATGTGGAAGGCCACTTTTTAGTATTATTGTGTATAATGTAGTTATAGTGGGAATCCCAATTGACTTTAAATCACTTAATCATCTTCCTGAAATGTTGGATGGATGGACTATTTATGTGCTTTGACTAAATGTTGATATAACTCTGGGATGTATTTAGGGATTTTTGTAAGCTCGTGGAGGAAGACATTTTTAACTAATGGCCCAATTTTTGATTCAAGGTCCCCAAAGATCTCATTGAAATATTCTCCACCTATTTAATTTATGTATCTCCACACCTATCTAAAAAATGTAGCAATAATTTATTCATTGGATTATGGTGAGTAAAAATCACAATCCATTATTTTTATATTTTAAATTAGAAATTAAATATAATTTATTTTTTAAAATATGAAAATGAAACATGAGTTATCAACCCAAAACTTGTTGATAAATGATAGTGATGTGAGAGGATTCCTTGGGAATCACATACAAATTTTTTGAAACCTAGAATGTAGTCTAGTTGGACAGACTATGGTTTCTCTCAAGGAATCAAATGGTTAATTCTTAACAATATCAATAACATATGTATTGTTTTTGTAGTTATAATGTTTCTAACGTATCAATAAATGATGTTTGGTTTTGTTATTTTTAAGAAACCAGAACAAAATAAAACCAAAAAACCATGAATTACCCCACATATTTAATGATCCTCAAGTGAATTCAATGCAATCATTCATCATTATCCATTTTGTGTAACTAGATTACTCAAATATCAAAATAAACATCATTCATCCATTCATATCTCACTATTTCTTATGTGTGAAATCACAGTTATATCCAAGGATCCTTGAAAACACTATTAAGTCAATTATCCTTCTTAGAGAATTAGGAAAGAACACTCCTTAATCAAGATAGTAAGACTAAACATCCAACCTATTAGTGATAGCATGCCATTAAACCTATATCATCACTCACACCAACTAATATTATGAAGGAACAAAAATATGTAAAGATTTGAAGTAAAAAATAGTGGAAGAATGGAGTAATTTATAATGAAAAATAGATGGATAATGGACACGCCCCACTATACCCTCACTATCTCACTCAATTCGGAAAACCGAATTGAAATAAACACAAAAATAAAAGAGCATCATTGAGATGACCCATTGAACCACCCATAATATATATGTACATAACCATCATGAATTATTATATCATGATCAAATCAAAATGATTAAGATAAATGAAGAAAATATGGATGAAGAACAGGGAACATAGAGCATTAGCAATAAAATAGAATCATATTGGTAAAGAGGAGATAAATAGTGAATCGTAGTCATCCCATAAAGGGAAAATTATCTTTTTGGTAGCCCATAATCCCCATTTATACAAAATATAAAACCCATTATATATAATGTAATTGAAAAATTATTGTACCTTATTTATATTCCAATATAGATATCTATATGCATTCATGAAGAATCAAATAGGAAGAACATCACTGCGTCATGTATACAGTGGGAGATGAGTTTTTGTCAGTATGGTCATGTGAAGAAGCTGATACACATTATAGATAGTTTATATTTTTTCCTCTCTTGGTCATGGATTTTGGTAGGTATTCTTGGAATATAATTAAATAGGATTATGTATGATATAATTTAATGGAGGTCAACTGGTTAGTGTGTGTATCTTAGTGTTCCTCGAGAACACTAGTGCATGCACCCAGGTCTCAATTCTAGAAGATCATCATCAATATTGATCAATCCATATTCTATAAAGCATGAAAATTATATATCATACAAGGTCCATTGATTCCTCTTATCTTTCTAACCTTCAGTTAGTTTTTATGATTCAATTCCGCATGAAATAATCAACACCAGCAAATAAAGGTCTTCTATATATCCGATCATATTTATCATCAACCCATAACTTAAAAACCAAAATATTTAAATGGATTCTCACAATAATTTAAATAATCAACTAGTATAAAATCTATTATTCCACCATATATATAAAATTTGGGTTATTGAAGATCCCATCATTCGTTAACTTGATCTACAAATAAGGAACACCCAATAATCACATTTCAATTCCTTTATCTCTCAGTCATCTTTCATTAGCTTCAACCCAGTTAACTTATATCGTCCTCCTCAAATTTTTCTCTCTAGATAATTTGAGTACTTCATATTCGTTAATAGTCAAATCTCCATCCCAGTCACATTTATAACAAGTTTCAATCTCAGAAAACGTTATTGGGAGTGGAATAATAGATGGGATGATGTCAGTGTAATCGATTGGAGTGTGGTACTTGTAGTTAATGGTAGTGATGTTGGGTTCAATCACTTATTTGATATTCATGTAATAAATAATTAGGTTATTGGGGGGAAAATATATTGGAATTAAGATAGTTATGTTATTTCACATGAAATAGGGGTGGTAGCTTGTTCTATTCAATTTTTTTCTTCATGCACAATCATTTGACCGACCACGGATGATTTTTAATGGTATCTTAATCTACCGCGAGGCATGTATGGTATTAATGTGGTATATTATGGTATTTTTGTTCGATAAAATGATGTCCCATGGGAGGATAATGAAATGGTTCCCATAATATTGATCGACCATTTCCTACGAGTGCGGAAGGAATAAAATTCTTCATAACGTCTCTCAAGGAGTTTGATAAATTTTCCAGCATGTTCACTCTAGGCATTGTAGGTGAAACGAACACATTAAGGGAAGGAAAAGACTCTTAACATTTCACATTATCCAACCTAAAACAGTGAAAACCCAATTAAATGTTTTCTTTTTCAAAATTATAACAACAAATGAATTTAAAATATAAATATATTTTAAGCATTAAAATTATTTAATTTCATAATTTTGAGGTCATATCTATGTCATAACAATAAAAATTTAAAAATTGAACAAATAATTAAACTCAAGTTAAAAGTTATTTATCAATTAATTCAAAATATCATAAATTTATAAAAAAAATGTGATTTATTTGGGTTTCACAATGGAGAGTGGGGATTTTAATAGTTTATTTTAATGAAAATTTTCAATAAAATTTCATTTTATCGTGGTTTCTCACCATAAAGATTTTCTCTTTGATGGTAGGTATTTCTTTGCTCAGAATTTTTTAACCTTATTTTAAGCTAAATTATGAATTTTTTAAAAAATTATATGCCATCGAGTATGTCTTTTTTGGTCATCAGGGATGTCAATACTTCATTTTGAAGACAAACTAGAATATACAGATTTAGGAACCAATAGTTGTCTTAAGGTAAGGAACTTTTTAGATTCTCACCTTAATAAAACTAATTGGAAAATAAGGGAAATGAAAAAAAGAGATCAAAATTCACCCCACCCTCTAATACCAATGTCTGGTGGGGTGTAGGCAACTATATGGAGAAGCACATTTTAAAATATTAGGCATACATGTTGGAGATAATCATAATGTTTCCCTAACATAGGATTTTAGACCACTGAAAAAGAATCCAGTTCAACATCATTAGAATTCTCATTTATCATCCTGGGATGGTAAACATACTCCTTGTTAGGTAGGTATATGTAAATAAATTGTTAGACAATCCCATAAATTGTGATAAAGATTAGGTATGTATTCTTATTATAGTGCCTTAGTATTTTCACACGTATGTGTTTCCATTGTCCATTACTTGACCAATATTATGTTCCTAACCAATTATTTCCACATGACTGTGATGTTCTATTCAACCTCAGTAAGGGATTATTTGAATTGATCTGACCACAAAGGTTATTTATCTTCTATTTAATTATGAGGAGTTGGATAATTGTGAAATTCTTAATTTGCATCCAAATATTCATGGTTTAGTTGAAGCATGGATGATGATTTCTACCTCAGATTCCCCATTGAACAAAACGAGATCCCACTAATCAATGATGAAGTGCCTGATGTATCTTGCATATGTTTCTCAAGTGCCTCTCTATATGATGGAAAATTTTCAATATCTTATATATAGATATGACCTTCATATTGAGAAGATATTTCATTATGAGGGTTCTGTTTCACTAATCACTATGGGGAGGACCTCCACAAGTGATTCTTAGTTCTATATTATAGGAAATACCTCAATTCTAGGTATCTTATTTATCAAAGGGAAGTCCTCTATAATATATAAATTGGATAGGATCTTCAAATATCATATCTTGGTTTCAATGGGTTGGGCCTCCATGGAAACTTTTTTAATGGTTTTCATCACTAGAAGGGCCTTTATGTATTCTATGAACTTTATTATAGAGAGTATTTTCATAATATATACTCTATGGAGTTCCATAAAATTGATTATTTTTACTTCCATGGATATTCTATTTGTAGTTACCATTTTTTTGTGAGAAGATGATGGGATTGCCTCCTATTTATACTATCATCATCCTATGTAGATGACATCCATAAATAGAATCAATAATATGGCCTTCATGATCAAAATTCTCATTTTCTTAGTGAGGACCTTCATGATAATTTCTCTACAGTGTATTTTTAGAGTTATTGAATATTGTTCTATAGTTAGAACCTTAACAAAATATCCTATGGGGAGGACCTCTATAGTTACTAATTTTTTGTTCCATGGGTAGGGTGTTCATAGTAAATGATATAGGCATGACCTCCAATGTCCCTTATTCTATTGTTGGGCTGATGAATTTCATAGTGGATGCTTTGGGGATGACCTCCATAGTTTTGTGTCATGGTATTATGGGTAGGACCTTCATGACGATATTTTTATTCACCAATTTATGAAGAATTAATGGATCTTTCATCCATTTTCAGAATATATCAATAAGCTTCAACAGTGTCAGTTTATATATGGGTGGATACATACCCCTTGATCATAGATTACAATTGGATAATGATCCTTCTATATGATTTTGGTTAGGATGACAAGGCCGATACCTCAATCACAATTGGGTTCATATAATTTATAAAATTACCATCCCAAGTAAGATCCTTCCTGGTTGATCATCAGTTTACATTGCGATATGTTGGCGATATTCATGGGTGTCAATGGGAATAGGGATATGAGCCTTCTCTAGATCATCAAAAGTATGGTTCTTCAAGTGGTATCTCCTCCATGAAATCATATTCTAGACAAACATAGTTAAGATATCTAATGTATATTCCTCAATATATTCTTGAGTTATTATGGCTGTGAAATGATGTAAATGGTGGTGGCTTACTGGTGCCCTTATGTGAAGAATTCATAAAGAATATAGGGTGTAGTGGGTTTCCTTATAAAACTCATATAATATAGGAGAAATGATTTACTAATCTATGGGGAAAGGATTCAAAAATGGATAGATGTGGTGTTAAGGGAAACTTCCATCTATATGGTCTATTATTGATAGGACAACCAATCAGAACTTATCTCCTGGAGGATTTTATCTGCTATATTAAAAGATTTGATGGAGATGATTGGATTATAATCCTACACATGGGATTTTACCATGCACTTTTACGGGCACTAGGTTGGAAAAACCATCTTTATAGATTTTGAGGATTCAAAGGTCATGAAATTAGTAGAATATGTCTGGTTCATCTGTTGTTGGACTATGATAACTTTATATGTATATTGTTTCCCATTAATCATCCTAGGAATCGTGACATATGATGATGAATTCATGGATTATATTTATGTATGGAAGGAAATCCTTTAGTCCAAACCCCAAAACAAGGAAACATCCAATGAAACATTATAATAATAGGTGCATTTTCAGTCAATATCTTTAATATGTAAATTATTACACATTAGTTTTACCATTGTTATCTCCCCATGTATTCAACGACATTGGATTTGTTTCAATAGTGGGTCTTTTTTCGAAAGGAAAATGGTCAATGGGACATGAAAGTGATATTTGGAATCATATTTCTGTCATGAAAATTCAAGGATAGATCATCTCTTAAGGGGTATTATTTCCTTTTTGGGACTCTCTATTAGATTAAATACATATTCATACAATTATTCCCAGTAAAAATATCTATTATCTTATTCATCAGTGTGACCGATCACTACACTGAATTGATTAGAAAAATTGTATATATTGTAGATTTTAAATATTTTTATTAATAGTCAGTAAAAATATATTTTAAAGACACATATCTTGGTAGTATAGAATACATCACTATTTAGAGTGGTTGAAGGTTTAGTGTACTTTGTATTGGGACCATGATAGGGGATCCCAACATATCTCTACAAATGGAATTAGAAGCCCTTTAGTTCAATGTATACTAATGGGATAGAACAAAAATTTTAAGTGCATGTGACAAGGAAACTTTTGGAGCCGTTTAAGGTAACACATTAATGAAACATTAGGTAACATAAAATGCATTGTGACAATGACCGTGATGCATCTATTAATGTTGTGATACTTGAAAAAATGATGTGCTATTTATAATCATGCTACAAAGATCACAATGAACCTTTTATGATCATATAATGAGTACCATAATTCCCATTTTAAGTTCATGTAAATTGTACCATGATTCCTAATTTTTTAAGTTTATATTATTGGAACAAATATAGATTAGTTTAACATAATTCATAGTGGATTACCAAATGAAAGGAACCTAGAAATGGTTTCTATGGCGATTATGCATGAGTGTCTCTTTTTGAATCAACATGGTTTATGAAGTATGTGAAGAACAGACCTATAAATACAACTATTTATATAACCATGATATGTATACCAAATTTAGGGGTCATAAGGAATGAAATCATCAATAAGGGAAAGTTCAAGGATTAGTCTTGGTCCAGGAACATTTCCATTAGCTAACTAAGTATAAAAATATTCATTATTAGGGGAATATATGATTATTAAACCCCCATGGGTCATATTATCTCGGGAGATAAACCAATGGTACATATTCTATAACATTAATATTTCCTATTAATAAAATTATACATGATAAAAGGAGAGAAATATAGCATGGAAATCTCAGTTATGTATTTTAGGAGTCTATAGAGGATGCATGGGAAGATATATATTGATAATAAGATGATTTTTTATAAAGATTATGAAAAGGCCTTTTGAGAATTTATTTTCCCTAATTAAAGGGCCTAAGAAAATAGGTACACCAGTGGGGTCCTAGGTGAATGGGAAACTATGTAGGTAACATAGATAAAAGGGCCACTCTGTTATGTTACTAGGGAGAAAGGGATTCCTAGTTATGTGACATTCCTAAATAATGTTCCATGTAATGTGAATTCAGAACAACTAAACTTAAGAAGACATAGATAAAAAACATTTATAAATACGTAGCCATGATATCTATGTAAATATGTCGGCATGACCCTTTGAGAATGATTGGGTTCATGTATGGAACACCCTAGTCAGATGGGTTCATCTCCTGAGGATGTTCCTTCACCATTATCTCAGTGATGAACAATAAAAAGTGGTATTTCAATGGTTACAATCATTGAAAGACAAAATAATATTTACATACATAATTTTCCCCAAAATTTGGATTAAAAACACCTAAATGGGTCACATGAATGGGATGGGTGTCAATTTTATATTGTCATGTATTGTCGGTGCTTCTCATTCCCCTGAGTTTACACATAAACCACACATTTTTGTTTAAAAAAGGTGGTATTAGGGTCATTATATAGACAATGGGAGTTGGGTGTCCAAGTAACTACCTTGTCCACCCAAATCATTTGATCAAAAAAATGCGATGCGGGCATTAGTGTGGTTGGGAACATGGAATTATGCAAAGCTATGGAAAGTAGGGATTTGGAGTTTCATGATGACAAGGTTCATGAACACCATTTTGTAACTAGACAAGATGAACTGGGTCCTAGTAACCTTATCCTTTAAAAATTCATCAATCATCAAAAATAATTAGTGGAAGTTTTATTTTACTAAAATTTTACCACCAAAATCTATAATCCATAATCACTTATCCTCATTTATCATGAATAATTCTCATGGATTGCATAATTCCATTCATATAGGAAATGTTAGTGTTAATATTATAATTTAACACTAGAGGAATCAAATGTACCCAATCCCTATGGTCATTATTTCTAATGTTTTTATGAGAATGTGAAATGACTATATGTATTTTCAATATGGTCAGGGTAGGTACATACACATTGATGAGATAATATTTGTAATTGATCATTAAAATGGTTCCATTTTTATGATAGATGTTATGGAAGACATTAAAAAGTTCCTTGTTGTATTACATGTCTGATATATAGAATAAAAACCTATTAAAAAATCCACACTATGAATATGTCCGTTTCTAGAGTTGAATCCAACATTGTAGAACCAATCTGATTTCAGTTTTAGGATAGAAACAATAAATTCATTTGGAGGTAAGAAAAACACCATTTCAATAGAATTCATTATTTATAGGGAAAAAACAATAACGGGTTTACAGTACTATCATGTAATATTTTTGAAGGATGATACCACTCCCAAAAACCTTTTCCCCATGTATTTCCCCCTTAATAACCATGAATAAGGTTTTGACTAGATTTTTTTCTGAAGAAACAAGATATCATGTTGGTGAAGACATATTAATCATGATCCTCTAATAGTTTATTTTTTAAATAATATCATTTTTCAATCATTAAGTATGGAATCAGTGAGTTTGGGGTGGATTTTCAATACAAAAAATGTTATAATATGAGTTAGAAATCCTAAAAGTATCAATGGGAAAATCATCCAGTTATCTTTCTAGAAATAAACCTCTCCTATTTGGATTATCCAATGGCAATGGTTAAGAATTGTGTGAAGGGTTCATTAGAAGATCAATTACAATGAGTATCCATTTTGTTTAAATGAAAAATATTATTAGGTGACATGAAGTTTATTTTCCTAATTCATATCACCCATAACTAATATCTTATAATAACATATCAAGAAAACATGGAAGGAATACCATGCAAAGACACATCAACGATTCTTAATATGATACCTCCATATTCAATTTTTTTCTAATAATCCAGAGCTTGAACAGTGTAATTTTGATTAACTATAAGAAACATAAATTAAAGTGTTGATGTTATTTTTATATGATCTATAAGAATAATATAGGGGCTCTGATAAAAAATATACTTTTTAGGGGAATTAAGTATAAAACACTGATAACGAGTGCTATCCTGCAGTGGAGTTTTCAAGTTGATGATTCACCCTGTGATTCTTCTAAATATACTATATAAGAGGTGGATATTGATAGTCCATATAGAAAATGGAGTATCAATATAATTCAAGTGAAATATTTTCCTAAAGAATTCAAACCGCCTCATAATTGATTGTGACCACATGTATGAGAAATAACTATAAATATGAACATTCTATTTGGGTAGACTGACCAGTTTTATAATCCACATGAAATATCTGTTAATTATATCCTTTAAATCAATGATAAATTGTAACATTCTATTTTGGGATAAAATCATGTCTTCTTTGTAAAATAAGTGGGAGATGACCAGGGAGCCATACCATCATCTGAAAGGTGTTATAATTCCTGAAGAGATGGAATTGTGGAGGTTTCTACTTACTATATATTGTTACATTATAAAAAATAAAGTAGGTAGATTATATAATTTCATAAGACCTCATGTGAGGATAAAAAGTGAGAAATCATGCCATAAAACAACTCAGAAAACTCACTTTGCCGCCTTACTTATATTATAATTATACTTTAAAAAACATTATATTATTTTATAAAAATATTACCACCATTTACTATCCTATTGATTTCATTCATCATTTATTGAGCTAGACTAATGGAACCTTTGAAACTTATATTATTGAAAAATCCATATTTTCCTTCTAAAATCAAGATAGGAAGAAGTTAGGTGAGTTTTTTATGGACAAATATTCAAGGATTTTATAGGATAAATTTCACATGGTATAATACACATAGATCACAATGCACATGATCATAAATTTAGTAGTCTTAAGAAACAAGATACATACATCCTTAATATATAAAATCGGAAGCATCATTAAAATACATGAAATATTATTATTCCTCTTTTTCATATCCTTAGACCCTTTGCAATAATCTTCACGGTTTCTTAGAGAAATAAGGATTCAATTGAATGGGATGAGCTAAAATTATTAGTTATTGGTAATGTACAAAAAGAACTATCATAAAATCAATAATACAGAGAAGTGGAAATACATAATCAAATATATAGTAATAAATAATTTTATACTAATAGAATTCATAATTTTGGAAATCATAACCAAACCATTAAGGCCAAATCCAAGATATCATACATAAATGGAAATGAATAAAAATAAATATACAAGATAGTTTTTCTCATGATAATTATCGATCAATTGACTGGCTATATAATTTTAGGCCACTCCCATCACTTACTAAGTCTAATTTAATCTTCAAATGAAGAGAATAAATGGAAAATTAATAAAATAATTTTATGAATTAATATATCCACAAAAATAATCTTAATTAATAAAATAAAACCAGACAAAATTATAAAAACACATAATTTTTTATTAACTAATTTAATAATATGGACACTATATTTAAAAACTATTCTTCTATTTCCACCTCTTAAGAGACATTTTCAACTTGCAAACTCACATTTTCATCCATAAAGCACAATTTTTTTTCAAAACATAAAATATCATTTAAATAATATTCAATTAATTGAAATAAATTTACATTAAATTGAACTATAATAAAGAATTTAATCATCATTGATGTTCTTATTTATAATAAAAAAACTAATATAAACACAAAGAGGTTACAGTGGTCATGGAAAACTTAATTGGTGAATAATTTATTACCCGAAATAACATCTAACTCCTCATAAAAAATAGAAAATTCACAATATATCTAAATAATAAGGATAAAACAATATTATATTGAGACATTAATCATACCATGAAACCTCAAACAATGTAATATGGAATTAAAATCTCTTATCATTGTGTGTTTAACATGGTTGACAGATCATGATTTCATATAGAATGAATGAATATATTTTAGGAGAATCTAGAGTGATAGGGAGAGAGATTTGAGAGAATAAATCTATTAATAATGTCTTAAATGATTATAATTTACACCTAAATTATCAAATACCATTAATAAGGAATTTTAAAATAAACCTTATTAAAAACTACCTTGATGCCTACAAAGCACCAGTTTTGGGCCACCGGCCATCCAGTGGCTAGTCCAGAGCCCCTACAATCGTTCCCCCCTATTATGTACCTAATAGCATATCATCAGGTACCTATAGGTCCTTATTATTTTTTAGAAAGTCCACATTAATTTATCCTTCCCTATTCTTATTTCACCACGTACTAAAAAAATCCTAAAACAAATATAATTATAAATTTGATAAAAAAATTAAAAAACCTCACTAAACACATGGGGTCATGACATGGTACCCATAATAAGATCCCATACCCATGTGTAAATGGTTATAATTTCCTAACATAATTATTGAATAAATAAATATGCCTCTGATAAATACTATTATGAAGCGATCATGGAATGTAATAAGCACCCACTACGTCAATCATGAAAACACTTATTATGCATTAAAAACTATAAAGTGTATCATGAAAAAACTCAAAGTAACTATAATGAAACCAAGATTTATTTTTTTGGATAACCTCCTACCTTACCCTCTTCTTATGGTATACTAATAGAAAATCTATCAGAGAGGATGAACTATCATTCTATAGTTTATAAAAAAAATTAATCCTTTATAATGTGTACCAATTCATCCGTATCACTTAATTAAACCTCGAATAATGGATAAAAAACATCAAAATTAAATCTACATTCTTATAAAACAACATCTCATCACCCTATAGAAAAATATTAAAGAGGATAATACCCCATTAGAACATGTAAAAAATTTAAATCCACTACTATCGAAGCATAAAATATATCATCTAAAATGCTACCATAAATTTTAGAGATGTACCAAGATATTGATCTATGTAAAACTGAATCTCATAATTTAATGGAAAACTCATGACATGTTTAAGAAATTTATCAGAAAATTAGCTCACCACTTATGAAAAATATTTTACCATCACATAAAACTTGAATAGTATAACAATTTGAAAAGTAATTTGTTGAGTATTTAAACATCACAACCCATTTCTCTCCTATCACTCCCAAACTAGTACCACATGATTTCCACAACATTGGAGTATATTACCCTTCACGGATTATAATCAATATATACTCACTTTGATTTTAAAAAATCTATATCTTTTATTTAATTATATTGTTTCATATTTAATAAGATATGGTCCTACATCATATAATTTCCTACAATCACAAATTCATAACTATGGATAACCACTGCTAACTTGGACTAGTCCCCCTCTAGAGAAGAAAACTCAAGTGGTTGGTAAAATATATAATTGTATATATATATAAATCTCACTAATAAAAATTAAATAAAAAAATTTATGAATCATAATTGAATAAAATATAAAAAACTTTCAAGATGATGAAAATTATACCTATCACCACATTAGTACCTAAAAAATCACAGCCTCTACAATGTGATCCTATCCACAAATATATCATTAATATATATATATATATATCCTTACCACCTATATACATTCGATATATTATCATTTTATTATCCTGAAGGATGATGAATATTCACCTAGTGACCCCTATAACAACCATACCATACTACAAGTCTGTTTTATCAATATGATTTTTATTGTTGAAACTATTGTAGTGGATATTGAGGTTGATGACATGGTTCTTCCCCATAAAAATAAAATATATAACATGTTTAGATACATGATATGATATGTGAATAAAATATCAATCTCATATACCCCTTCTTAAATAACATCACAACCCACACCTAATGGGAAATGAACTACCAACTCTTTATCATCATTCATTAGGAGTCCAATATTGCTAGATTAAGTTTCCAAAGACCAATGATCCCATATATAAAGTCCTACTATGTACCACAAAATATAATCCAACATCACATAACACATCAGTAATCTATTTTAAGGTCTTCTAAATGAACTCTATCTTCTACAACACCTTGGAATACATTTTTTTAATGGAAAATTAGATAATTAAAAGTGAGGTGTTCTCAACTCACTTTTATAAGTAAAGTTAGAGGAGTATTTAAATAAACTCATAAATTCACTTAATAATCTAAGAAACTATAGATCCTTGAGGAATAGATAACATCTCATATTATTTCTCTAACTGATGTTTAGTGGTCAATAATTCATATAGGAATCGATTTTAAAACTAGATCTACTCCATAATAAACACTCCATATTCATATAAATATTATTTTCCCCACTACATTGTTTCTCAATGAAATATGGTCAAATATAATAGAATCAAGTACTCTTTAACTACATAAAAAATCTTTGAATCTACAACCACATCCTCCATTCACAACTATATTTCCATATATAAAATATATAAATCTTACTTTAAATTGTTGTTTCATTGTAAGGTAGATCTATGGTATTTTTTCAACATTGGATCTACCCTCAAATAATAAACCATTGGTGACCCTTACTCTATCTCCCACTCTAAATCGTGATTATTATACATAATAAACATAAATAGAAGAAAAAGTACCTAAATCCAATGAAAATATATATTTTTTACTTAGGCTATGTCAAGATGAATCACCAAAAGAATATAATGAACAATCCATAAAAAATTATTCAATGTGAATTTTTATCTAACACTTTTATACTACTCTACTAATAATAAACCATTACTCTAATAATTATTAATAAATAATTAGATTCTATACATAGAATAACATGCGGATATACATCCCTAATCAGCTTCTCATGACTATTTTGTACACTATGTTGAAGTAAGAGGATAGTCTTAACATGTCAATAAATCCACATAAGTTATTACTCTAAATTTCATTTTGATATTTTTTTCCATTTATATCATTCTGTCATTCCCTGATTCCACTAGGAACCAATTAGATCCATTAATGAGATTACATGTGTGCATCAAAACCGACCACTAATTGGCCATGAGGTGGTGACTAGCACTAATGGTATTGACGCACGTATATAGAGGGGTGTGAAAAAACAAATTTATTTATTTTACTATTCTAGAACAGTGGATGACTAGGTTCACCTCTTTAGAAGATATTTCATAGTCAATATCTAATTATTCATACTCACTTATTGTATTTTCCGTGAATTTATATTAATGAAAACTAAGTGAAATAAGTGGGGTTTTAGAGTTAGAATGAAAAAAATGAAAACTAAAAAATGTAGATGAAAAATAATGATAGAAGAAATTAATAAAGAAAAAATATGTTCTATGGTCGAATACATGAGTTCCTTCATTAATCAATATTATTTTTAAAATTATATTTTAAAGTGTATCCAATAATGGAAGAACTACTAACCCTATTTTCAATGTGACGTTTAGTATGCTTATGATATTTCATTGGAAAACCAAATCTAACATCCTATAATAGTAAATAATGATGAACATTACTTAATCAAGAGTGTGATTCCTTCATAGACCCATCTCTATCGTATATCATTTCATCTTTTGAACAATATCAACGACATCAAGTGAAGTGTGTGCCCAAGTTAGGGGTGGTAATTGGTGTTTAGTTGGGAATGTAATAAAATACTATATAATATCTTTGAATTATGGAATATTATTACATCAACCCCTAGTAAAAACATTATGTTCATGAAAAACAAAATAAATACCAATAATTGAAGATAAATAATTGCATAACATTAAGAAAACTTCCCATAATTCCAAGTCTAGGTTTAGTTACTCACTATCAAGAGTAATGGAGATGTTATATGGAAGAGTAGAAATGAAAAAATAAATAATGAGATAATAAAAAAGATAATATATATTTAAACCAAGGAAAACTATTATAGTAGAATATTCCATAAAAACTACGAAAAATTTGATAACACCATGAAATAGAAGAGAATGTAGAGTTATATAGGCAAACATGTGGATCAATTTCCCTCCAATTTCAAACTATAAAAGCCTTCTACTGGTTGGGGTAATAAATTCTTGAATTTGGGAAAGTATTCTTACTGAATGTTGTTTGGAATGATCATTCACATATATACAAAAATGTTTAAATCCATTTTTATGCATAGAAAATGATATAGCCACATTACTGAAGTAACATTTTTTATCCTATAAAACTCATATAATTATAATACTCTTTTTTCTCATTAATTAATGTCCTTGAAAAAAGAAAAATATCAAGTTGAAATAGTTAATGAAGTCATTCCTCATATTATTCTACAACTTCCTTCAAAATTAAATCTCATTTGGTTTGTCTATTTATGATATGTTTTTCCATATTTAAAATACATCAAATTTTTTAATAGATTTTTAGTTTTTAGTTATAATATTTGTTTGGGTATTAAAATGTTGGATTCAAATCTTGGTTTAGTTTAATGAAATATATCCATAAAATACAGCTAATTATGAAAAATTAATTTTAAAAGTTTAATTAATTTTAAAAAATATTATGTTTGAAATTTGAAACCGACATAAAATTGTTAAAATTTTAAAAGTACGAAATTTTATTAATTAATTTCAATTTACTAAAAAACCTAATATTGTAACAATTTACCTTAAATAAATTAAAATTTTGTATAAAAAACATCTAATTATATAATAAAATCTATGAAATTATGATTTTTATCAGTCCCCCACACACAAACATTGAAATCACTGGCTTTTAAATACATTCAATGAAATAAAAATATGGGTCCCGACTTTGGTCAAATACATATTAAAGAATAGAGAAATTAAAAAATCACTCTATTTAAAAAAATTTCATCCCTCCTATATGAATTTAACTCACTAAATCACTTAATTTTATGTTTATTTCTATGTTTTTGAAATGAAACAAATAAATAAAAATTAAATTGAAAATTTATCAACAAGTACATTAAATTTGTACCCTCCCCTAGGTTCCTTTTACCCTTGATCCATTTTCCACTTCCTTCTACAACAAAAATTATATTATTATAATTAAATTTATACCTTTTGAATATATCATTTAATATTATCCTCACAAAAATCTATTAATGTTTTATAATTAGGATCCACTATTTTTTTATAATTATTTTTTGTTATTTTGTATTTTTAGTGTTTAATATCATAGAAATTCATGTAATATTCCAATTGATCATTTAAATCTAGTTAAAAGGACTTATATGAATAAAAAATTATTTTTATTTCGATTGTTGAGGTGTTATTCTTTCAAAATGGACAATTTTTCTAGGTAAATGTTTAGAAACATAGGTTTCTCATGTTATAATTCCAATTCCAAAAAAAACATTATGTAGTCACACTCCCTTTGTAATTATTAATGATATTTTCTATGAAGTATAGTTTGAAAAGGCACATCTTAATCATTAAATTCTAGAAACATAAATAAATAAATAAATTTCAAGACTATCGTGGATTTATTGTATATGAAAAAAATTTTAAGACTAAATTCCATAACCTAAAAAATATACCAAATAAAAAATTAGAAAACAAAAATGGAAACTTAAACAGATTGTTACCACTCCCCCACACATAAAATATTACTACCTTATTTTTTAATCAAAAATGATTTAATTATTTGTTACATATAATTTAATTTAGAAACAAGAAATTAAATATATAATTGTAATATAAGATAAATTATTGGCAGTGACATCTTTGAGTTTATCATTTAAGTGTTTTACATTGATAACCTACAAGAAATCAAGGAAAAACATAAGAAAAATAAAGTAAGATAAATATAAATTAAAATATTATAGATATTGGTTTGACCCCCCCAAGTGGGTATAAACCATTTACTTCCCCTAGTCTTCCAATTCTAGAATTTTACCCCCAATTCAAATGAGGATGGTGTTTTATTATGATGACCGACAACATGTGTCATTTCCCAATGTCTGTGAGTAGACACCGAGAATTGTGACATAAAAAATTTAAGAAAAGTGTCTCCTTATCTAAAATAATTGGAGGAAATTTATTTAACAGGAGTGGTTAAAGTATTAATGGCTTATCCGTATTAAATTTCATGTTTTCCTATCCCTTTATGTGTATTTTCTTGTGTTGTGGTGGTAGTATCATCACAATGTTCTGTAAAAACAATTTCCTCTTTTTTCATTACATGTAATGATTTTACCATAACATGAATGTTTAGGGATTTCTCTAGGTGTTTTATACCATAAATAATTCATCTTGAATAAGATTAAAACATGATGAACCAATATTGAAAAAACCTCTTTAAACTAATTCATCTTGAAAATTGATATAATTTGGAAGGGCCACTGGAGACTCGGTATCAATAAGTGTATCTTAATCAATATTTTATAAATCAATAGAGTGGTAGTGATAATTTTTTATTATTATAGATGAAAGAATAAATAACCACTTAAATTTATAAAAAATGTGACCAATACTCATCAAAATCATCCTGATATCCTATATATACATCATCTAACATGTCTTATTAAGAAACATCTTCTCTAAACTATATATAGAGGTTGAATGGATCTTAAATTAATTCTTTTATGGCCTCATCGGGTTCTTTGACTTGGAAAATTAGTGTGAATACTTCTTCCTCCACTAGTTCTAGTTCGTGATCAAGCTATTTCTCATGAGATGCATGGAGAGATTCAACTGAAGATTCTATTTTTATCTATAAGTTATAGAATTATTATCTAATTTTATTCAAGGATAATTTCATTCATTTTAAATGTATTCTTATTTATCTTGTTGTTTCACCAAAGATTAGTCAATTCTTTCATAATCATTATAATTTGAATACATCATAGACAAAAAAATTAGTTCTTTTTATTTTTTATGAAATACCCTTATTTTGATTATATATTTATAAATAAAACTATCCATTAAATACCACTTGGATTCTCAGTAATGGTGTTATGTTTTGAAATGCCTATCATTGGGTTGTGTAAGTGCTGTAACTTATCTTTCACAGTATAACATAGTGGCTAACCAGGGTTGTCTCTCTTGAAGAGATTTGACAGTCAATCACTATCTATTTCTAACCACTTTTTTGTAACTATTATATTTATAAAAACTATGTAATATATGTTATAGTTTACACTAAGAATGAAAAAAAAGAAATTTAAACATATAGACAGAAAATGTATATTGAATGAATTAATAAAGAAATAAATTGTAGATAAGGTTAGAAAATGAGTTCCTTTATGAATAATTTTTATTTTATAAATTATATTTTATAGTCCATCCAATCATACATGAACTACTACCCATTACTTTCATTGTGAAATTTCTAATTCCTAAGAGATATCTTCAGCACACCAAATCACACCTTATCCAATAGTATAGAATGAAGAACATGAGACAATCAATAGTGTAACTGCTTCCTAGACTAGGATTCATCATATGTCGTTTCATAATATAAACACAATAAACTCTATATTATGATGATAATTTCTATGGGAAGGGATGTAATTACTCATGTTTTATTATAATAGTATTTTAATTATTTTTATGAATATATCTGGAATTATCATCAAAGTAAGTGTGGTGTTCAGGTTTCTTGAGACCCTAGAATTAATATATTAAAAATATAAATATATTTTAATGAAATGTCATTCATTTTGTTAGTTTATATGGATTTTTCATTGTTTAGGAACAAAAATTGGTAGTCTGAGACCACGGTTGATTATGGAATGTGAGTTTTACCCTAGGCATGATATAAAGTTAGTTGGCATTGGTTGTTTTGAGGGAGGTGACTATTGGTGGGAGTGTTTAATAAACTAAATAATTTTATGTATTTATTCTAATTAAATATACTATCCTAGATACCCTCTATAAATACATTCTTATAAAAAAATTTATGGTTAACTATATAACCATGGATGGATTTGAGGGAAGTCTAGGGAATTATTTACTAGCATATTTGTATCAGAGAATGCCTAGTTATCATATCAAGGTGGATTGGAAGGTAGATAACCTTGTGAGCCTTTTTCATCTCTGGGGAACGATTTCATCACCAATGGTCAATACTAAATTATGTACGGGTATGTTTTTGTTATATCTCATACCTATTTAATTTGACGAGAATGAATGTTTTTATCTAAATTATATTGAAAGTAGAATACTCATTCTTCATACAATCCAATTGCAAATTAAATGGAATAAAATTGTTTTTCTTATAATACCCAGATATCACCACTAGAAACTACCAGATTTTGTTATCGTTGGATGATAATGCTAGGCCAAGAATGGTTTCACTTTTCTTATGATTATTTCTCCCATGTATTAATTTATTTCTTCATCATAGTCATATGGGTTGTAGTTTAATATTTTTGGGGTGGGTTCAATCACGATCAAACCCCAATATTTGTGCTGGCAGTGAGAATGATGATTGTTATATCATATTTCAAATATATCATGAATTTTTGCGGATTTCTAGAGTTGATTTGTGGATTTGGGATCTAGATCAGTAATAAGAGGAGTTTTGGGGTATTTGGGTGGCCAGAATATGACCATTGATGGAGGATCAGGCACTGATACCCATAGGTCCACACTCACCAACAATGATGAGGTGAATACTTTCAACATCAGTTTCCAAGGGAAAAATAGGGTGAACCCCTTCTGTCCCTGTAGAGTAGTGATAGTGGCAATTTATGAAGGGATGTTTCCATGTAGATTTGGTGTCATATGGGTGGTTAGGCATGGCGGGGGAAACACTAACCCCCCAACACATGATAGAGGAGTGGTGTGGGGGGATAATAATATTATTATAATTATTAATATTAGTAGTATTAATATTAATATTATTATCATCATCCATATTATCAGATTTAGCTCCATCATGTGATGTTAGATTAATACACCATCTACAGCATCACGACCTTGATAATGATACAAACTTTTTAAAACGAATATTAGGTGTTTAATTTAAACTCATGGCGTCGGCCCATAAATTATCATTCTCATGTAATATGGAGAAATATTGTTTTCCACCTTTCACACATTTGGGGAATGTAAATAACATATCCCTAGTTTTTATATGAGAATTACAATGGTGTGATCAATTTTGATATTCATGGCTATTTTTAGTGACACAATAGAGGATTTACGTTTTAGAATGACATACCGATGATGGTCATGATGGATTCATTAGGTTTTTTGAAAAAATATATTATTTTGGACTATACGTATCATATCCTGTGTATTTTTTCACATAGAATGTGATGGTAGCCTTTATAGTGGGTTTTGAGATACCACATGAGGTGTTTTATGGGTGACAATTATTTAAGAGAATGTTGACATATAGAAATGTTTAGGCAGGATCATCAGGGAGATACCAGGTTTGGAAACCCCCTTATTGCACTAGGGTGTGGGTCCCCTATAATCTATTCTCAGACTGAGTGGTACACCCCAAATTAAATAGAGTGTGGGACCTCTATCAACCGAGTTCCAACCCCCATCACACTAGGGTGAGGGTCCTCCATTAATTGAGTGTTACCCTCTAGATTCATTAATTCATGAGTCCACATTCTACTGAGCGATACCCTCCTGTATCACCATGGATTGAGTCTTCTAACTATTTAGTGGTACCCCCATCATACTAGGGTGTGGGTTCTATATTGAGGAATGTGCCCCTTGACTGTGTAATCCAATGGTAAGGTGAGGGTCCTCCACAAAATTTATTGAATAGATAAATGAGGTGCTGGGCATTATATTTGGATCCTTGGACCTACAGGGAGACTCATCAATCCTACTAGGTTGTGGGGTTGAGATCCCCATTCTCTCTTGTCTGGGTTTCGTCATGATCATATTTATATATGTATCTTTGGTTGGGATGAATTTTATTTTATCTTTTTATTTCTCCCATGTAGAATTTTGGGTTGTTCTACTGGGTATATATATACTCACCCATCATTTCATTTTCTAGCATATATTTTTTTTATGTAGATGAAAAACTATTCAATGGTGACATTAGTTGAGCATAGCTGTACCTTGCGTGCATTGATTTTGTTTGGTGGTCAGACTTAGGGATGAGAAGGAAAGATCTCTTTAGTTTTCATTTATTCTATTTGTGGGAAGGTTGTGGCGTATTTTTAGGTTGGAAATTTATTTTCCCCCTTAATTATTAGGTTTATACTATCATACTTCTATGTTTTCTCTAGAGGTTATTACATGCATGGTATTACTCTAGATGTGACAATCCTATTTTTATTTATTTACCTTGTTACATGGAGATGGTTGTGTGTATGAATATAGGTACATAGAAAAATGGCATCACATTTCATTTTATTCCTTCTCAAGCCGTATGGCCATTCCCTAGCCTATTTGAGGTAAGATTGGGGTTGTCACATCCAGTTTAGGACCATCTAGGTGGGATCCAATGGGTTGGGTCGTGATAGAGTGGTATCAAAGGTGGTTCATCCTTAGGTCGATGTAGAGATAAAACCATGGAATGGATTGGTTAAGAACATTGGTAAATGGTATTGATGATTCTTGAGTATAGATTTCAGGCCAAAAAACCTAGTGTTTCTATGACAACTCACTTATCCTGACACCAGTAAATTTTCTACTAACTAGTCTGCTCATCATACTGATATATCGATTAGAGGGAATAAATGGTTCATACATCCTATAGGGTGGATTCATTTGAATTGAATTTTTTTGTCAACTCCCATTATGTATGATCAATTTATCATGGAATTCATTGATCAATTTAATGATTCCTTTACAATGATTTCCAACAAGGTTACCGATACAGGATCTTAAAGTAGAGCCATTAAGTCATGAGACCTCAGTTTAGGATCCTACTCAGAAGTTGTTTCCTATAGGTTGGTAGAGAGTAGTGCCACTGCCAGTCAAGAAGTAGATAGTACGATAGGATGATGATTCATATAGTCTTATCCTACTACATGAGTACCAATGTCAAAGGTTGCTGATGTTTTATTGTGATCTATACCCTTTGAAAGTAGAGAATTGGTCTGAGTTTTTGAATCAATATTTCAAGATTGTTTTGACCTCAACTGATCAAATGGTTTCACTGATTTCTTATATTTTTTAGGGAGTATCTTAGAGATGGTAGATTCTAGTTACAAAGATACATGATGAGTCAATAAATTTATGGATATACTTCCATCTTCTATTTCTTGAGGAATATTACCATTTTTTAATACACTCAGTATAGAAAGGGAGCTTCTTGAACTGAAACATGGTTGTATAATAGATGCTGAGTATACTATGGTGCTCACTGAACCTACACAATAGTCCCTCAACATGGTTTGGGATGGTTTCTTCTGGACGTGGAAGTTTTTCCAATATCCCCAAAAATACACATGTGATTGCATTTTATCCTTTTGAATACCTTATTATGGATTTCCAGAGAGGGATATGGTTATAGAGAGATTCTTCACTGAACGAAAATGCATGGCTGGTGGTAGCAATGGAATTTACAGGGTTGGGTCATCTTCATTGTCTAACATACATCTGTCATCAATGTATTAGTGTAGGAGACCATCCACTGGTCTACTTCAGGCTCATGGACCTATGTAATATGGTTTAAGATAGGATTCAGTTAGATCAAAGAGGGGAAATTATATTCTTACCATAGGGAAGGTCACATGGCTTGTGATTACTCAACTTGAAGTTCCATGGTGGGAAGGTAGACAGAGGACGCACCACAATGGAAGAGTCAACTCATGTTGAGGGATCTAACAGGTATAGATATGGTAGCCCATTGGGTTGAGGTTCTTGAAGATGACCATAAGGAGGATTGGAGGGAATACTTACTTGTGGAGGGAGATTCTACGATATACCTCCACCACCACCACTAGTTAGCCCACTCCTAGCTTAGGGAGCTAGTGGTCATAGTCACAGATAGTTACTAACTATGTAGGGTTATTTCCAAGATTCTTATGAGATGATATGATTTATTTTATGTGTCTTTTATACTCTTTATCTAGTAATAGTAGACACATTGTCAAGTGATTTATTCATTTCCATATCCATTGTGTTTGTTATGGAGCTCCCCATTGAGACATTGGCCCAAAAAATATAGATATATGTCTCTACTAGGTGTGATTATTCTATTAAAATTATATTACACTAGAGTGAGTTATCACTTGGTGGATAGAGTTTCTTAGTGGGCCACTTGGTCAACATGATGAAACCTTAAAACATCATCTTGGGAATAGAATAGTTGTCCATAGTTTGATCCCAGATTGATTATCAACACAAGTGAGTTAGATTCCTTGTGATAGATGGGATCATGTTGTAGTTGGGGTTTGGCTTAGTGGTAAGAACCAAATAATTCTACATAAAAACGGGGGGTTCAAAACCCATTGGGCACATGTACTGTAGCAGTAATACATCTTACTATAGCATCGACGGCACTGTAGAAACAGAAGTCACTGTAGTGGTGGCATGATACTGTAGCTGTGGTAGGGTACTGTTGTAGTGGAAGGTACTTTGCAGCGCTATAACAGTTAGGTACTATAGTTTTACTATTCAAAGAATGGGATTTGGGCCAAAAAATTGGTCTTACGGGCTATTTAATGGGATAAATTCCCACATGGTATTTGGGATATGTAATGGGTCTCCCTCTACCCAGTTAAAATACATATTTGCTTTACTTTAATAATAACTGAGGCTTCAACACCAACCTTTTAAAAAAATGGATGGGAGGAGATTATACATTACTAGAAACAGATAACTTGTGGATGAGAGAGTGGGATTTGTAAGAAGAAGGTTGTAACCCATCAACAATAAATTTTGAGGTTTATCCCATATCAAAATGTTATCATTAGGAAACTAACTTCTTGTGACAGTGGATGATTATATGGATGCCTTCCCTGATAATGTTGTAGGACTATCTCCAATATGGTAGATATAATTATGCATCGACTTGAACCCTAGGACCATGTCGATATCCTCTTGACCATATCAAATAGACCCTAGAAAGTTGCAGGAGATGAGGGTGCAGTTAGAGGACCTTCAAAATAAGGGTTTCATCATACCCTACATGTCCCCCTGGGAATCTTCAATTTCTTGTGTAAAAAATGTGGATTGGAACGTAAGGGTTTTGGTTTATTTTTATCCCTTGAATGATGTAATAAAAATGAAAAATTATCCCTTTATAAAGATTTATGACCTCGTCAACTAGTTGATAGGCGAGAAATTGTTTTCTAAGATCAATCTCAGGCCCGACTACTACTAGTTGAGATTTTTTGAGGCCTATATTCTGAAGATGAAACTTTTATGTTTCTACAGACAATATGAGTTCTTAGTAATGCCTTTTAGTGTGACAATGTTCCCCATTTTTTAGATATAATGAACTATATCCTTCAACCATACTTTAATTGATTTTGTGGTTTTATTTATTAATGACATAGTCATTCACTCTCTATTATAAGAGGAGATTATAGAGCACTTGAGGATGGTTATAGACTTAATCCGAGATAAGTATAATTATATTATGATCTCAAAGTGCTGGTTTTGGATCTGAGAGGTTAATTTTATGGGGCATGTCATATGTGAGCATGAATTAAACAAGGACCTAATGATGATCAACGTAGTTCTCCAAGGGATCTACTAAATTGTTTGATATAGGTGCAAATATTCCTAGTATTTGTGGGGTACTATGGTAGGTTTGTTGAATAATTATCTTGGATTATAGACCCAATTATTTCCTTAACATGGTAAGGGAATCCATTTTGCTGGACTATGCAGTGTTAGACATACTTTAAGGAGTTGAGGTTGAGGCTAACAAGTTCTCCAGTGTTGAGACTAAAACATGAGGATGTGGAGTATGTAGGGTTTGACATTGCCAATGAAGTAGACATCGAATTCATATTAATTAAGAGGAAGGTGACGATCACATATGGGTTAAGGATGTTGAGACCCCAGAATAAAAACTATACCACTCATGATCTAGAGCTGGCAGTGATGGTCTTCACTATGGTGATGTATATGAACTATATTTTATGAGAGTGTTTTGTTGTTTTATCATACCATTACATTCTTGGGTTAATCTTCACATAGATAGATCTTAACCTGATATTGAGGAATTGGTTGTAGTTTCAATAGGACTATGAATTTTGGAGATTTTATACTATGTATAAGGTAAATGTAGTGGAAGAATATCTTATTAGGAAGTATCATTATAACATTCTATAGGATGTTTATGTGTAGTAAGATTAATGATATCTAACTCTAGGGGGGATAGGGGTGTGGTTTTTATTCAGTCGATGGTGGTGACTCACACGCTTCGTCATCATGTGAGAGAGGCTTAGTCGATAGATATTTACTTTGAGGTTATCCAGGACTAGATATATGTGTGAAGATTCACTACAAGGATTCTCAGGTGCATGTCATTCTTTTCCAGGATTAGATGGGGGTTTTGGTGATGTAGGGATAAGAGGTGATGAGGTAGTTTAACACATACCCCATGGATATACATCATAGTGTTTAAAAGATATATACAAACCTTCAGCAATAGTTGTGGTTAGATATCATGAGAGGAGTGTTACCAATTTCATCTCTTAGTGTCTCACATGTGAGTAGGTAAAAGTCAAGCACTATGTTCCAGTAAGGTTGGAACAACCTCTTGATATTCTACAGTGGAAATGGGATATCATATCTCTGTACCTTGCTTTGGAGCTTCCATAGATAGAAAGAGACCAGGATTTCATCTAGGTGATTTCTGACTGACTTACCTTGTCATAAAACTTCCTTTCCATTAGAGAACAAAACATTGTTTATATTTTGCTGGTGTTTTATATATGGGATATCATTAGACTCTTTGGGGTACCCTTAATGATTTTCTCGGATCATGAAACTCAGTTCATATCATGGTTGAGTAGATTCCTGTAAGTGGTCTTAAATACCTAGTTGATGGTGAGTATAGTGTTTCAATCCTATATGGATGGGTAGATCGAGTGTACGTTCTATGTATTGAAGTATATTCTCAAATCCAATGTGTTAGACTTCGTTTAGAGAAGGGAGAATCATTTTCCTTTGGTAGAGTATTCATATAATAATAATTATCACTATACTATCTGTATGGTACCTTTCAGGGCTTTGTATGGGAGATCAAAAAGGTAACCCTTATACTGGACTAATATAGACAAGACTTCTATTGTTGGGCCTAAAATGGTGTATACAAAGGAAAATAAGGATTAGGTGGTCCAAGAGCATATGATGGTATCCCATAGTTGATATAAATCTCATACAAATTGATGTTTTATTTCATTGGATTTTGAATAGGGAAACCATGTTTTATTGAGAGTCTCCCCAAAATGAGGATTACAAAGATTCACTTGGGGAGAAAATATATCGTCGACATTCATTAGATTGTTCAAGATCATATGTTGTGTTGGTGAGGTCTCTTACTAGTTGGAATTTCAACTAAAATTGGACTAGGTGCCTGAAGTCTTCCATGTTTCATAGATTAGTGGGTATGTGCATGACTTAATAAACATTATTAAATGGGTAGTGCTAGAAATTGAAAATGGGGCCACCATTACAGAGTACCCAATGGTGATTGAGGATCTATAGGTGATGATCCTTCATGGATAGGTCATCCCATTGTTTTGTGAACTTTTTTAGCATAAGAGGGTGTAGGGGAGCTCCAAGGAGCATAATAGGTAGATGCGGGCTCAGTACCACCACCTTTTTTGTATATTATGCTTTTTAGTGAAAAAATATTTGAATAAAGGGACAATGTAACCAATATAACCTTATTGTAATAGTACTTTTAATATTTCTATGAATATTTATGTAATTATCTCCAAAGTCAGCATGACGTTCATGTGTATTGGGACACCAAAATTAATATATTAAAAATATGAATATATTTTAATTCATGTGCACTCATCATATTAGTTTAAATGGATTTTTACATTGGTTGTGACATTGGATGATAAATATGAGACCACAATTTATTTATGAATACATGGTTAACCCTATACATGACCTATAGTTTGTCTGTGTCAGATGTTCTGAGGGAGGTGACCATTGGTAGGTGCATTTAGTAAAATAAATTATTCTATTTATTTATTTTTATTAAATGAACTAACCTTGAGACACATTATAAATAACATTTTATAGGAAATATCTAGATTTATCCACATAACCTTGGGTGGATTTGAGAGGAGGCTTGGGAATTTTTTCATTGGAAGATCTAGATCCAAGAATGGCTGATAATCAGATCATGGGGGATTGAGAGGAAGTAAACATAACAGGTCATCTTCATTGGTGATTACTGAGTTTTTCCCAAATGATCGATCCAAAATTGATTTAGGGATCATTTTTTTTGGATTTATCCCTATCAAATTTTTTGAGACTGTATTTTTATATCTATTTTATGTCGATCAATGTGTACCAATTCATCACATAAGATAATTGAAAATTATATTTACTATTTTTTTTCTTTTTATTCCATGACACCACCCTTGGAAACCCCTGATTTTTTTATCATTGAATGATTACACATGTAAAATTATGGTATCACCTTGCTTATGTTCATTTCTCCACTCCATTTTTCCCCTTCTTTCTATAGGCATATGGGGTCAAATTTTGACATTGTAGAGGTGGAATCGATCATGATAGATTCCCTAGATTCATGGTACATGTGTGAAAAATGAATGATATGGTATTTTGTGGATTAAAAAAAGGTATTTATTTTTGGTTTTAGGTATTTATTAATGGATCTGAGTTCTATATCGGCAATGGGGGAGCCATAGGAGACTCAGGTGGCCAAAATCTAGACAATGGCAGAAGATTAGTCACAAACAACCCTAGGTCTAAACTCCAATGTAATGGTGAGATGGTGACCTTTGACGGTGGTTACTCGAAAAGCCGAAATATGACCCACCATTCCTGAGGAATGGTGGTGGCAGCTGGTGAACAACAATGGAAAGTGACAGCCATGGAGAGGTGGTGGCAAATAGAGGTCGTGGATGGTGGTGCACAACAATGATGGCAGTAGAAGCCCATGGTGGAAGCAATTGGTGGTGAGGTTCATGGGGGAATCCCAAACCCCATGCGTGCGATAGAGGATGGAGGGTAGGGAGAATAACAACAACAACAACAATAACAAGAACAATAATAATAATAATAATGATAATAATGATATTATTATTATTATCATTTTCATTATCATTATTATCTAATGTGTCTCCAATATGCAATGTCATATTGATGTGCCGCCTATAGTATCAAGACCCAGATAATGAGGTTTAATTTTCTAGAATAACATTGGGGGTTTAATTCAGACTCAAGGATTCAGTACACATATCTTCTTTCACGTGTAATACAACAAAATGTGTTTTTTTTCATTGGTTGTCTACTAGGGTACATAAATATCCTAGCCCAAGTGTTTTTTCACAAATATCACAATGCAATAATATGTTTCTCCCTTAATGGATATTTTTAGTGACACATTATAGGTTTTACACTTTATGAAGATATACCGATGTTGATCCTCATGGGTTAACGAGGTTTTGGGTAGACTCATATTTTGGACTTCAAGTATCATATCTTGAGTAGATTTCCTGGTAGTATTTTATGATAGCCTTCATAGTGGATTTCGAGACATGAGGTGAGGTTCTTCAAGAATGATGATTATTCGTGTGATGCTTGAAATATAGTATTGGTCTAGAAGGATAATTATATGGTTGTTGAGTTTGGAAACCGCCATATCACACTAGGGTTTGGGTACCCCATACACTATGATTAGACTTAGTGGAACCCCCATGATGAATTAGAGAATGGTTCCACTATCTAAAATGTGTCACCCCTATGTCACACTAATTCAAGAGTCCTTTACATATTGTTACCCCTTAATATGTTAGGGATAAAGTCCTCTATCTGCTGAGTTGAACCCCTTATCGCATGAGGTCACGTTTCCTCCACTTAATGAGTGGTGACCTTTGATGAATTAGGTCATGGGTCCTTTATCAATTGAGTGGAACCCCCTATCTCACTTCTATGTGGTTCCTCTATCTACATGGTTATACCCCCTATTGTACTAGGGTTCATGTCCTCTATTGGAGATTATTCCTCCTCAAATGTGAAACATAATGGTGATATGCCGATCCCCCACATTGTTTCATGAAGGAATACAGAAGATGTTTGACATCAAATATGGACCATTGGAGCTTCAGGAAGACTCATCATACATACTGGTATGTGAATTTGGAGAACCCCTATCGTAATTGATAATATTTATTTTTGAGCATATTTATCTTTTTATAATTGGCTGAGATGAATTTTATTGTTTCTTTCTATTTCCTCCTTTGCAAATTTCACGGCATCCTAATTCTTATGCATATAATCACCACTAAATGGAATTTTTCTTCACATGTCATGTCATATGCATATGATAGTCACATCAGTAGTGACATCAGTGGAAAATAAAAATTCGTTGGGTTCATTTAATTCATTTGGTGGTTGGTCTTAGAGATTAGGAGCCCCAATCTATTTATTATTCTTTTATTATAGTTTTGGTTGGGTTGGGGTTTCATTTCTAATTGGGGGCGTATTTATACCCTTATCACTTTGGTTTATAATGTTGTACTTAGATGTTTTCCCAAGAGGTTTTTACATTAATGATTTTACTCTAAATGTTGCAGTCTTATTTTTATTCCTATGCACTAATGAATAGATATGGTTGTATGTGTACATATAGGTACATAGGGATAAGTCCTCCCATTTATAATTTGTTCTTATTGGTGGGTTTTTCCAAAACCTGTCCTATTAGATGTGGGTTGGGGTTTTCACACCAAACTTTTTGTTGGTGTGGAAGCCAATGGTGGGATGGGTCATGATAAGGGATTGAATTGATGTTTTGTATTGAATACAATAAAATAATGTATATTATATTAGAATTAACGAAAATAATTCTCTCCACTATAATACGACCACCAAAATATAAAAAATAATTAGTAAAAATTGATAATTTAAGAGAAATAATAAAAGAACACTAGAAAGTCCTTCCCCAATGCCAATCCTTTTGTTAACTACTCATCATCGTGAGTATTAGATAGGTATGATATATGAAAAAAGTAAAATGAAATAATTATAGAATAATAACACTAATATATATTAAAACTATATAAATTTAATACTATAAGAAATCCCCAAAAAATCTTCTCAAACAATTCCAACTACATTAATTTCAAGAGATGGTACATTTTCATTGGAACAATGGTTGCTAGATTTATCTCTAATTTCATTCTCAAACAGTTTTCATGTGTTTGGAGAATTAAATGGATGAATTTGAGAAATTTGTATTTTTAAAAGTTATTTGGACATGTCTTATTCATGTTCCCAGAAAACTATAACTATATTGTCTATGTATAGAAAATTATATTGAAACATTAGTAATGTAAAATTTCTAGCATTCCAGAATCTTTAAATTTTAATCATCTGGTTTCCCATGCATCTATAGTCATGAAAACTGAAAACATTATAGTGAAAATAGCTAATTATTTTGTTACATTACATATAATTTATCTTCATTTAAAATTTAATCTCATTTGGTTTGGATTTTTTTTGAAATGTAGTCTCATAATTAAAATTCGTCAAATATGTGAAAAGATTTCAAGGCATTACTTATGAACATCCTCTAAATGTTGGGTTCATCACTCAACTGATTTTAATTAAATATATCTCAATGAACCTATAATCCTTGAAAATAAATTTCACAATTTTGAACACCATTAAAAATTTATAGCTGAAATATGAAAAAGAATTAAAACAGTTAAAATTTGAGAATTTTACCATTTTCTCAATTAATACAAATTCACTCAAAAAACCTAAAATTTTACAGTTTCGTATGAAATATTAATTTGGTAGGTTTAAAAAATTTCAATTATGAAATAAAATATACAGAATTATTTTCTCTATTAGTTATAATCACACTATATAGGAGGAATTACCTTTTTAAAACATAAATAAATAAACCAAATAACAACCACAACCAAAAATAAATCAACCAACTCCCACAAATATGTATGAAAACATGCGTGAATATTTCTAACAATAAAACCACAACCCAAGAACTATCCTTAAAAAAAATAAAAAAAACATTATCTACCTCCACCTTCACCAAGATAAATCAACTTTTCACAATATAAAATTGTGTAACATCATACATTACATGATCCTATACATCTAAAAAAATTATAATATTGTGTGTATATGAGTATAATAGGTAGGATCCTCCTTCAACCTCTCAATTTTTTAATTGAATTAGTAAAATATTTACTATGTGTATTACATAGATAAATATTAATACAATTAAACATATTAAAATAAGATAAATATAAGTATCTTATATCATATTTTATCTAAAAACTTTTCCACATTTCTACAAACAAACCTGTAACAAATTGCCCCATGCTATCATCTAACGTGACAATTGACTTGGTCCACTACTAGAAATGAAGGTAATTCCTGATCCCCAAAAGCTAGCAACTGTTCTTGGGTAACAAAAATAAATACTTGAGAAATACTTCACCCTCAAAAAAATTTAATAATAAATATGAAAAACACAAAAGAAACTTAATATAGTACATAATAAAAAACATACAATAAAATAAATAAAACGGAGAAAAAACTAAATGTGAAAGATTCATAAGTAATAAAATAAATCTAAAATAATTAAATCAATATATTTCCACAAACTCCCTCCATTAAAAATAAAACTTAACTTTTTCCCAATAATACCTACTAACCCCATGTATATAATGCACCACCAATCCTAGGTTCTAGTAAAAATAACTAGAAATTATTAAAAGGAAAGGTACAAGAAAACATGTACGAATAATCAATATAATAGCTCGAGTCCCCACTAGGTCTTAACAATTCAAGGGCATCTAAATGGAACATGTGGACTTCATATTCCCAAATTAATATGTAGTGTGTCAGAAAAACGATCACAGTAGGATCCAACTAAGGATTCTATATAGACACTTATAATTTACAATCCATTAATTTTAGTTTTATCATATCTATAAAAATATGTTTTATCATAAACCTTTTCATAAAGGAATCATAAACACCTCAAATATGATCCAAAACCACAATCTTTATTTATATTAAATGAAAATGGAAACATAGAAACCATTTCATCAAACTAAAAACAAAAAATTATTTTCCAAATTCATTTAAAAATCCATCAAAGGCCATTAATTTAATACAATTTCCAAAATCCTATTTTAGATAAACATTTTAAAGTCATCAAACCAAATATCCCAATAAAAACATGCTATAACTAAAACCCAAATAAAAGTATGTAACAACAAAAAACAGAATACGGAAAGGTTTCCACAAGTAATATAAATAGCGGGAAGGAAATTAAGCACCAATATAACGATCCCCTACCATAACCACTATCCATGTAAGTAGGCTTCATTAGGTCCAGTTTACGAACTCAAGTTATAATAACCCATTCATTTTTATACATATTATTTCAGGATACATTACATAAATATATGTGAATAAAAAACAATGATCGAAAAGGCCTAGTTTATTGGAAAGACTAGGTCTATAATACATCAAAGGAATCTAAAACATGGAATATTCATTTTAATATCAATAAGATTCTTCTAAAATCCATCTGAGACTCTAATAATATAAGGTATAACCTATGTAATTAATGAAATAAAGGGGTTAGCTAAAAACCCCTCTAAGGGAATACATATGACATGGAAACATAACATGTGAGCCAAAGGTATAACATGTTCTTATAAAAGAGAAGGAGCATGGTAATAAAATAAGAGCATAGAAAAAGTGAAAGATATGATAAGATCATGGAAACATAAGAACATGGAAATAATATAATAACTAACATAAACATAATTGAAGGATAACTGCAAAGACAACAATACATAGGGGACATAATCCCATAATTGATTAGGTTCACTCCCTGACCCCTTACATGACATCTTATAAGACTAAAAAATGAAATAGTTCATGAGAGGGATATAAATTTCTAGTACAACCCATTACATTAATATTATATACAAGATTATTCTTAAAATAAAAGGAAATCAATAATAAGGCATGAATATAAGAAAAACCCATGTAAATAAATGGGTTGGGTAATGTTGTCAGATAACATAATCAAAAGATATCTCTTAAAGAAGAAATTTGAGAATTAGTTATAAGGAATTTATTACCCTAGAAAATGACTGAAGAATGATATTGGTATTTATTTAAGATAAATTTATTTATATTCAATAATTTTTTCATAACATTAATGTGAGAGAGATAATGTGAGTTAGAGTGAGAATATCCATAACCCAAAGAAAAGGGTGGTTCCGAGAGCCCTTACCTTGATCCCAATTCTTCAAATGTGTTATTTATCTTCCTAAATAATAAACATATGATATTTATTTACATTATTAATTACCTTTTTTAATCTTAATATTCCATTTATTTTATCCATTTACATTTCATATTAAATTGCGTAATCATTTTGATTAATGTAAGGCGTTTTGATGATATTGAGATTATTTGTCCAAAATACATTAGTATGTTGAATATGGTCAAAAAGAATATTATTTTTGTCATATGAATAATAATAATCATTATTTTATTTACATTTTTATACATAAATTTCACATTTAATATTAACTATGTTATATGGTTACGAAAAATGAACTGTTTTACAATCATGGCGGCGGTAGGTCGTAGGTTCAAATGAGTAACATTTACATTTTCAATGATCATGATTAAAATCAAGTAAGTGTTATTTTATTATTCTTAAATTATAATTATATCTTAAATATCATATTATTTCTTAAAATAAACATAAATATTCCATCCATGTGATTGATAATAAAAATGAATCACATCACTTTGTGGGGTAGTAGTCCACCATACACATGAATAACATTATCATTTATCTATGGATGGTGAGGTAAGAAATTATATGATATTTTTAATTTCCATAATTGTTAATATTTAATGATTATCATATAAAAACATTAAATCTGTTATTATTGAAATCTATGATAGGTTATTATATAAAATAAATATCATCGGTTCACAAGGTGGTAGTCTGCCATACACATGAATAATAGTTTTGTTTCCCATTTGATGGAAGTGGAAATGGATTTAGGACCTTAAATTGACATAATAAAATAATAGTATAATATAGATACTATTTTTATTATACCATCATGGTTAAATAATATTTTAATGAGTTTTGAGAATACATTAAACAAATATTCTCGGTTAAGAATGATAACTCTTCTTCGAACCACATTTTTAGGACTATACCAAAATATTTAATATATTGACTTTAAGATAAATGAAATGATTTTATGAAATGGGGAGGGAATTAATGAATTTATTTGGGTAGCTATTTTCTAAAACAATTGTTTTTTCATTTATTGATAGGAGAGGAGTGTGAGTTCCCTTTTACGAGGGAGGAGGAGGGACATTCATGTAAATACCAAAACATATTCAATAATGGAACGTGAATCTAATGCTGGGAGTCTAAAAAATTTAATAATAAAGTATAATAGAAGAGATAACTCTTATAAAAATATCCACCACTAATAAACTTTTTTTAAATACATTATCCTCTAAACTTCTAAGGTTACAAACTTTTACTCTTTTAATTTTTTTAGCATGGAATCTATTTTAAAGAATATTTTCACTATTCATTAAAACAAAAAATTAGGTTACCTTATTATATAATATTATTTGTGTTGATTCAAAGTATTTAATCAATTTTATCCAATTCATTTCCCATAATCTTCATAATTTGATTTAAAATTAAACTCGCAGATGTGATAAAAGAATGATTTTTAGAAATTTTTTCAAGCATAAGATAATCTTATATTAACACTATAAAAAGTAATAACTATTAAATTAACATAAATATATATATATAATATTTTTCATTTAAATCATTCCTAATTAGTGATTCTTTTATTTAGTAATAATGGAGAAAAAATGTGTACTTAAAAAATATTTGATAAAACAATTGTGTTTTTAGGCCTCAAAATAAACTTATTTTAAAATCCAATATACATGTGATTTAAGTGTAATAACTTGGATTAAATTTAAATAAATAATACTGATGCTATTTATATATTAAAATAAAATAATAAATGAACATTTTAATTACACAATTTATTAAAATTAAATGGTAGTTTCACCAAAAATTACTATTTTTCATTATACATTAGAAAAGAAATATTTTCTAAAAAATACCAAAATTTCACCTTATGTTAATATCAATACGAACATTTAAAAAATTATTTTAATTTTTTAAAATAAAATTTCCAATGGTTTAAAAAATTAATTATAATATCTTCTCACAAAAGAAATTAAATTCATTTTTGATGAATAAATGTATTTATTAAAAATTGAGTTCTTCTTTCATTAGAATTAATAAATTTAATTGAGAATTTATATATATTTCATAAACCAGTTAATAATTTTCATATTTTCAAACATAATGTATTGGTTTTAATGGTTATTTATAAATAATCATGGTACAATTTGGTTCAGATTTACATGATGCATACTCGATCAAACATAGTTTTCCGTTTTTAAAAACAAGGTTGGTTACATTATCCTCTTATTAAGGAATTTTTCCTCAAATGTTTATATTACATACTATGTTGAAAATAGGTGTGGTTACTTATGATTCATCACATATTCTGTTTCCCATGTTTCTTCCTCAATCTTGTCTTTTTGACACAACACATTGACCAGGTGAGTTGTCTTGTACCGTATAAATTATTCAATATGATCAAATATCTTTAGTGGATGCTCCTCATATGAATGGTATTTATCCAACAGTAGCACATCTAGATTTAGTTCATGTAAGGGGTCTCATATGTTGTTTCTCAAGAATACAACACACCATTTACCTGATATAGGTTAGGTGGAAGTGCTAGTTGATATGCCAATTCTCCGATGTGATCAAGGATATAAAATGGAATAATGTATCTAAGAAAAAGCCTTCCATTATTACCAAAACCTCATGAATTTATTTCATTGAGAAATATATAGTAACACCTTATCTTCGATCTCATACTCATGATATCATCATTGATTTTTGCGTTGCTTTTATGTAGATTTTTTGGGGATTTCATGGGTCACTAAATGGTTTGAACCTTCTCTGTCATATCTTATACAAGATCAAGTCTCATCAGCTTCCACTCACATACTTCATAACGACATGTAGGAGTTCAACACTACTTTCCATACAAATACTCATAAGGTGTCATTTGAGTACTATAATAGAAGTTATTGTTACATTAGAACTTTAATTGGGGAAGGTTATGATGAAAACATCCTTGTAAATCCATTGAAGATAATGTCATCATATTATCTAGATTTTTTATTATTCTCTCAGACTAACTGTAACGATGAAATCCTTTATTAAGTAAAATTCTACATGACCTAATTAAATGTCTTAGTTTGTAAAACGGTTATATAAAAAATATGCACTTCCTTGGTTTTATGTTTCTGGATTTTAAATTACCATTAAGAATTGTTACAATTGATAATATATCCAATAAAAAGTGATCCCATGATTAGTATAAATATAGGGCTTTAACAAATCCAATTTACTTAGACAAAGTAATTCATGGCCTCATCTAGTAGAATTTCATCTTACGAATCCCATTTGTCGGAGCATGGAATGGCGGTAGATTCACTCGGATTCCTTCTTGACCAAGCTCAAGTAGATCTTCAACACATTAAGCTTGAACAAAACCACCTACAGGAGAAGTGGATGTTAATAACGATTACTACTCGAGCGATGTAATCCGAGCCATCCCAAGAGACTTTCAACATCTCACACCCAACCCTTAGGGCTTGTGTGGGAATTATAAGGGGTTAGGTAACAAGTCCCTAGAACTATGATTATGTGAATCAGTTTTTTATAGAATAAATAATATAAATTCAATTTGTTATTATTACATTGTAAGGGGTTTATAAAGCTACAATATTATTTCTAGTTAATATTCAATTAATTTTTTTTGGAATTAATGGATTTTTTAATTAAATAATATTTTAATAAATTATTATTACTGAATCAATTTTTTTTAAATATAAATTATCATATAATTTTTTTATGTATACGATTAAAATTGTTATTAATGTTTGAAAGTTTCTTTTGTCAAAACCCATCATGTTTAGATAAATGTCAGTTTTTATTAAAATTAAAATTTCACATATTGAGAAAATAATTTAGATAAAATGAATATTATTTTTGTATTCAGGATGTCAAAATTATCTAAAAGTGAATTTTTCATAATTTTATGAGACAATCGATTTTTTTGGGTAAAAATTAAATATTGTTTAAATATATAATGTGTTTTATGACATCATAATGACCCAATAGTGATGTAATAAAATTATATAAAAGATATGTTTGGCCAAAATATGTTTTACCTTTAAAATAATTCTATTTTATATTTTTTTATTAATTTTATGGTCACTTAGTGGAGCCTACAAGACTTAAAAAATATTTTAACTTTTTAACATTATTTCCTTGAGAGTGTGACTCACCTCTACATAAGTAATCCTAATATTTTAATAAGTTCATCCATTTTACTTATAAAAGAAATTTTTTCTTTTCACTTTGGAAAATATTAGGGGAAAAACCCATGGGATGGTTTTAGGTTTTTATTACTTTAATGTGTATTGTCCAAAAGCCTAAATAAAAAAGTATTCCCTCTAATTTCCTATATACACCCACTCAATATCCCATTCCTCTTCACTAAAACCATTTAGAGCTCAACCAAACCCTGACCTCATCTCCCTACAATCCTCTAAATGAACCCCAAGCTCCCTAGAATCCTCTCTCAAGCCTCTCTCAAGCCTTTGTGACCACACATCCAAGTAAGGGATTTCTTCCATTCTTATTTTTGTTCAAATTTGTTCATGTTGTTAAACCCTTTTATTTTCAACTTAAAATGTTGGGGTATGATTGAAAACCTTCCAAAACGTACCTCCATATGTTTTAATGCGACCGAGGAGTGGATCACCCCGTTCAATCCTCAACACATTGTTCATTTCATAAACTACAAAGAACCAGGGCACTTCGCAAACCAGTTCCCTAATATAAGGGTTTTAGAAGGCAACCAACAAACTCCAAGGCATTAAGGGAAATATTTTTCCATAACTACCACTGATGTGAATCCCAACAATAAAGTGGTGATAGGTACGCTTGTTATTCATTCAAAAATTGGGAACATAATTTTGGATTGTGGTTCTACGCATTCTTTTCTACCCAGAAATTTTAGAAGAACAATCCCAACACCACCACAAGTCATGGAAGTAGAGATGTCAAGGAGAACGGAAAATGGGGAAATCATTTCATCCCATGAATATAGCTCATCCCTAGTCAGAAGTTTTGGATTGAACTTCCCATTGAACCTCATCATACTCCCTCTGGTGGATTTTGATTTATTTTTTGGCATGGAATGGATTTCCCTATATAGATCCAACATAAACTTTCAAGAGAGGGAAATCACTCTTTATATTGAGAATCACCCCCTGATTCTGTAAAAGTGCATGGAGGAGGATGGACCTTCTTTAGCACCATCATGTCAAGCGTGGATATTACTTCCCTATGAGCATGCATATCTTTCTCAGATGAATGAGCTTATGGAAGAAACCATCCTTGAATACATGCATTTTGTGGGGGAATTCCCTGAAGTGTTTCCTGAGGGATTGCATGGTCTTCCTCCTAGAAGAGTTGTTGAATTATTTATTGATATTATACCTGGGGGGTTTCAATATCCAATACTACATATAGAATGGTTTTTTGTGGATCTTGGGGAGTTAAAGAAACAACTATAGGAGAATCTAGATAAATGGTTTATACACCCAAGTGCTTCCCCATGGGGTGCACCAGTCCTCTTTGTCAGGAAGAGGGATGGGTCAATTCACCTTTGCATTGATTATTGTGAGCTAAAAAAAATCATGATAAAGAACAAGTATCATGTGCCAAAAATTGATGACTTGTTTGATCAGATACATGGTGAATAGTACTTCTCCATGGTGGATATGCGGTCAGGATATTACAACGTAATGGTGAAGATGAAGGATATCCCCAAGGCTACTTTTAGTACAGGGTATGAGCACTATGAATTCATCGTAATGCCTTTTAGACTCACTAATGCTCTAGAAATATTTATGGAATTTATGAATAGAGTCATTAGAGATTACCACAACAAATTTGTTATACTCTTTATAGAATATATTCTAATATACTCCAAAGTAGAGGAGGATCATGAGGAGCATTTAGGAATTTTACTAGAGACATTGCGAAAGGAGAAGCTCTATGAAAAGTACATCAAGTGTGATTTCTGGTTGAAGGGAATCTCATTCTTGAGTCATATCATCACATGTAATGGGATATCTGTGGATCCCTATAAGAATAATGTAATTGAGGGATGGCCAAGGAAAACATCAGTGATAGATATCTATATCTTCCTGGGGTTATCTAGATATTATCGCTGATTAGTGAGAAATTTATCATGATTTTCAAACCCTCTTTCCAAGAAAACTCGAAAGGGATTAATGTTTTCTTGGAGTGATGAATGAGAAGAGAGATTCAAGGAGTTGAAAAGGACACTTCACTATGCTCGTTCTCACACAACCCATCCATACAAATATATAATTTTATTATTATAAAGAACACTGTTATGGAGAATGTGAAAAACCAACAAGTACAACCAAGATGTCAAAAACTATAGCACATTACAAAATTATTAAAGACCATCTTAAAACCATTAGACAATATATCCCTAAACAATTTTCAGGAGATATATGTTACCACATTTCCTGGTTCATCTCTAATATTGTCTTCAAAATGAAGGGGCCAGCTTACCCCATGCTCTCAGGAACTCCTCCTCATTTATTTTCTTGTTGTTGAACCCTGTGACTGGGATAATGTGTTGTTTATCGATATACTCACTTTGTTCCTTATTCGTGTCAACTTGAATTGATCTTGCTTGCATATGTTCTATAGCCTCAGCAGAAGCATGGATGGTAACCAACTTCTCTACCATCCCCTCCTCAGAATGTAATAGTAACTCCCATGGATATTCTATCATCACAACCTCCCCTTCCATCTCCCCAGGCATCCTCTTCACTCCCACCTTGGAAGGTGAGGCCAATTCACTCACATGAACCTCCACTTCCTCTGCACGTATCTTATCAATTGGCCCAGTTCCTACCTCCCACTACAGACCTGGAGAAGTATCATACTACACCACTAGTATTTCCTTTTTTGTATTCCACTGCCTCTCCTCTTGCTGATCTCTGTCCTATAAGGATTCATTCTCATGAGACTCGGAGACCAAGACTTGTGGGCCATACACACTCTCTAATGGTTGGAACTCGATCTCCTTGGGTTTCCACACTTTTTTGGCCAGATGGGTCTCCATCAGTCTAGGAAGGTAAGAATATTCTTTGCGCCGCTTCAGATTCAGCTTCCTAGAAACAATGCATCATCCTGGGTCCTTATTCTCTTTGTTACCTTTCTTCCATCTTTGGTTGTGAAAGAATTTTCCCACCCCTCACATGCCAATATCATTAAAAAATTGTCCGTCACCCTCAAACTACATCTCATATGAACCCCTGGAATATCCCTTAGACTCTCCCTCATTTCTCAAACTCCCAAAACGGTTGTTGAGGGAAATACAGGGTAGAGCTCCCCTTGAGTTGAAGTCCTTCATGGTATCCAGTGGCCTATGTTCCTCAAGTGAAATATTATCCCACTCATGACATGACTTTGACTTATTATTTCCATTAGAAACCATTTAAGAGACCATGCTACTACTATCCCTCACCTCCATTGCATAAGAGTTGGGATTTTGACTTGCCTCAAGCCCAAAAACTGAGCCATCTGCTTTAGACACTCCAACAGCCTCCCCCGAAACCTAAGTGGGAGTAGTGAGTGTATCCTGAATTCCTTCATCCACTTCACTGGCCTGAGTGCTCCCAGCCTTATTTCTATATTTGAGGGGGACTAGCCAAGTCACCTCAAAGCCTTTTGAAAACTTCCGCCACACTAGGACCTGAAGGTAAGACCTTTTATGGGTTGCGCACCCTAGCTTCACCTCAGTACTCTACCATCTTTGGATCAACCCTGCGACACTCTGCTTGCTCATCCCTTCCGTCAAAAACCTGCACCTTCTGGTTCACAAAAGATTCATGCATCACCACATTCCCCTCAGTTGCACAAATCTCCTCTTACTGAAACCTACACTTGCAGTGAGAGACAGAGACTGAGTGCCCTATCTTGTGACATCCCAAGAAGAAATCAGGCCATGATTTGAAGAATACCCTTTATTTCCAACGAAACTCCTCTCCAACCTAAATACACAGCAACTCTGTGGGGGACTTTGAAACATCAGCCTCAACACATACTCGAGGAGATATCAGATGACATACCACTTATTTCCAACAATTAGAGAAAATAAATATGCCAACTATATTTCCTAGCATCCTGATAATTGCGGGGTTCTAGAAAGCAAGAGGTAATTTCGGGAATCACACCCAAACAACAGATGAGGGCGTGTCACGATTCATGATGAGTTTGGTAGAACAACGAAGAAGAAGTAAGACACATCTGTTGATTGCATGGGGGGATGGAGACTAGGCGGCAATTAGATCATCCTCTGAGGATAAATGAACCATTAGGTGACGTCGATCGAAAAGTCCCACCACTGTGCGCTCCTGAAGATCCACTGAATTAAAAAAAATCTGATAAAAAGCATCGATAAAGGGAAAGGAACCTCTGATTTTGGAAAAAATCATCCACCGGTGAATATCCAAGGACTCATTGAACTTTTTAGTAGAGAGTGCAAGTCGGGGAGAGCCATTGGAAAGGTCATGGACCTTAGGGAAAAGTGGAATAGATGGGAAGATGGGAATGGAATCCGGGTTCATGAAAGGGAAGAAACACCGATCCCAAAAAGGGGGAGGAAGACCTTGCCCCTTCCACCCATCAGGGAGGAGGGGGCTGGAGATGCATATATCTTCACTAGGGCATCGCCGCTGGGTGTCAAGCTCCATAGAAGAAAAATATATCTTCTTCATCAAATAGATGTTGATCCACACACTACCCCCAAGTAGAGAACTTTTTGTGGTATTCAATGATACTTTAATGAAGGGCATGGACTGTGTGTTTATTAAAAATGAAAAAGTCATTTCATATGATTTAAGGAAATTGAATGTTCATGAGAAAAACTACCCAACACATGATCTGGATTTGGCTTCAATAATCTTCAATAAATTTTTTTTTCATTACCTCATTGGGGAGAAGTGTGAAATATATACGGATCAGAAAATACTCATGTATATATTCCCACAAAAAGAGATGGACATGCGCCAACGAAGATGGTTATAGATGATAAAAGATTATGACTACATAATCCATTACCACCCTGGGAATGAAAACAAGGTGGGATATTCTCTAAGTAGAAAGAGCCCAGCGATTCTAACAATGATGAGAATTGAAAATGATATAAATATCTTATATTTTACGAAGATGGAAATGAGAATCCTAAATAATGGATCATCATCAATCCTTTTACAAATTATTTCTCAACATCTCCTTTGTAAGGATTAATGGATTCTCAAAATGATGATATGGGAATTTAGAAGAATGTGGAAACTATTAGAAAAGGTATATCCTCAGAGTTCAATGTTAATGAATAAGGAAATGTGAGATATGATTGAAGACCATGTGTTCCATCAAATCCAGAGATATAGAATTAACTTTGGGATAATTCACATAGTTCAAATTTCTCCATTTACCCAGGAAACACAAAGATGTATCGGGATCTCCAAGAGAATTATGTGTGGGATAACATAAAGAAGGAGATCAATGAGTATACATAAAAGTGCCTGATATATCAGCAAGTGAAGGATAAGAGGTAAAAGTCTAAAGGGATGATGAAACCATTACCCATACCAACATGGAAATGGGAAAATATCCCCATGGACTTTTTCACTGGAATTTCGAAGACATCCAAAGGAAAAAATGGTATCTGGGTTATTGTGGATCTTCTGAAAAAGACTGCACAATTCAATGCAATTCGATTGGATTTCTCATTAGATCAACTGTCAATAATGTATATCAGAGAAATGGTAAGGCTTCATGGAGTACCACTATCGATTTTATCCTATAGATACCCAAGATTCACCTCTATGTTCTAGAGGAGACACCAACACACTCTGAATATGGAGATGAACTTCAGTACAACTTATCATCTTCAAATTGATGGCCAATCTAATAAGACTATCCAAACACTTGAGGATATGTTGAGATCTTTCTCAATGGAATTCAATGGAGGATGTGATCAACATATTCTTCTAGCTAGGTTCTCTTACAATAATAGTTTCCTATCAAGCAACCAAATGGATCATTATTAAGCCCTTTATGGGAAGAGGTTCTAAACACTAGCATGTTTGGATAAAGTTGGGGAGAGAAAAATCATAGTTCTAGAAATGGTCAAAGAAATGGTGGAGAGGGATAATACCATCTAGAAACACATTAAATCTACTCATAGTCGACAAAATAGCTATGCTGACAACCATCAATGAGACCTAGAGTTTGATGTTAGAGAGATGGTATTCCTATTCATATCAATGTGGAAGAGAGTTATGAAATTTGGGATGCAGGGAACACTTATTCTAAGGTACATCGGCCCTTTTGAGACCCTTGAACGCATCAGAGTAGTGGCTATCAACTATCACTCTAAATAAAGCTATCTCAAGTACAATATGTATTCCATGTATCACTCTTGAGGAAGTACATAACTGAACCATCACATGTACTCAATCCAGAGGTGGTACCATTAGATAATGAACTATCCTTTGAAGATAAGTTCGTGAAGATATTAGATCGTAGAGAAAACATTTAATGAAATATGAAAATTCCCCTCATCAAAGTGTAATAGAGAAATCACATGTTCGAAGAAGCAATGTGGGAATCATAGGAAGTGATGAAGCAGAGTTACCCTCATCTATTTTAGTGTGAAAAAAGGAAATTTCCAGGGAAAAATTCTTAAGGCTGAAAGATTGTAACGACCCAAAATTTTATTTAGTAAAATTCATCTTAATCTACTTAAATGTTTTATTATAAAAAATGGTAATATATAACATATGAACATCCATGGTTTTATGTTTTAAGAACTTAAATTACCGTTATGAATTGTTATCGTTGCTAATATTACTGTTGGACAGTGATCACATGATTAGTATAAATATTGGGCTTTAACAAATCAAAATTACTCATACAAAGGATGTGATGACCTCATATAGTAGAATTTTTCCATAAAAGCCCATTTCTCAGAGTTTGGAAAGGAGTTAGCATCACCAGGATTTGCTATTGATCAATCCCAATCTGAGCTTCAACACGTTAAGCTTGAACGGAGCAGCCTATAGTTGTAGTTGAAGTTAATAGAGAGTGCCACCCGAGCGATGTTATCCGAGCCTTCCCAAGAGTCTGTCACCATCCCACACCTTACCCTTATATCATATACAGGTGTTATAAGGCGTTATGTAAAAAGAACATAACACTATTATTATGTGCATTAGTTTTCTATAGAATAAATAATATACATTCATTTTATTATTTTTACTTTGTAAATGGTTTTAAAGATCAAATAGTATTTTTAGTTAATATTCAATAAACAAATCCATTTTGATGAATTAATGGATTTTTTAATTAAATAGTATTTTAATAAAATATTATTACTAATTCACTTTTTATTAAATTTAATTGATCGTATAATTTTTATTATGAATACAATTTTAATTTTTATTAAGGTATGAATGTTGTTTTTGTCAAAACAAATGAATTTTCAATAAACGTCATTTTTTATTTTAAAAGTAAAAAATTCAAAAATTCATATAATTATTTATATAAAATGAATATTATGTTTTTATTTATGACATCAAAATTATATAACAGTAAATGTTTCATAATTTTGTGAGACATTCAAATTTTTGGGTAAAAATTAAATACCGTTTAAATATATAATGTGTTTTATGACATCATAATTACCCAATAGTAATGCAATAAAATAATATAAAAGGTATTTTTGGCCTATATATGTTTTAAATTTAAAATAATGTGATTTCATATTTGATTTATAAATTTTATGGTTGTTTAGAGGACCCTCCAAGACTTATAAAATATTTTAACTTTTTTAAAATGATTTCCTTGAGAGTGTCACTCACGTTCACATATGAAAGCATAATTTTTAATATGTTCTGCAATTTTACATATAAATTATTTTTTTACACTCTACATTGGAAAAAAATGGGAAAAATCCAAGGGGTGGTTTGTAGTTTTGATTAGTTTAATGTGTAGTTTCCAAAACCTAAAAATTAAATAATTCCTTCTCCTTTCCTATATAAACCCACTCAATATCACATTAATCTTCAATAAAAATATTTTGATCTCAACCAAAACCTACCCTCCTCTATCTATAATCCTTAAAATGCGCCTAAATCTCCCTATAATCCTCTCTCAAGCCTCTTTGAAGCCTTTGGGATCATACTTCCATATAAGGGATTTCTTCCTTTCTCATTTTCTTCCAAATTTCTTCATGTTGTTATAACATTTTATATTAAATTAAAAATGTTGGGGGTATGATTTATCACCTCCCCCATAATTTAATCTATTTTTTTAATGATTATGTTCCTCTTTCTCTCTCATTAATACCTCCCATGTACACCTGTTACTATGCAGAAATTTCGTAAGGGATCCTCACTTTCCTTCCTACCTTATTTATGTCCAAGATTCCTTATATTGTTTTTCCCTTTTATTTTCAATTAAAAATCTTAGTGTATGATTTTTAACCTCCCCTATACTTCCCTCCTTTTGTTTTAATGATTAGATACCACTTTCTCCCTCATTAACGCCTCTCACGTACCTCTGTTTCCATGCCGAAATTCAGTAAGGGATTTCTCTCTCCTCATTTACATTCAAGAATTTATTTTATATTATGAATCTAAATTCAATTACATATTTTGGGATATTATGTTACATTACCCCCTTATTGTCAATTACATTTATAAATCAATAGTTACACTTTTCTCTCTCATCAACCAATTTTATGATTTCTATTTGATGTTGTTATGTTGCCGAAGTTACACCAACATTTAAATGATAAAATCATCATGTATGTGAATGCCATACCCAGTTTTCTATCAAGGTTATACACCATTATGAGAATTTAATTTTTGATTGAGAACATAAATTTTTGTTTTCAACATCTTTTTTTTGGAATAAAATTTTATGTTTAATGAATCCATGTTGTATGATCTATGTTGCAGGATTATTCATGAAATGAAATTATTAAAATGTGTGCACCCTGATAGTGCTCCCGTGTATTGGGTAAAGATTAGTATCATGATACTTTAAGTCAAATAATGGTTTACTGCAGATAATTCAAGTGCAACGAGGGTTTACTCATGCTAATTCAGGTGAAATTATGCTTTACTCATGCTCCATGCGCAATAATCCTTCGCTCATGCTAATATCATGTTAAATGTTGTGGCCACATTTCCATGTTATGATAATCAATCTATATCATGACTTTATGTTCATGTTTCCCTTATGCTACATTGATATACCTATTTCTTAACATTTATTGTATTCCTTATTCTATGCCTTGTTTACTCCATTACTGGACATTATAGCTCACCCTTTTCTTATGCATGTCCTCATGTTATCCCATGTAATGCTAAGTACGAAGGAATGTTTTGGTCATGAAAAAGATGTTTTCAATAAAGATGTTATGTTTTAAGTTGTTATGTAATGTTCCTAATTTCCCAAGACACTAGACCTATTGACCATAAAAAAATTCTTAAGGGTTAGTTTATGTAATAATTTTTTTTATGTGTGTAATTAATACTAGGTTTGTTATACTGATCATCCTTATGAGGGTGATAAGATTTTCTAAAACTATGTTTTATAACCAAATATTGTTGAAGGATTCCCCAGAACCATGAGTTAAAACTCATATCTTGGTTAGAAATAATATATAGTGTAACTACATAAAATATTTTAACCACTCTTATTTATATCTTAGAAATATTGTTAGGGTAAAAATCATCCATGATAGAAATTGAATGTGATGGATTTTTAAGGTGATTAACTACCACCCAGATCGCTCTATTTCCTTTAAGAGTACTAGGGAGTCCTATAAAAATATAAATGACTATGTTTTCCCATTTCTAAAATTTTATAAAAAATTGTTTCATCGTTACCATTACACTTCATTCCTTTATCCTCGGTTAGTTGTTATATGAAACTTTGAGAAATAGATTTGGCAATATTCCTCCTCTTTTTATCCAAAATTGTTTTTTGCTTCAAATCCTTATACATATTAGTTCTTCCTAGATAAATATATATAGAGGAGTTATGGGAATAATCTATAATCTCCCTATTCATATATGGATTCATTTGATATACATTTGTGTCCCAAACCTTATAACTGCATCTTCAACAAAGATGAACTCTAGAATATTCTATACCTTTTTCTGTAGCACCTCATCATCTTTCTCGGTCTCCTTGATCCTCTCAAGAAATGATGGTTGAGTATTTATTTTATCAATGTTGCATGGAGATCCTTTTTTTATTCCTATATCCATCCTTTTGAATGTATAATTAGGTTGGTTCCTTCTCAAATATCATCATTGATAAAATTATTTGATCACTTATACATAGAGAATCTACACCTTTGTTTAATTTCCCAAGATGACAATGGATTGAGAAATCATAGTCCTTAATTATCTCTAACCATATTTTTTTTAATATGTTAATATCATTATGTGTGAATATATATTTTAGGTTATTTTTATCTGTATATTTTGTGTACGTCTCCCCATAGAGATAATATCTCTTGATCATCAATGCAATGATCACTGTATCCAACTCCAAATCATGTGTTTCATAGTTCTACTTAGGAACTTTCAACTAACCTGAGGTGAATACTATTAATTTATCATTATGTATTATTATAAAACCCAAACCTTCTTGGAATTATTTTTTATAACATAAAAATTTCTTCACATGAGGGGACCACGAGTACTGGTGTAGGGATAAGCCTCTTTTCATCTCTTTGAGACTACCTTGTCATTCATTGGTCTAGAAAAAACAATACCCCCTTAAATGTTAGTTTTTTCCATGGGTTTGAAAATAACAGAAAATTACATATAAATCATCCATAATACTCAGATAGTCTATAAAAAACTATGAATCTCAATTATATATGTTGGTATCGACCACTCATCAATTACCATTGTATTAGAAGGGTAAAAAAATATCCCTTTTATTATGATAATTTTCCTCAATAATGATACATCCTTCATATAGAAGACACATTTTTGTACTATTTATAAATCTTATCCTTTTGAAAATATTTTATAATAGTATTAAAATGCTCTACATGCTCCTCCTTGGTTTTGGAGTATATTAGAATATCATCTATAAGTATTACCATAAATTTTTCAAGTTAATATCTATATACTCTAATCATTAAATCTATAAATTTTGATGGTTAATTAGTGAGTCTGAAAGGAATCACTATGATCTAATATTTTCTATAACTTATTCGAAAGGGTGATTTTGGAATATCTTCTTTTTTCAACCAAAATTTGTGGTGTCCCAACCAATGTAACACCTATGATAAATATTTAACTCTATGTAGTTGTTCGAACAAGTCACATATCCATGGAAAGTAAACTTTTTATTTATTGTGATTTTTCATCTCACAATATTCAATGCATAAGCTCATTGATCTAGTCGCCTTCTTAATGAAGAGGAATAGTACACTCTGCAGTGAATCATAAGGGTTTATAAAACCTCTATCCATAATCTTCATAAGTTTCTACTTCATCTCGTGTAGTTAAATAATAGCCATTCTATATGGAGTCTTGGACATTAGAAAATAGATAGGTATAAGATTGATTAAAAATTAAAACTCTCAAGTGGGAGGAAGACTAGGATAATATATGATAAATACAAAGGTATTATCCCTCACAATGTGAATGTATTCAAGCATGATCTTTTCCTTAGTCTCAATAATTTGAGCAAGATACACTTTATTAAAAGGAAAAAACATGAATTCTTTGTCACAAGCCATCCCCCGGGGCCTGTGTCGTGACTACCCCAAGCCCACCCTCCATAGGCCAGGGGATGGTGACTAGAACTGAGAAGGAATATCCCAAAAAGGAAAGACATTGCCTTTAAACCTATTCACACACAGATAGGGAATAATCCAAAAAGAAAACCATAAAGGAACGAAAATAGTAAAACCACTACAATGTACCACCACTGATTATAAAGAGCGTAAACTAAAATTAATGGGGCCAGAATAGAATCCCAATTGAAATAAAAGTACAAAAAAGGTAGTACAAGCTCCAAAGTTCGTTCACCAAAGATTTTAGCTGAAGGGTAGGTACCAAATTCAAATGGATTTCACTACAGCCCACCATGTCTATTGATCCACCTCAGAGAACCGTCTAGCCTTATCCCCCCAATGTCCCAGTCAAAGATTTCTTTCATCTACACAAGACACAACATGGGCGGGTGAAGCCCGTGCATGGGTGAGTATAACAATACTCATTTGGGACTCCGATACAAACTCGGGTCTCACAGAAATCCACAAATGAAAAGTATCGAAAATAATGATCTCAAGTAAATCATAAAGAAAAAGACCCATCTCACACCAGGTATGACATAAGTATAGATGTAAAGATTATTAGTGGTAAACCTATATTAGCTTATTCTGTTGAGTGGCTCTGTTGCTAATTCAAGAAGTTTCTCTCTACTGTATATCCACAATAGGTCTCTCTATGGATGATCCACGATGGGTCACACTACTGCTAATCCAGAAAGGGTCGTTATTATGCTGATCCAAAAAGGGTCTCTATTATGATAATCCACGAAGGGTTTCTATTACGATAATCCATGAAGGGTCACTAGTTTGCTGATCTATTATGGGTTGTCATTATGGTAATATAAAACGGTTCTCTAGTATGTTGATCCACAAAGGGTCACTATTATGCTAATCCATAAAGGGACGCTAGTATGATGATCCACGAAGGGTTGCTATTCGTTATCCACGTCATAGCCACTGACTGGAATCCTGTATATAGCACGCTTGATTCTAGGAGGATACTCTCCTCAATACATCAGTCATACCTCAACTACCATTATGTACCACATAGAGTAACCCAAAGGACCATCTCTTTTTAAGGGTCCCAACAAAGTAGACAGAACATCGAACGGACGCCCGATTTGTAAGATATTAGAATTTTTAATGAAAATGGCCTAGTTGGAATCGAGTCTGATCCAACCCATCCATAATAAAATATCCACCAAAACTCACATAGAGTGTCTGAAAAGGGCCTCTTTATCGCAAGGGTCCCAACACCACTGACGACGCATCAATCGGACGCCTAGTTTGAGAGACACGAGTGTTTTAGAGAAACAGGGGATGGTTGGGTTCTGGCTGACCCGACCCAACCCGACCTAGGCTTGGCCCGGTAGGGTGGGACCAGATTGTTGATTTTTTCCAGCCCACCGTATTGGGCCGCCTCCTCTATTCGGAAAGAGCACAACCACACCCGGTCTTCAGCACAACGACCATTGAAACTGGTCGTGCCTTCCACATTACTTGTGGACTAAGTCCATGGGTTGATCAAGTCAACGCGGAACCAACACGACACCATGGGTCTCTTGAGCCATAGTCGTTGTGGCCATAGCCTCTGTCTCTTGCCCTAGCGGCCCAGATGCGGACTTGCAGCTCCACAGAGTGCCAGTTGGTGCCGCACCTCTATGTCATCATGGCTGGTGGCCATGGCCCTCTGCCACCATGGCACGCCGCCTCCCTCCACCAGTGGCCAGTGCGCCAACAGTTTATTCGTCGAGCCACCAGAGTCGCTCCGGTGGTCGATTTCTCAATTATTTTATTCCTATGAGATCATAAGGATGACACCTTCAGTACGACGACATCGAACTCGCCTTAATTCCATTCGATAATTCATCCACCAAGAATGCCCAAGGTGGAGGGGGTTGGGCCTTGTTTATGTTGGACGGTGTCCTCTTCATTAGAGGTTTAAAAGCAGTGAAGGCTCAAGATTATAGTTCTATCAAAAATAAAACTAATCAAGAATAGAAAACTGAGGATGTGAACCCTCACACAAGAATGTATGATCTTCGAATTAACCTATTCATGGGTTAAATCACTCTTTTCATTTAGAATAAGAATGGGGAATTAATAAATCCAAAAATCAAACCCCAATTTCATTAGACGTTCATTTCCGTAGCATTTCATCCTCAAGGGTTCAAGAGATCGATGTCGTTCTTCACTTCATTAATTTTTTCTTCAAGGTATGTTGAATTCAATGAAATTCCACCGATGTTCTTCATTCTTCATTGGAGATCAAACTCATGAGAGGTCAGTTAGGGAATTGGCCAGGATTTAATTACCAACTCTCCAATGCGTTCATTTAACAAAAAGAACCACATCACAACATTTCTGTTATGCTACGGCGTTGTGTCGTTATGCTATTTCATTTATGAAATAGGGTAGCGGTAATTTTCCACAACATTAAATTAAGGATCGTCATTTAATGTGCATCATTTTCACCTCGTCCTCACACCGCAGCGCCACTGTCCACCACTCAACGGTGAGAAAAAAAATGAAATATCATTTTATGTTAATTTATTATATTGTAAAAATCCCAAAAAATACCTTTTCCATCCAACCCTTACTTGTCGAAGTTATTTACTTTATAGGAAAATCCTGGCATTCCATGTTCATCGATGCCCCCATATTTTTGATCCGAGCACCAGTTCAAAAGTTAGAAAAAACCGTCTGCCTGTTTACTAAACTTACATTAAAATAAGTTCAAAATTGCATTCTGGGCACCCTAGGGGTTAAAATAACATTTCATCAAAGCATGTGGTCTCAAAATAATTCTATATAATTTAGAACAAAATTTAAATGGAAATTTTAGGACACTACATTCATCCCCATTTTAGGGATTTACGTCCCCAAAAGCCCAAACAATGGTTAATCAAATAAATGGGGGTATTATGCCCGAATCTATGCCTCCCATTCCCATGTGATCTCCTAGAGTTCTTGTGCTTCCATAGAACACACACTAGGGTAATCAACCATCCAAGGACCCAATTTAGTAGATCCTCTATCTCCATTGGAAACTCCGGAAATGTCTCCCCATCATTAATATCCTACTCGGCCCAGTCGATGACATATGATGGATCATGGACGTTCTTACTCAGTTGTGACCTGTGAAACACATCATGCACCTGGTTCATTTGTAGAGAAAATTCAAGGTGTTACCCCACCTTTAAAACTCTATTAAGAATCTAGAAAAGTCCGATGAACCTCAAAGATTACATTCCTCCTCAACCAAATCTCTGCAATCCCCACCGGGGTGAGACTCGAAGGAAAACATGTTCTCCCTCCATGAACTCCAGGGGTTTCCACCTCCTGTCAGCATATGATTTCGGTCTACAATGTCTAGTCCTCATATGATCTTGGATGATCTGAACCTTCTTAGTGGTAGCCCTTACCTACTCTAGACCGATGAGTGCTGACTCCCCTGGGTCTCTCCATTATAAATGTGATCTACATGGCCACCTGTACAAGGCCTCAAATGATTCCCTACCAATGGTGGAGTAATAAATATTATTTTACAAAAACTCTCCCGTGGTAGGTTTTCTGCCCAACTGCCACCAAATTCTAATACATAAGCACAAAGCATGTCCCCCAAGGTCTGTATGGTCTGCTCCGTCTGACCATCCATTGCGAGATGAAAAGATATACTCAAGCATAGATGAGTCCTGAATTCCTCAAGTAACCCCTTCCACATCTAGGATGTAAATAATTCATAACAGTCTGATAAGATCATCGAAGGAACCCTGTGAAGCCAAACTATCTCCTAGATGTAGAGGCGACCCAACCCCTTTATCGTTCCCTACTCCCGAATGGGTTGGAAGTGAGCCTACATGGTGGGTTGATCAATGATCACCCAAATAGAGTCATGGATCATAGATGTGTGGTAAACCTATCACAATGTATATATAGATACCACCCCTATTCAATTTCGGTTCCTAAGGTTGTTGTACCAAGCCTGTTGGGACCTGATGCTCAGCCTTTAATTGATGACAAGGGAGGAAATGTGAAAAAAACTTTTCCACCACTTTCTTCATCCTAGGACACCCATAATAATATCATAGATCCTTATACATGTTCTCCTCACTATGGTGTACTACCAAAGGGTATGTATGGAACTCCATCAACCACTCCCCCCATAACGCCACTGGTACTGTGGTGCGTCCTTTGAAAAAAATGATGTCTTCCCCTCCTATAAAAAATGCATCAGAAGATTGTTCTGAGGATATCTAAGCACCTCGTCTATCATAGTCAACATCCACAAGATGTGCCTCCCTAACTTTCCAAAGGAGTTGGGTAGTGACAATCATATACTGAAGGTAAGCTTCTCCATCATCATCCACAATGGATATCTTCATCGTGGTTAGTTGCTCCGTCGCTTCACTCAGCAGTTGTAAACCAGACCTCCTACAGTGTTCGCCTTCCACCACATCCCCCTTCCTAGGAGTATAGACCATCTCAAAGTCGTAGTCCTATAGGAATTCCAACCATCGCCAATATCTCAAGTTCATGTCATTTTTTGAGAAGATATACATGAGACTCTTGTGGTCAGAGTAAACAGTAAACCGTTCCTCCATCAAGTAGTGGCACCGCGTATTCCTGGAAAAGACCACTACTGCTAACTCTAGGTCATGGTTCACATAGTTCTTCTCATTCTACATCTAAATCTGTGAGTTGTAGGTAAACACTACTTGATCATTCATTAATACACAACCCATTTCCGTCCCTGATACATCATTGTATACCACGTAGTCAATGCCAACCTATGGAAATATCAATATGTGAGCACTCATGAAGCTCTGCCTTAGTTGATGGAAGCTCCTTTGGAATTTATCATTCCACATAAAGGGATTTCCCTTCTTCTTCAAAGCTGTAAAATGTGATTCTATTCTGGAGAAGTTTGGAACGAACCTCTGGTAGTACCCAGCCAATCCTAGGAAACTCCTCACCTCAGTCACACTTCTAGGTGGCTTTCAAGAAATAACTACCTCTATCGTTTATGGATCCACTACAACTCTAGCCTCTGAGATAATGTGTCTTAGAAAGTGTACCTCCCAAATCCAGAATGATTACTTTGAGATCTTATCATAAATATAGTTCGCTCAGAGTGTATCGAGGACTATCTATAGGTGTGTAGAATGCCTTTCCTCCGACACTGAGTACACCAAGATGTCATCAATGAATACTACCATGAAATGATCAAGGTAATGCTAAAATATCCTGTTCATGAATCCCATGAACACTGATGGAGAATTGGTCACGACGAAAGGCATCTCCAAAAAGTTATAGTGGTTGTACCGGCATCTAAAGGCTGTCTTCAGTACGTCTTTATCTCGTACCCAAATTTGATGTTAGCCTGATCTGAGGTCGATTTTCGAGAACCACCTCACTCACTTAAACTGATATAAGAGGTCATCAATTCTCAATAGTGGATAATTGCTCTTCATAGTCAACTAGTTCTGGCACCAGAAGTCCACACATATCCACAAGATCCTGCATTCCTTCTTGGAAAACAACACCAGTTCTACCCTTGGTGAAACACTGGGTCTCACAATCCCCTTCCTCTAAAAGTCCACAACTAGACTCACATGTGATGAATCTCCACAGGAGGAATCTGAAATTCTGGAGTGGATATCGGTGCCATCCTGAGGTATAGATCTTTGAATAAGTCTACCTCTCTATGAAAAATTATTCTTCAAACATCTTCTGCAAAGACATCCTCATACTCATCCACCACTACATGAAAACTAAGACTCCTCTCGTCCATCACACCGAGGGTGATGCAAGACAACTGGTGAGTGATAGGATGCACCCTCCTTCGAGAAAGTATATCATGTGCTGCAAAGGTTCATTTCTCTCTAGTGAAGTATATCCTAGTCCCATCCTCATGGACACACCATACATTGCACCTAAAACAATCTATCTAAGCATGGATAGTAGATAACCAGTCCATACCCAAGATGACATCGTAAGGCCTCAACACAACTACATGAAGAACCCACCTGAAGCTCTCACCTCCTAGATTAATCTCATACTAATGGAACTAGTTTTTAATTGTTTAATACTCTCCCATAGGGGTCTCTAATCACATGGATTGATCCATCAACTCCACATGAATCTTCGAGCCTTGAACTAGGTCTGTGGAAAGGAAAAAGTGAATGATACATGTGTCTATAAGAACTGCACCTAAGATGGAGTAGATCATAACTCTAATCATCATTGGGGCTCCATGGTTATAAGAATCCATAACCTGAAGCTGGCCCCACTCCTTTCCACCTACTTCCAAAGATTGTGGTGGACATTCTGGGTGTGGTGGTGGTAGTACCTAGAACCTTCATCCACTACCTGCCACTCAGCCTGCTCCCCTGCCACGTTAGCCGCCCTGCGTACCTCCTCACTCAAACCTCATTTGATGTCATAGTAGTACCTCGACTACATACTAATCATATGTGTAGGGGATTCAGATAGTTTCAATCCATGTACCTCTTTACACCAAAGGAGTAACAAACTATAGCCCTCAGATGACCTCCTCTGCCTCGTGACCTCTATACCTCTGACCCTATATCCAAGGGTTCTTCTCTAAATGTTCTGGAATACATGGGACGTGGTGTTATTTTCATATTTCCTAAGACAGATGAATCGACCACCTATCATATAGTGGTAACTCTCACCATTGGTTCCTTCTCAGCAAGGAAGCTCTCCACTAGTAGAGCTCACTCTAGCACTCCAGCCTACCTCGGTATGCAGAGTGAAATCAACGACGACCTAATATCCCATCAGTGTCTCTCATCAAAGGTTTGATCCCTGAATAAAGGGTTCCATAACCTATTGGTGGAGTAGTGAGAGAGTATAGTAGACCACACCTAGTACTGGGCCGTAGTCAGGATTCCCTGTTGTAGGTGCAGAAGCTCCTGAATACGAATTGAGCATAGTGTCACTAGTACGAACTCCACCCTAAAGAGGCTCTTGAAGTCCAACCAGGAAAGGGTATCCTCCTCATGTGTCTGGAGCGTCAAGATCCACCATCTCTCTGTCATTCCCTGAGAAAAGGATAGTGTCTAGTACAACCATATGGTCTGTAAGAGTCTCTACCTGGAGAAAAACCCATGTAAATAACTCCCTCCAATCATCAGATAACTGAGGAGTTGTCTTGACTCGAAAACATGGAGGCCTCTCTCTCTGTAACTAATGAATAGCACTCAGTCAGTGTGTAATTTCTTCTAGTGGGGCTGGTAGCAACTATTTCTCTATGGGTGATGTTGTTGCTGGTACACCACCTGAAGATGGTATCTTTGTAAGGGGTCCCTGCATCAATGCCTCATCACTCGATTGGACATCCTCATGATCTATCAATGGAATCCTGGATGGCTGTCTTCATGGAGGAATCTTATAAGAAAACAGGTTCACCACAGTTAATAAGTCATACATGGTGAGCTGACTCAAAAGAGATCAAGAGAAAAACATTTCCAAAACACATGCAACCAGTGTTTTCGTGTAACGAGTCAAAAAACAAAATCCAGGGTCTTGGTGTATGGATACATCAGCTGATACCAAACACTAGACTCCCCAAATGGAAATACAAACTCAAGAAACTTAAAAATATTTACCCTATGGAAAATTCAAACTCTTGGTCCCTTTGGTCGAACCCGACCGCCCTCTAATACCACTTTGTCATGACCCGTCCCCCAGGGCCTCTGTCGTGACTACCCCAATCCCACCTTCCTTAGGGAAAGGGATAGTGACCAGCACCAGGAAGGCATATCCCAAAAGGAAAGGCATTGACTTTAATCCTGTACACACACAGATAGGAAATTGTACACAAAGAAAACCATAAAGGAAAGAAAATAATACAACCACCACAAAGTACCACTATTGAGAGAATAGTGTGTAAACTAAATGTAAAGGGACCAGAATAGAATCCCATGTGAAAGAAAAGTGCAACAAAATAAGTACAAGATTTGGAGGTCATTCGCCAAGGATCCTACTATAAGGGTATGTAGATATTTCTATCATATGTAACTGTAGCACACCATGTCTATTAATCCACCTCCAAGCACCGTCTAGCCCGGGCTCCCCAAAGTCCAATCAAAGCTATCTGTTGTCTACATAGGACACAACATGTGAAGGAAAAAACCACGAAGGGGTAAGTATAATAATAATCTGTAGGGACCGTGACACCAACCCGAGTCTCATAGAAATCCACAAAGGAAAATTACCACAAAGCAATATCTCAAATAAACAACAAAGAAAAATACATATATGACACAAGATATAACTTAAGTACAAAAGTGAAGATGATTAGTCATAAAGATAGATCATATTATTCTTTTGAGAGGATCTACAAAAGATCTATGAAGGTTCTCTCTTCTATTGATCCACGACAAGTCGCTCTATGGCAGATCCATGACGGGTTGCGATACTACTGATCCACGAAGGGTCGCTGTTATGTTGATCTTTGAAGGGTCGCTATTATGTTGAACCACAATGTTTCACTATTACTGTGATCTACAATGGGTCACTAATATGCCGATTTATGAAGGGTATCTAGTATGATGATCCACAAAGGGTTTCTAGTATGTCGATCCATGAAGGGTTTCTAGTATGATGATCCATGAAGGGTTGCTAGTATGCTGATCCATGAAGGGTCTCTAGTCATTATTCACATCACAACTAGACACTAGATTCCTACACTTAACACACATGATTCTAGGAGGATCTACTCCTCAAGTCAGTAGTCATACCCCAACAACCACAAAGTCCTACATAGAGAAACTCAAATGACTGTCTCTTTGTAAGGGTAAAAACGTAAGAGATTACGCGTTGAATGGATGCCTGACCTATAAGATACAGTCATTTTTATAAAAAGGGACCGGTTGGATTTGAGTATGATCCATCCATTATATACTCCAATATCTACCAAGACACATGTAGATTATTTCATGAGGACCACCTCGTCACAAGTGTCCCAACAACACTGATGGCGCGTCAATCAGACGCTCAGTTAGAGAGATACATGTGTTTGCGTGAAACAAGGGGCAGTTGGGTCTTGGTAGACCCAAACCGACCTGGACCTGGTTTGGCATGGGCCCAAACCAGTAGAGAAAAAACAACCCACTAGGGTTGGGCAAGCCCACCACTATGGGTCCGGGATGCTGGAGTGGACCGACTCCTCTATCCGGAGGTAGTATAGCTTCTTCCGGTGAAACCGGCCGCACCCTCCATGTCACCCGCAGACCGAGTCCGCAGGTTGACCAGGTCAACATAGTGCCAATGTGGCACCATAGGTCTCCAGATCCATATATACGGTGTGCGCGACCTCCTTCGCTCTCCTGGGCATCCCAGAGGCGGGCCACAAACTCCACGCGACACCAGTTGGTGCCACACCTCTACGTTGCCATGGTCACTGGCTGTGACACTTTTCCCCCATGATGTACCACCTACCTGCACATGCAGCCGCCGCCATAGGCCACCATAGGCCACCACCGCGGGCCACCGCCAGCGCGCCAACATTTTCTTCTAGGTGCCACTAGAGTCGCTCTTATGGTCTGTTTCTCAATCTGTCTGCATATACGGGATTATAAGACATGCACATTCACTACAATGACCTCGAAATTGCATTGCCACTATTCAATAATTCATCCACCAAGAATGCACAAGGTGGATTGGGGATGTTCTTTGTTTGTGTCAAACCATTCCCTCTCTGTTAGAGGATTAAAAACTGTGAAGGCTCGAGATTACAATTCTATCAACAATAAAATTAATCCCAAATAGAAAACTCCAGAACGACACTATCCTATAAGAACGAACGATCCAAAAATTAACTTGCTCATTGGTTAACCTATGTTAATCATTTATAATAATAATGGTGAAATCATAAATCCAAAAATCAAACCCCTAACTCATTTGATGTTTGTTACTATAGAGTTTCGTCTTCAAGGTTTCAAGAGGTCGACTTCATTCGCCAATTCCTGAATTTTTTCTTCAAGGTACGTCAAATTCGATGAAATTCCACTGGCTTTATTCATTCTTTGTTGGAGTGGATACTTGCTAGAGGGTCATCAAGTAATTTCCCACAATTTAATTCCCAACTCTCAAAATTTTTATTTTAATAAAAAGAAACACATCGTAAAGTTTCTATTAGGCTGCGATGTTGTGTCACTATGTTGTTTCATAAATGAAATAGTGTAGAGGTTACATTTTCACAATAGGTTGGTAAGGATACTCCTTTAATGTGCCTCATTTTCACCTCGTCACCACACTGCAACACTTCCTTCCATCTCTCAATGGTGAGAAGATAAAATAAAATAACGTTTTTAATTATTTTATAATTTTTAAAAAATCCAGAAAATTAACTTTAATATCCGACCCTTACTGATCAATGTTAATTCCATTCTTGGAGATTCTTGGTGTTCAGAGTTCAATGGTGCACTCAAATTTTGAATTCGAGAACTAGTTTAAAAGATAGAAAATCTCACTCGCACATTTACTGAGACTACTTTAAAATAAGTTCAAAATTACATTCATGTCCCCCTGGGCCTCGAAATCACATGTTGTCGAAGCGTGTGGTTTAGAAATAATTACATATAATTTAAAACAAATTACATGGAAATTATGAGACACTACATTTTTCAGATGATGATACCATGTAATATTTTTCATCCTCCTTTTACTTGTATAGAATCGGAGTGGGATTTGTGATTCAGAGGGTTATTTACTTCTCCCAGAATTTAATATTGGGTCTAGATAAGGAATGACAATATATGCATAGAATTACCAAAAATTAAAAAATAGAAAGTACCAAAAGGTTTTTACTGAATTTTTTCCCAAACATATTATCAAGGGATGAGTTATATTATTGGGATATGATAAAATAACAATTTGAAATCATTGATGATAACTCAAATTCAATGTTTGAGGTGGTTCTTGAATTGTTTTACTAAACTCTCCAGATATGAAGGAATGAATAATACAAGAAAAAAAAGTTATGTTCTCTATTATTGAATGAATAACTAGTTTACCTATCACCAATTCATTATCGGGATCCATATAAACATTTTTGATGTAATAATATCACCCTTTATCTCATGGAAATGGAGGCTTTTGTCATTGATATTGATCGAAAACCCTTGGCTTAGTGAATTTGTTATCATAGTGTCTTTGTTCATTGTTGTTAAAAATTAGAGAACAAACTAAAGGTTGACTAGTGAATTTATTTATCCAATCGTATTGGTGGTTTTCTCTCATTGTAAATCACTGGCTACATGCGTTTCCATCGCACACATAAAGCACTTCCTCTTCCCCATCAGGAAATTTCATGATGATTATTTCCACACTTTTGGAAAGTGGGGTGGAAGACTGTATTTACACAACTATATTTCTCCTTCGTACATCCATAATTAAACTCCATTTTCACTTTATATCCCCATGATACCCATGATATTTTATGATATGTATTTTAACTTCGAGGGAACATCAAAAAATTTCATTATATCTATCAAAGAGTAACATTTTTGAAGCTTTCATGGACTTGGGTTTATGCCACCATAGAAGGAGTAAAAATTACTTTCAGGGAAAGATGACAGTACAAGAGGAATATTTTCAAAATCATGGGAATTTTTCTTTGTACACCCATATGGATTCATCATCCTTTTGATTTTGGAATATGAAATACATCTCGATTTTAATTTGGAGATTGAGAAGAAAATATTTTTTGAAATATTTTTTCCATAATTTCATCCAATCCATCACTTTTATCTCTTCTGCAGGCCTCTTAGTTTCCCTCAACATCCACCATTGACTAGATTCTCCCTCCATATGATAAATATCAAACATAGTATTCTATTTCATACAGAATTTATGGATAGAGAATATATTTTTAGTGGATTTGATCCATTGTTCTAGGATTAATGTATTATAAAAGCCACTAAATTTTAGAAGCCTTTGTCATATAAAGCTAAAAATTACATCTAGGACTTTCTTAGGGGATTCAGGCATTCCTCGTAATTGTTTTGGTTTGAAACATGAGTTATCTTGGAATATATTATCATAAATATTTTTACTCTTACTTATATCGGGTTGGGAATCTCATTTGGAATTGCATCACATTTCCCCTCACACAATTTTTTGACTCGGTTGGTCCTATTTCAATCCATTAAATAAAAAATGGGAAAATTAAGGATGTTTATTTTTAAACTATTAAACTCATACATGGGAAACCATGAACATTAAATGGATAAGTCATAAATTTCATATATTTCTTAACATATTTATTTCATGGTTTCAATATTTGTTATCAATGACCTATTTACCAATATATAATCTTGTGGGAATTTATATTCCCATAATTATGGTCCTTAAAGGACATGTGAATTTACCAAAACATATACACAGGGTGTGTCAAACTAAGTGTATATTATGGACTATTGTCATGCACCAGATTATTATTGATTTTAAAACAATGCACCATTTTTAGGATTATTACCATTAGGTACCTCTATTCTAGAGACACTTCCAATTATATTATCCATATATGGATTTATTTTCTTATAAATCACTCACTCTATAAATCACCAAAGTTCCATTATATTTTCATATACATAGGATTATCCTTAAACATATCCTGATTCTTATACATAGGGTTCTCATTAATGTTTTCTCATCCTAATTTCTGAAGGTTTACTAAACCTTTCCTCTAATAAGAACCATAATGACCCATATAATATTACAAATACTATTGCTTTATTGTTAACAAAAACACTCAATAATAAAAGTTATGGATAAAAAAGGATTAGTGTCTTTAGATTACAGGTTTCATAATACATAAATGTTAACTAAAAAATGACATCTTTATTTTATTATCCGTAGTGATCTCATAAAATCCATTTGAGCTCCTAAAACTACAAGTTAATACATGTAAATGAATGAAATATATCAGTGAGCTAAAATAAATGGTAAATTAATTAACATGATATGGAAACATAAAATGTGATTCAAAGGTATAATATGATAATATAAATGAGAAGACATGTGAGTAATCAAAAGGGGTCTTGAAAAAAGGGTATAATAGAATAAGATCATTGTAACATAGGAAAGTGGAAAAAACATAAATCATGACATAATTATAAGTCTAGGCTATCTTCTATGAAAACATCACATGGTGGAAATAATTCAATAATGTATTAGGCTCACTCCGTAATCCCATACATGATGTTTCTTGAGACTAAAACACCATCCAATTAATTATAGGGCTATATAATTATGATAAAACCCATAATAATCAGAATATGTACATAAATACGTGTTCCATATTAGGAAACCATTCATAAGGTTTAAATATAATAGCTATCTATGGAATGAAATGGGTTGCATAAACTTGTCTTATAGAATAATCAAAGGATATTTCTTAAAGAAGTAATTGTAGAGATGGTAATAAGGCATTTACTAACATATAAAAGGAAGTTATAATGAGATAGGTATATATGTTTGATAAATATATACATAATTTATAAATATTCCATAACATTAAAGAGAGATATAATGTGAGTTAGAGAGAGAGAGTGGTGAAAACCTGAAGAAAAAGGTGGTGAAGAGAGATCCCTTACATTGAGCCCAATTTGTAACATTCATTATTTATCATCCTAAAAAGTAAACTTATTTTAATTATTTACATGATTAATAACATTTTGAATAGTATTATTAATTATATTTTATTCAATCCCAAGTCATATTAAATTACTTAATCATTTAGGTTCATGTCAGACGTTTTGACAATACTCAGATCATATGCCCATACCCACATTGACAAGTTGACTAAAGTCAAAGAGAATATTATTTTATCATATAAAGAATAAGAATAATTATATAATTATAATTTTTATAGATCACTTATTATTTTTAAACCAACCACGTTATATGGTTATGAAAAATGATCTATGTTACAATCATGGAGATGGTAGGACACACGTTGGCCTGGGTAACATTCCCATTTTCCAATGATCATGATGTAAAAAAATTATGTGTTATTTTATCATTATATAATTTTAATTATATAATAAATATCATATTATTTGTTTACATAATCTTATATATACCATCCATGTGATGTGTTAATAAAAACGAATCACATCGCTTCGTGGGGAGGTAGTTTTCCCTACAAATGAAAAACATTATCATTTATAAATAGATGGTAAGGTAAGAAATTATATGGTATTTTAAATTTTAATAATTCTTAATATGTCATTATTATCATATAAAAAGACTAAATCTATCATCATTAGCATCTGTGATAGGAGATGATGGAAAACGAATTACATCAGTTTATGAGTCGGTAGTCTGTCGTACACATAAACAAAGGTTTTATATTCAATTTTATAGAATTAGATATGTATTTAGGATATTAAATTAACAAAAATATATAATATTATATATTATATACTGGTTGTATTATATCATTATGGTTTAGTAATATTTTAATGTGGTGGTGGAGGAAATACAACAATGATACTTGATTATGAATGATGCCTCTTATTCAGACCACCTCTTCAGAATTATACAAAAAGACAACATATATTGGATTTATGGTCAAACCAAGGATTCAATAATTTGAAGAGAGAACCGTGGGATTGTCACAAACCAACTCAGTTTGACCCTAAACTGGTCACCTTAGCCGATCCGCAATAAGGCCCAAATGGTATTCCTAATCAACATGGGCTGAAAATTAGTGCCTTGAATCAAAACAGTAAAAGTGGGAATAGTTTTATCCCAAAAACAAGGAAAAATACTAAAAAATTGAAAACCATTAGAAACTAATAACTTATTATATAAAAATAAACAAACAGATCTAGGTACAAAAAAACAACTGAATATAAGAAAAACTGAAACTAAAAAAAGACCACACTAAGCTACAACCAACCCGATCTCTATGTGACCTCAAGGTCACCACCATCCACCAATGAACCTACTCCACCCAGGAGAATCCAAACCAAGAAACTGAAAAATAAAGTGTATTTTCTAAATATTTTGTGTTTACTGACATCAAATGGTCCATGTAGGGTGTGAGCTAGACATCTTAGTTGGAAACCACCAAACATTCCAATTGTATCCTTTCCCAAAACAAACTGTTAACAATAGTTTGAACTCTAATTAAAAAAATGAGCGTGTCTAATTTTATTAAACAAACATAGATTTTCAATTTTTAAAATCCAACGCATGCCACATTTCATTTTCAAATCAATTTTCATTCTATAAACAAAACCCAAACTAAATAATTATAGGTTTATGCTAAAAAATATATACAAATGAAGATAAAAATAAGATAACATAGAAAGTAACCATTTGATTTCTTAAACATCCCTAGAATACCAATGGACATACTCAATTTGGAACCTCTACTAGCGTATGGTGAAACCCTTTTGTCAATAACCAATTGGATTGTTTATCCAAGCCTCGCCAGTGGAAAAGACCTCCTGACATGTCAACAACTCTAAGAGGGTGCCAAACTATATTGTTGGGGATGTAATGAAATGTCACAAAATCCTCTAAATGAAACAGAGTACCCATGGTGTTAATAATAATCCTATGTAAGTACGTGGCCCCCACACGTGTGACTCACCATACCTTCCATCACCGCACTTTCCTACCCCAAACATGGACACAACCCATATGATAACCAATAAAATGGGTATCCAAGATAGTTGTTCCCTCAATATAAATGAACACACACACACACACACACATCACCTTAATGAAAGTGCCATTTGGGCCTTCATATTGATTAAATATCCAAATAATTCCATAATACCATCTAAATATCCAACTGAGAACTCACATTTGGAAAACCACGTTCATTTATAAAATATCGACACAAACATTTATTTTATGTTTGATGTGACAAATGGGTCATTGAGCCAATTTTTTTGAAAACATACATCAAAACCCAAATGGGAATTATTTTCCAAGATTTTATTTTCAATCCAACTATAGAAATTACATGAAAATATAGAAGCCATTAAGAAATGGACAATATTTCAAGGAACCAAGGTTTAAAATGGGACACCATTTAAAAAACACCATCTTCATTTGAGGGAACATCCATGTCTACATATAGTGTACCCATGTATGTGCTCACATAAAATGACACACCTAACATCCACTAAGTCATTCGAAAACCATTTTCTAATAATCATATTGAGGAATGAAAACTGAGGATGGACCTATATTACCATTGAAATTGGAATTCATGGGTATATCCCGAAGTCATTCTTGGGAAATATAGTATCATAAAATTCACCAAAGGAGGTTTCTGAAATATTTTGAAAATCAACCAAGGATAGGCTCATATCCCTACTGCCACTAAACAAGGTCAATAAAAAGCACCAATGATGACTCAAGGTTTGTCTCATATTCCTTCCCAAGATTTTGAATCCCATCAGTATATCCCAATGGAACCCAATGAAGAGAATACTCATATTCGTATCCTCACCTAGGAATCCTATCTATATATTCTGACAGTTATTAGAGAATATAAGTGGGATCAAATATCCATTCCTAATAACACTTACATGGAATTGTGGAATATTCTTCTAGTCATAGAAAGGGAAATTTAGAATACCCCAATCACCGAAAAGGGATTTCCTAGGATGCTTCCTAGGTGCTAATGTTGCATAAAAAATTGTGTGAATCCAAAAGGCATCATCAAGTAATCTAAATAATCTAGGAGAGGGGTTATATCCTTTCCCCTATCTATGATGATTCTCTTGAATCCCTATGAAGTATTTTTTTATTACATTAAGAAGAATATATTAGATTTTAATTAAAAATTTATGTCATAAATGGGAAATGTTTTCCTCCCTATGGTCCATGTATCCGTATATCTAAAGGTCCTCCCAAGAGTCAAACCACCGAGGTCCTCCGTATGGTAACATAATGATCAATCACAAAGGTCCTCACCATGGCACACATTGTGAAGGCCCGCTTCAAAATGAAATCTATTCTCAATAAATATATCTTCTACTCGTCAAAATATCTTTGAAATAAGCCCAATATCAAGGGGTAATAAATAACTATAGAGTGAATACACCAAGAATCTCATTTATAACTTCTAAAATCTCATCCTAGATGAGGGGTAGCCTGAGATGAAGGTCATCATTCATACCTCTATAATAATTCAAATTCATTAAATATTTTTATATAACGCCCTACAATATTTTTTGAATAAACTATTCAAATTTTAATCTAAAATGTTCATGCGTTGATAATAAATACCACATGAGAGAATTTTTTGACATCTTTCATTTCAATAGTTATTTATTATTTTGATTATAAATTTTAATATTCTCCTCCAATTCATGGGACTCATGTTTTTAGTATTCCTTAAATATTTTACTACATATAATTAAACTAGACATAATTTTATATTTTTCATTTTGATATCCATTTGGATCATACAAGATGACCTAATATTTTTAACATGCATCCAGAACCGTCTGTGAATTTTCTATTACAAGGAAAAATTTAGGGACTCAAATTCTTATAAAATCCATGGATTTCACGGAAAAATTATTACCTTAATTTTTAAAAAATAGGGTTCAATTCTATAATGAACCAACCCTAGTCAATCAAATACCTCACAAAAGATGGAATGAAATAAGGGAGTGTCAAGAAAATAACCAAACCGTATCATGTATAACTGGAACAAGGAAAACCAACAGTAAAAGAAAGATTATATATCCATGAGACTTAAAATGTCGAGAAAAAATGGATAATATAGAAAGATAAAATGGGACAAGAAAAAAGCTAAAAACACCATGTGACCATCCATCACCACCAAACTATCCCTACTATGAAATCATCGATAACTAAGAGAAATAATCAAAAAACATGATGAACTTCTCTTTACACGTGTCTCATACAACCACATTAAAAAACAACCAAAGAAAAAATTAGGATTCAAGAATAAATTCAAGTTGGATTTCACCAATAAATCTATAAAAAGTGTAATATCATGAAAACATAAGCATTATCTTCCAAAAAAATATAGTTTATTTTTTTTGAAAAGTAAAACTATTTGGTAAGAACTAATTTTTTTTCATAAATGAATTATATATTCACACAATAAGGAATATGAAATGTGTATATAAGAAAGAAAGGGATCATAAAAAATCATCAATGGATACACCAAAAGATAAAAATGTGAGAAACCAACCATGAAATATACATCCATGTGTAAAACCATGAATAAATGAAAAAGTAAAAGATCTCGTCTTCGACCGATGAGAATATATCATAGGCATAAAAAGAAATCACTCATAGAATTATAAAGGGAATCAAACTTATATAGAGTCTTGCAATTTTTTTTCTTCATATAAACACCTTTAGTTGGGCTAGACACACTAAAGAGACATGTCTATTTCCAGAAAAACTCATGGTTCCCAATGATCTATACTTTTTAAAATCATTTTAAAACCTTTCTCCCATTTTATAGAACATTTTTACAGGGAATATTTACCACTTCAATGCCTTAAAATCTATTTTAAATGAAAAACTACCTTAATATAATTTCAATAATAAACCACATGTCGAAAAAATGTTTTAAAAGAAACTCCCGATAAAAACATGAATTTCTTGGAAAAAATATAACATGATATCAAATCTATCCTTTTCATAAAAAAATGTAATTAAAAAAAATAAATTTATCCAATAATAGTACATATCTATTGAGACACATACCTAAATAATGGTGAGGAAACACCAAAAATAGATCTCCCAAAGCCCGATGTTAATCCTGATCATAGATTGGCTTTGAGGACAACAAAATAATCTATTGGGTGCCAAATATTTGAGTGAGAAAAATTGGTGGAAGGGTAAATTCAAGGATTTAGAAATATGTAAAGTAAGTATTGAAGTTATAAGACCATGATTCAAAATAATAGAAATTTTCATAGATCCTCTAAACCATGTTATATAGAACCTACCCACACTGTAGTAACCCATGGTTAACTAAACTCCAAAAAACATGGTGCATATTGCACTGAGATCCCTTTAACTCTAGGTGAAGAAAGACCAAAATATTCCTTCAACACCATATCCACACTGTTTTTGATGTAGGTTCTATGTCTTATCCCACCACTATACTATAGAGGTGTTAAAATAGGAAGAACAGACCAAAAACCACCCCTCGAGACCATATGCTATATAAAATCCCAACACCTTGTAGGACCGAAAAACCTATAGAAGTTATGGTATTGTTTTTTATCCAAGGAACAACTACCCAAAAAATGAAATATCCAACTAACTCACCCCCATAGAATTCCACGCAATAGCCATCTCCCGACACTGTATCTAGCCACTCACCACATCAGAGTATCATCCATCAATGGAGAGGCCCCTGTAAAAAATCCATAAATTAAAAAAACTCTATAAATTCACATGAAATCATTGAAATTACGGACTAAAAAAACCATGGATTTGGAGTACATGGGAGCTGGTGATGATATTTCATAATCTCCCCACCATAAAATATTCGCCCCATAAAGTGCTAAAAAATCTAGACTCACAAAAATAGAATGGCACTACTACCTCACTAATGAATCCCACTCCAACATATCATGGATATCCCATTTTCACTACCTTTTTTTCTGGTCTAAAGGAATCACTTTATCAAATAGTACCTTATCCTAGAGATCCATAATCTGTACTACTCTCTAAACGAAAGTGGTGTCGAGATCAAGATTAGAGTAGTCCCATTCAATCACATGGTAAGTGTTTGGTTGATACCTTCTAAAATGGGAAACATGAAACATGTCGTGAATCAAAATCAATTGAGATTGAAATTTCAATTTACAGTTCACCTTTTAAAGATGCTCCACAATCTATAAGGGGACCATAAACCTTTGTTCCTACTTACACTTCATACCCAAATGATAGTGTATTATGTGAGGAAAAACCTTGAGAAAGACCCTATCACCAATCATAAACTCTAGCATCTGACATTGATACTCCGCAGATGATTTTTGTTGAATCTGGGTTGTGAAAAATATCTTCTAGATCAACTAAACCTTTTCTGTCATTTCTTAAATATGACTCGTTCCAACCATGGAATACTCTCTCAACTTTTCCTAACAATAGGGAGTTCTACATGGATTCCTATAAAAAATTCAATTGTAAAAATTTTAATAAAATAATAATAAATACATTCATATAAATATTCAAAGATAGGAAGGTCCTTTTATGAAGACCCACCGAAGTTAAGAACACATACTTAGAGAATATACTCATGATCCTGAATATATATATCTATTTCCCCATTCATCTTTGGATTTTATTTCATGCTCAATCTTATCTATGAACCCACCACCTCCTACTAACCTCCCCAAAACCCATATGTCAACCTTAGGTTCCAGTCAAAATCAATCTCAGAGGAACCCCATGAAGTCTCACAACCTATCAGGAATTAAAGTGTTTGAATTGTTTCACTTTAATCATCTCCTTGATAGGGTGGAAATGACCCAATTTCATAAGTGGATCAATTATCGCCAAAAATACACGCCCCACTAAGATTCTATGGACAAATGATTATGAAATCTATGGAAATATCATCCCACATCTATACTACAATGGGTAATGGTTTAAAAAAACTAGAAGGCCTCTGGTGCTCAACCATAATTATATGAAAGGTAATGTTATATGACTAAAAATCTACAACCTTACATATAATACCTAGACAAAAATACTGAAATATCAAATCATGATACATAATTGTAGTCCCAGGGTGCACAAACCATCATTTCTGGTCCCCAGTTTCCATCACCTCCTCCCTTAGATATATCATAATGAAAAAATAACCTATAAATACAAAGGCCCAATGAAGGACTAAGACCAATAAACCAATGTCTCCCCATTATTTAAGATTTTATGAAACCATCAAAATTAATGTATAGAACATTCTAAAGCACAACCCACTCATAAAATGATCATTCATCCTTTACTAAACGTAAGAAAACCTTCCTACCATCCTCTTCCACTCTGAAGATCATCTTAGTGAAAAAACTCAACATAGACCACCCCTTAATATATTCATTCAAGTATTGAGTAAGTAATTCCCTACTCAATGCAACAACGACCATGATCCCTTTCCCAGGAAAACAAAAAATATGTAAACCAATATTCTAGGGATATTCAACCCAATGTATCTATCATATGTTCAGATCCATATGAGTATACATATACTTTAGGATTTTTATTAGAATATACCATAAACCACACCCCAAAGAGATTTATGCAATGGTTTTAATGCATACATAACCATTTCTAAAAAATAATTATTGGTAGGATTGTTATTCTTATTATGGCATAACTGAAAAAAGCCATAGGCCCCCACATACTACCCATGCATTACGAAACAACCCAATCCCATACCTAAATAATCAAAGAACATGTTATATCACAAATCCTGTTTGGGAGGATTCAAAAATAGATATGAAGTCAAGGATACCATCAGATCCTTAAAATATCTCTAATATTTTTTCCACCCAATCTTTACACCCTTAAGAGTCAATGATGTCACTATAGATGCAAGCTGGGAGATGTCCTAAAAAACATTCCTCCAGTAACTGGCCAAACCCAAGAAATGCAAGATCTCAAACACATTTTTGGATTATTCCTAATAAATTACCACCTCGACCTTTCCAAGATATACTTAGATTCCTCACTCAGATATAAAATTCTCTAAAACATCATTTATTGGATCCAAAACTCATACTTGGAATGCTTACCAAATATAATATGTTCTATCAAGGATCAAAGGATGATATCTAAATGATATCGGTGAACTTCTTATGAAATGAAGTATACAACAAAATCATCCACAAACCTTAATGTGAATGACTCCAAAAACTGATGAATGATTTGGTACATTAACACCGTAAATAATATTAGTTAATTAATGTGACTAAATGGAATAATAAAAAACTCAAAATGCCAATAAAAATTCTTAAATGTTTTCTTAGGTATATCTTCATTCCAGACACTCAACCGATGGTATCCTGACTAGTTTTCAGTCATAAAAAACAAATGAGTCCCTTTGAGTTAATCAAATAGATTATCAATTCTTGGAAAAGTATACTTGTTATTAATGGTCACCCAATTTATGTTTCGATTATCAATCAGAAGCCTATGTCTCCCATATGATTTCTTCAAAAAGAGAACCTCTGAAGACCAAAGAAACATGCTAGGATAAATTAATCCCTTATCCTTAGTTTCCATAATTGGAACTTTATGTTCTATCAACTCAGCAGGTGCCATGTGGTAAGATAATATTGAAATTGAAATTGTATTGGGGAGAAGGTCAATAGTAAAATTGACCTCTCTCTATGGTGGTAACCCAGAAAAACAATCAGGAAGGGCCTTGAGGAATTTACACACTACTACATGATGTTGACTTCTCATGTGAGAGTCAATGTCATCAAAGAAAATCTTTGATAATTGGTATGATATCACCCTAGAATAAGGAAAAACCAGCCCTTCTCTCCTAGATCCAAAAGAAAACTCTCCCTAAAATACATGAGAGACCCCATCAAAAGATAATAAATAAACTCAATAGTGAAAACAGTTGTTATGGGACTTTAGTATGATCATCTATTCTATGAAAATAATTTGAAAATGTATATCAAGATCAAGAACTATGAAGTCCCACCCACTTTGAAGTCGACTATCATCACCGGACATGTCTAATATATATAACAATTCTCATACATGTTTCCCAAAGGTGTGGAAAGATCAAAAAAGAATAAAATAAGATCATAATGCAATCCCAACACATCAACCAACATTGATGATATAAAATAATTACTATCACCTATATAAAAAATATCCAGTACCATAGATGATGAAATAATCAACATACCTCTTGATGTAGTCAGACTTATTTTAGACTACTCTAGTGTGTAATCCACTACATAAATATCTCTGTCCCGACTCATCCCTAATCCCTATTAGCTTCATTACCACCCCCCATGGATTGATGATAAGCCCCACCATTATTTGAAGTATCAGAAAAAACCTATAGAATCATAGTGAGAGTGAATCCATCCTTAATGCCTTGGGAAATCCACTCATAAAAATTCTTGAGATGACAAGATTTTCCCCCAAATATTACAGTTTTGGTAAATTTACTATAATTTTTATTGTTATAACTAGAACTCCCACACTAATAAAAACAACCTTTTGTTTTCATGACAAAACCCATAAAACTCCACCTGAATAAAACTTTTCACCCTTATATTTCCTCTTATACCCAGATGAAACACACTAACTAACATATGAATCAATAAAACCTCCACCAAAACATTTTCTCCTAGTTATTTATACCTTATCTATATCCACTTTATCCCTCACCTCAATAAAATTTTGATGGCATAAGAAAATAATCATGGAAAAAAATATTATCCATCAACCCCATATAAAACCTTTGAGCATTAAGGTAATCATTTGTTACAATCTTGGGAACTAGGTGGACCAACTCAGTTATATGGGTGGAATAATACAAAAATGTATGCCCCCTAATATGATGTCAAAAATTCCTAGGTATTTTCCACATGAAATGTTTCAGCATAAAACTTTTAATTATTGATCATCTAGAATGAGGTCCATGGGAGATCATCATGAAAATTGTATTGAACTAAAGAGTCCCATAATATCCTTCCAGATCTATCAGTTATGTATGTTAAAACCCCCACCTTTGAGTCCATAAGATATTTTAGAAAATGTAATATCCTTTAAATATACTGAAGAAACTCCTCAAATTACTGGGGTTCTTTATCACCTTACTATATGGGTGGAATCTACTTAGTAAATTCTAAGTCCTGATTCACCACTCACCATTGGGGTCCAATATACACCTATCCCAGAGTCCAAATAGTGTGTATCATATCTTTCACAAAAGAATGTTACACATAAATATTTTCCTATGGATCTCATCTCACATCTCCCTCACATAGTTTTATAAGACATATTCTAAGAGGTGTTCTCTAAAAATGAAAAGAAATTAAATAATCACCACATGATCAAGTTATCAATTCATAAGACCAACTTGCATAATCCATACTAATTACTTAAAAGAACATGTATTTAATGAAATCAAACAATACAGATGAAAGATAAAACTATTAAAAAATAACATGTCTATTTAAATAATCAATATATCTAGATCATTAAAATTACCTCAAACACCAAGTATTAATCTTAGTAAAAATTCTTGAACACCCTTGGTTACTTGAGTTTAGACACATTGATGAGCTGACCATACACCTTTCTGCACTTACATCCTGAGTTAAAATTTTAGTAACTCCTATCTACTGAATATTCTAAACCAAACCAAGTAATTTTCATAACACTTCAGTATGAGTATTCCATTTGATACAATTTCATAAGAAAACAATCTCGGTCGATCAAACACATAACCCATGATGGCATTCCATAAGGAAGAATCATGAAAACAACCCATCATGTCTCATGAATAAATAAAAAAATATACCAACAGGGGAATAAAGACTACATATCCATGATACATTCAATGTTAGACCTGAATATCTGAACCAAAAAGAGAAAACATGAAAAGTAAATAGTTGAAAACTCCATTTTACCATTTGTCCCCACCAAACTATCACTAAGTAGAAAGCATCAGCAACCAAGAGAATCCATTGAACTACATGATGTTGTTCCCTTTACACATGTTTTGAAAAACCACATATACAAACACCCAAAGTCAAAATTAAGGTGTGAGCATAGAGCACTAAAGGATTTCACCAAAGAATAAATATAAAGACTAATATCAGGAAGAAAATAAGATATACTTTTAAAACCAATACATTTTATAAATTAGTTTCATAAGATAAAACCATTTTATAAAACATCTAGTATTTTTTCTTAAAATAATTTCATATTCAGATAGTTAGGAATATAAAATGTGTATATAAGAAATCAGTGGTCATAAGTAAAATCATCAATGGATACACCATAATATAAACTTGTGAGCAACCATCTATGAAATATACCATCACGTGTAAAAAAATTAATTAAAAAACACAAGATCTGAGCACTAACCAATGGGAATAAGTACTATACATAATAATAAAGCACTAATAGAATAATAAATTGAATCCAACTTATATCGATTAAGACCACATTTTGTTGATATCAACCCCTTTAGTGGTGTTATACACACTAAAGTGACATGTACAATTTCCTAATGAACCCAATGTTATATACCTTTTAAAACCATTTGAATCAATGATAATGTGATATAATACATTTTCATAAAGAATACTCACCTGTTCCATTCTTTAAAATCCATTTTAAAACAAAAACCACATGAAATCCATTTCAGTGACACGTCACATGTACAATTTTTTTAAGTAATTTTATTTAAATATATGGATTTTATAACAAAAATCCACCTTGATTTGAAAAAAAAACTTTTCATTAAACAAATCATGTAATTGAACAAGGGAATTAAGTTATTAAATAATTATAAAATTTTTATTGAGACACCTACCTCAAGAACAGAGAGAAAAACCCAAGAATCGATATCCTAAATCTCAGAGATGATCCTGATCAAAGAGGAGATTCAAGGCCATAAAAGGCACCCTTGGATGCATAATATTCAAGAGATAGAAGTGGGGGAAGGAATTAATTTTAGGGTCCTGGAATATTTAGAGGCATCTTTAATGTTATAAGACCACAATTAATCTTGATTTACTACTCCGTAGACCATCCAGACAATGTTGTAGAGACTCTTCACATGCAATAGTGAACAACAGTCAATTTTCTTACGAAAAACATGGAAATTAGTGCACCCAATTCCTCTTTATCTATTGTTAGGACCTTAAATATCCTTAATACAAATCTTCTACCCAATTATATTCAAATAAGATACTACATCCCAACCCACCACCACATAGTAACGGTGTGGAAATAGGCAGAATCGACCAAAAATCACCCCTAAAGCCCCTACAAACAATAGTTCCCTCCACACCGTAGAACCCAACTACCAAAAGAGGCTATGTTTTAGCTTTTTATCCATGGTGTAGCTCCCCCTAAAAGGATAGGTCCATCTAACTCACCTTATCAATGTTTCAGGCCTTAGCGAACTCCCATCACTATAGCAAAACACTCACGATGCCACATTCTTCACTCCCCAAAGTGAATATAATATAATAAAAATAAGAAATTTACAAAAGAATAGAAATTATCACCAAATAACCGAGCCTAATTATGAAAAAATAAGGTATTTAAAAGAATATTGAGATAGTGGCGTGCGGTCACAATCACTACATCATACAATATTTCTTCCCCTAGAAAGTGCTCAAAACTCCAGACTCACAAAAAGAGAAGGACATTGTTGCCTCACAAACAATTAATGATATCACATATCATGTCTATATGTTCCAATATTTCATATTACATGGACCAAAGGAATCATTAAACTAAACAATACCTTATCCTAGTGATCCATAATTTGAGCTCATTCTCAATCACATTGTAGTCGGGATCAAGATCGATATCCTCCCATTCAATGAAATGTGAAAGGTTTAGTTGATACCTACTCAACTAGGAAATATAAAACATATCATTAATTGATGTCAAGAAAGATATTAATTACAAATAACATGACAAATTTACAATATTATCTACGATCTCAAAGGGGGCCATGATCCTAGGTTCCAACTTACCCTTCTTTCCCAGTCAACGGTATCCTAGTTGAGGAGAAACTCTAAGAAAGACCCAATCACGAACCTAAAACAATAGTAGTTGATGAAGATGGTCCAAATAAGATTTATGAAGACTCTATTATATATACAATCTCTTTCATAACAACTAATATTTTTTGACCATCTCCTAAATAAGGCTTGATCCAACCAAGGACTTCTCTACCATTTCTTACCAGAATAAGGGAGATCTACATTGCCAACCCTAAAATTATCAACATGGTTAAATATTAATTATTTAAAGATAAATATTTTTTTAGAAATATTTTCTAAAGGAAGGTACTTTTACTAGGAACAACCATTGTTTAGAATAAATTCTAAGAGCACATCCTCAGTAACCTGAATAAATCTCTATTTTTTCCCATCCATGTATAGATGATATGTGATTCTCAACTTAATCTCAGAAACTATAACTACTTTTAGGGCTATAAAAAACATGGATTTCAACCTTGTATCTCTATTTGAAATAATCATATAGGTAACCCCATGAAGTCTCATATCCTCTCTAATAAACAATTCCCAAATTGTTCCACTTTTTTCATATCCTTAAAAAGGAGGAAGTGAGATGATTTTCTATATTGATCAATAATCAACCAAATCACACCACTCCCACAAAGATTAAAAGAAAAAATAATGATGATGTCAAAGGAAATATGATCCCACATTCATATGGGTATGGGTAATGGTTTCAACAAACTAGCAGGTCTCTTGTGTTCAGCCTTAATTCTCTAACAAAAAACTAGAACAAAGAATCTATAATCATATCTCTCATCCCTCTACACTAATAAAACCATCTCAAATCATGATACATCTTGGTAATCCTATGGTGCATCGATCAACATTACTTTTATCTATTGTCCATAATATCATACCTCATAGATATCAAAATGACTAACATGCCTTGAAAACACAAATCATCAATGGGATATCGAGACAAATCACCCAAGTTCTCCCCACCATTTAGGATTTTACCAAAGAACTTGTAATCAATGTTTATAAAATTATCAAGTTGATTACACAAATCTAATGATGATTCATCCTTAATTGAGGCTAAGAAAAACTTCCCAACATACTCTTCTACTCTCAAGATCATCTTAGAAAAAAAATCATCAGATACCACTCTTAAACTGATTCTTTCAAGGCTTGAATCAATAATTTTCAGTTCAATGAATTAACAACCATATTAACATTAAATAGAGAGGGTGAAATATCTACATAAAATATCTAGATATCCTCAAACTATCATAATTATAACATGTTTAGAGCCCTCTAAATAAAAATATAATTTTGGATTTTATGATTAGAATCTACTGTAAACTTCTTCCCAAAGAGATAGTGAAACCATGTTCTCATTGCATGCATGAGTACTGAAAACCTACGATCATGGGTAGGGTATTTATTATCATGAGGGAGTAATTAGAGAGAGACATAATCTTTAACTTGCTTCCCCTACATCAAGAAAAATCCAAATGCCATAACCAAAGAATCACATAACACATCATATCCAGAACCTAGTTATAAAATAATAGATACTAGAGCTGAAGTCAACCTTACAATCAGTTCCCCAAAATTCCACTAAAAGTTTTCATTCCTCTCAAAATTTAAACCCTTATGTGTAAAATATGTCATTAGAGATGAAATCTTATATATGCCTGGAAAAAACAGCTTGGAGTAACAAACAAACCCAAGAAACTATAGATCTTAAACACATTTCTAGGATTTTACCAATACATTATCTCTTATAACTTTTATGGACCTACTGATATTCCTCTGTTAGATATAATTTTCCCCAAAAACATCACTTACTACATCAAAAACTCACACATGTAAATCTAAAAATATAAACAATGTTCCCTCAAGGTTATAAGGATGGTATCTAAATGATCCTACTGATACTCATATGAAAAATATTGTAAAAAAATATCACCCACACAAATGATCACGAGTGAGTCCAAAAATTGATGAACTATTCTGTTAATCAACACTATAAATAATGTAGGAGGATTAGAGAGACTAAATGTAATAACCAAAAAAATCAAATTTCCCATATCGACTCCTAAACACTATCTTAAGTATATCATCATCCTAGACTATCTAGTGACGGTATAATGACCAGAGGAAATTCTTAGAAAACCAATGATCTCCTCTGAGTTGATCAAAGAGATCATCAATTCTTAGCAAGGGATATTTTTTCTCAATGGCCACCTAATTTAACTCTCGATAATAAATGAAAATTATTAGGATTTCATATTATTTAATGAAATAGAATAGGATAATCCCAAGGTGACATGTTAGGATGAATAACTACCATATCCTAAATGTCAACAATCTTGAATTTAAGTTTCATCTACTTTGCATATTTTATGTGATAAGTTGGCATAGAAATGGTCCTCATACTAGGGAGTAATTCCATAGTAAGCATGACTGATATCTATGGTGGTAACACAAATAAAGAACCAGGAATGACCTTAGGGAATTATCACTCCATAGTGGAAAGTAGAATTCTCAACTTAGAGTCAAAAACATCAAGGATCATATTTGATAACTGGAATGATATCAACCTTATATAAGGAATAATCGACCACACTCTCTAAAATCTAGAATACCAATCCCCCTGAGAGACCTGAGATACCCCAACGAGATATAACAACTAAACATGATGATGATAATATCCTTTATACTGATTATCCAATCCATGTGAATAATTAGGTTAAAGATATCAATATTAATAACTATGAAGTTCCAAAACACATTAAAGTTAGTTATTTTCACCTGACATGAGGGAAATTTAATACCTTAATTGTTCATATTTCTAAAAGGTAATGAAATATCCAACAAGAATAACATAATATCATAAAACAATCTAAAAAAATCAACCAACATTTATGATATAAAATAATGAGTATCACCTATCTCAAAAAACGATAATACCATAGAGGATGAAATAAAAACTGTACCTAAAATAGTAGTTATCTCCACCTCAGATTCCTATAGCACATACTCCATTGCATAAATAAATCTGGTATCAACTCCTTTATGATCCCTCTTTTCCGCATGAACACCCCCTTGGATAGAGGATAATACCCACTGCCCTTAGAATAAAAAAAACAAACCTATGATCCCTTAGTGAGAGTGGATCACTATTTATTACGTTGGTACTTACTCACAAAAAAATACTGAGATGACAGGATTTTCTTCAAATATGAAATGTCATGGGATCTTCAATAAAATTAGGATTGGAATGACCATCCCTCCAACTCTGGTAGAAAATAACCTTCTTCTATCCTATTGAATCCCCTAAAGCTGCTCCTAAGGAAAACTATGGAACCTTACTTTTTTTCATTTGGCCAAAAGACACAGCCTAGGTAATAGTTGCATCAACTAAAGAGCCACCCAAACCCATTATCTCAGCTATGTATACCTCAACCATAGCTAAATTATCCACCTTGTCAATTGAATTTGGAATAATTACAAGAATCAAAACTAATTAAATATCTTCCCTCAACCCCATATCAAACCTCCAAGACATAATGTAATCATTTTTAATGAACACGGGTTCTAGGTGAACCAGCATAGTGAAACATATAGAACACTCCAAAATAGTATGCTCTTCCAGATCCGAATTTTCAAATTAACTAGTCTTAACCAAATGAAAAATTTCATCATAAAAATGTAAGAGATATTCTTGAAATAGTTCTAGGTGAGATACTCATGAAAATTGAATTGTACAATAGATTCCCACCATATCCTCCCAAGTCATTCAAGAATATACATGATGAAACCACCTTAGAGTTCATAGATGTTTTAGAAAATGGAAGATCCTTTCCATCTGCTCAAGTCACCCATAAAATTCTTATGGTCCTTTTTCACCAAGTAATATGGGTGGATTATACATAGTAAATTATGATCCACAATCCATCGCTCGTCCCCAGGGTCCAATACCCTCCTGACATAGAGTTTGAATAATGCAGAATAAAAATTCAACCAAAGAATGGTACACTGAAGGATTATCTTGCAGAACATGTATCATAACATTCTATCTTGATTTTGGAAGTGATCTTATAGGAGGAATTGTTTGATAAACACAAGACACTATCCAATAAACTTAAAAGAAAGTTCCCAAATCTTAATATCAACTTCCAAAATCTACATTGATTCCTTCAAACAATTATTACTTAACGAATTCATGTATTATAAGAAAAAAATAAAACACCATTAAGAAATAACATGCCCATTTAAATAAACCCCAAAACTAGTTCATTAAAATGACCTCAAACACCAAGTCCTGGGATTGGTAAAATTTCCCAACCACCAATGGTAACTCTAGTTCAGACACAAAAGTGAGCTGGCCAGGATCCCTTCCACACTTACTACCTTAAATTTGACGGTCTTAACTCTTGTATACCAATGACATTTAACCAATACTAATATGTTTCATAACACTTTAGGCTTGGAATTTCCATTGAAACAATTTTTTTTAACGAACCATCCTATTTCAATCCAAGAAATAACATAACATGGTCTTCAACAAGGGAGACTCATGAAAAGAAACAAATATGTATCAGGTATAAATGGAACAAGGAAAAAAATAAATAGTACATATACATGAGATAGAAAACATCAATTCTAAATGGATAAACTTGGAAGAAAAAACTGGACAATCCAATAGCTACAAACTCTAAGTGGTTATCCATCACCACCAAAATATCTCTGTGATGAAAGAAGAGACAACTAAGATAAGTAAAAAAACTACATGACACACATCCCTTTACCTATGAAAAACAACACAACATATACAAATTCCCAATGGAAAAATTAGTGGGTGAGCACAAATCATAGTATTATTTCACCAAATAATGTATAAAAAATCCAATATCATGAAAATGTAAGATCTAGTACTAAAAACATTTAGTTTATAAATAATTTTTATATGATAAAATCATTTTATAAAGAATCCATTTTTCTTTTCACAAAATTATATCCTATTAATACAATAAGGAATATGAAAAATGAATATGAAAAATAAGGTGAGAATAAGTAAAACTATACTTGGATACACTATAAGAAAAACATGCGAGCAAGGAACCATGAAATATAACATCATGTATAAAAGAAAGAATAAATGACAAAGAATAATATTTGGTATCTTGCCTAAGGGGAAAATGTACTAAACATAAAAAGAAATCACAAATATAGGTATAAAATGAATCCCATTGACATTGAACCCTACCATAGTCCATCGACATCGATACCTATTGTGGTTTTACACACAATAATGACATTTCCATTTCCGAATTCACCCATGTTTCTTAATGTGATTTAATTTACAAAATAATTTGAAAACCATGATCACATTTTATGAAACATTTTCACATTGAAGCATTAATACCTTCATGGTGGAAAATCCATTTTATATACAAAATAAACATAAATGAATTTTAATAACACATCAAACTTTAAAAAAAATTAAAATAAAATCCATTTAAAAGCATATATTTCATGAAGAAAATACGCCTTGATATCAAATAAAACCTTTTCATAACAAAAAAAATGGAATGGAATAAGAAAATCATGTTATTCAATACTTATAACCTTTTAATAGTCAAACCTACGTTATGAATGGAGAGGAAACACCAATAAATGATCTCCCAAATCCCAAATTTGATCATGGTCAAATAGTGGATTCATGGACTTCAAATGCATCTATTGGGCACATAAGGTTTTGGAGAAAAAAGTTTGGGAATGCATGAATTTGATGGAATTTTAATATTTATAGTCATTCTCGAAAAGACGAAAATGTATCTGGATGGAGAACATCCTATAAAATCTTGACAATAATAAAGATACCTAGCCTATGCCATAGTAAACCCTGGTTAGACTCCCTCCAAAAACCAGAGCACATGGAGTGCCTAGATCCTCTTTACCTAGGGAGAGACAATGCCACAACCTTCCTTCCACAACTCATAATTACATTTTTCAATATAGCCACTATGTAAAAACCTTCTACTATGACATAAGGTTGTCAAAATAGGTACAACTAAGAAACAACTACCCCTCTATCCTCTATACCAAAATAGTTCCCAATACAACAGAGGACCAAAAATCCATAAGATGCTACGTTGTAGCCACCTATCAATGGAAAAATTTCTCTTATAATGGTAGTTTCATATACCTCACCCCAATATTATTTGATGCCACATCATACTCTCTACAACATAACTATCCACTCACTATACCATAGTCTCCACCTTCCCCAACAAAACCCTAGTAAAAACCCCTAAATTTCTATAAAAACTCCAAAAATTACCAAAAAATCACCGTAAATAATGATGACTAAATTCAAGTATTTTTTATACCTATTATACTGTGATTAAATGCCACTTATTATTTAATTTATTGTCTCCACCAAAGCATGTACCGAATACCCAAAAAACTATCGATAGTTTTAACCACTATTAGCGTGTGGCCTATATCTTCCAAGCAATGAGAAAAAATAATCTCAAAATTCACATGAAGAAAAATAAGGGAAAGGGAAAAAATCCATTAACTTCTATATACTGGGTTTCCTTCATTTTAAATGATATAAACACATAGATGCTTTGAATTTTGGAATTTGAAGGGATTTCTAACCAGGAATGTTGAATTTTGTATTTTATCCATAGATTTCACTAAATGTGTCTAATAAATGTCGAATTTTATTGGTGGATTTTAATTTGTAGAAAAAAAACAATTTAGATAATCATTTTTCTATATTATTCTTTATTGCGTGTCAAACAGGTGTAAAATTTTGGAGGAAAAATTTACTATGTAACCAACCACCCCTCATGCCTATAGAAATGTGTCTCTATTTACATTCAAGAGGATTAAAATTTAATAAATAAAGAAAATAGATTTGGATGTATATACCTTTATCAAGGGATTAATATCTTCCATACTCTAGTTTTAACCAGATTCACCCCTCCTCACAACATATTTCTTCATTGTTTTCCGTTTATCTTTATTTTAATATCATAAAAATTTTGTTGCAACTACATGTTTAATGTTAATGAATTTTTTCTATTCCTATGTTAACTATAATTAACATCTTTAGAAATAATATTATGTAATTAAGTTAATTTAATTTCTATTTGACACTCTTTCATTAATCCCTTCTCAATTCCATCATAAGCAAGTGTTGTCTCCATTTTATTATGAGTATGGTTAGTTTAATCGATTTCCTATTGATTTCTCTTTTTTTCCATTTTTCCTCGATCATCTACATCTCAAAACTAATTAATTTTTATTTCTATGTCTTATTAAAAATTACATCATAATGAGACCTTAGATAGGGATAATGGATTGATCAAGAGAAATAAAACTTCAAGATTATCAACTGGACATTGTGTTCCTTTGTTTAATATGTTATAAACTATTGAAATGTTTTATGGATTTAATGATTACATGGATTATTATATATCCTTGAACATAAAGGTACATGGATTACTAAAAAATTTAAAAACAACATGTGTGTATTTATTGGATCTCTAGGTGAGGATTGAAATATATCTTAAACAACAAAGAACCCCTTCTTCACATATTATGTTTTGAAGGTTAACATGAGAAAATCATTTTCATTCCTCGATGGAATTAATTCATTAACCTATTATCCCTTTTCTTTTCCTTGAATTATCATAAAAAGTTTCATCTAATTTTAATTATATTTATCTTATTAAATCTTTGTGAAGACAAACCCCATATTTTCATTGGTAAGCAACATTAATTAGTTCCAAAAGAATATAATCATCACTGATTATTCATCCCAAGTGACACTATATAAATTATATAAAATAAATAGTTATTTTATGGTTGATAGGTGAAAAATGTTCAATCAAAAAAGTAGAATCATTGTTGGGGGTAGTATTATAACGAATATATTATACTTTTTTATTCTGAAAAAAAACCACAGACATAAAAAATATTGGATTCAATTTTTGAAAACCCATTTAATTTTAAAAAAACATTGATTTTCATCCCAAAAGTGAGAGGAATGAATAACTATGATTATGGAAAATGTTTTTAAGGAACTAATTGAAGAACCAAAAGAGGGTCTTAAAAAGGCCAGTCTAAAGGCCATATCTAGGGAGCTTATTGGGTTATCTGAAAACTTTTCCATTTTTATATAATACCTGGTAAAATAAAAATGATTTTTTAACATTTTTCATTCTGATGAAGAATTTCATATTTTTGGTTCTAATAGTTGATGATTCGTATGTTCGTGATTATTTATGGTGTTGGATTATGAGTCAACGAAAGAGAAAATATGCCTGTAAGGTTGGAAAATCTAGGTCAGTGAATTTCTCCATTGTTTCCTAGTTTTTGTTTCAGCTAGGTGGATGTGGATTAGAATCATTTGGCTTCAGTAGATGGAGGCTCAGGTGTACTAGTCTGGTGATGGATGATGATGATGTCAGATTAGGTTAGCACCATCGTCTGGTGTGATTGATGATAATGATGATAGCAGTAATCGCTTCTCTAACTAATAAGGGTCCACATGAAATGAGGCGTCATTGTTTTTTTTCCTTCAATTCTTTGCGAATTTTGAATCTTGATAGTGTGGTTTTTATCCCACACATGTATTATGGTTACCACGCATCCCAAAGCAGCTTTTTGAAAACCCAAAAATAGAATTTTTAGTCATCATTATATTTCAATTATAAACATTATCTCTATTTTTTTAATTTATTGTAAAATTTAATATCTCTTGATTATCTCTTCTATCCAAATATTATATATATAAACATAATTTTTGATTATTTTTATCCATATTCATTTCTGAAAAAGGTCTCTTATCATTCTAAATTTTATATTATGTAATATATATTATATATTTTACTCTAGTTATCTTTTATTCTTCATTGTAATTTATTATCCAATGAATTGAATTATTAATTATTTTATCCCATTATTAATTATATTTTTACTCCCTCTTTTAATATTTTCCCATTTCTCTTTTCTATAAAATTTCCATCATATTATTGATTTTATTATAATTTCTAAAGTAATTCATGGATATCTTAATATTAAAGCTGATTTAAATAATAATCCATTTCCACAGGACAAAAATAATTACTCATTGTAATATATATATCCTCATATTGAAGACCAATTAGAAAAAACATATATTATTATCCATAACCCACAAAATTAAAGTACATAATCGAGGAAGGGATTTTTTTTAATATACAATAGTGAATCTTAAAGGGGAAGTTTTTCAGGAAGAGTACTAGAGATGAGAAAATGTGGTGGTTCAAAATGGGAAAACCACATCCCCTATTGGAACATTGGTATATTTCCCTACATATAAAGATATAAATAGAATAATTTCAATTCTGCTTAGGATAAAACCAATGTTTTCATGTAATTTTATTAATATTTCACTTCTTCTAAGTTTTCCTTTAAATGTATAAAGTTTTTTTTCATATAGGTATCATCATATCAAGTATGATGAGTAACATCAACCAAGTTATCCATTTCTGAATGGGGAAGGATAAACACCCAATATAGACCTGGATTCATCCCTTTAAATCTAAATATCCACCCCATATCTTAATATAATTCTCTCTTCTCCCTCTTCATCAATTTTTTTTTGTGACCTATATGTGTGTCCAAAAAGGAAAATAAAAATTCAGACTTACTCATAATAAATTTTGATATTTTATCAAACTATTTTTTAGGAGTTAAATGAATTATATTCATCTCAATAATTTATAATTTTTCAACAACAATTCTAACAGTATTTTTTGTTTCAATCACACTATATTTTGAGCGGTTCTTTTTTATTGGAAAAATAAATTCCCCCTACATGTGCGGTAGAAATTAATATTTCATTCCAAGATTATTTATGGTCATATTTTCCCATTGTGTGTTTTTCACCACATATTATGAATATGGATTAGGTTAACTTCTGAGCATAATTTATAATCTTTTTTATGTGGAAAAATAAAATATGAAATTTTTTTAGCCACATGAGAATCGTATCAGCCAAATATCATCCCTTAACATCACACTAAACATCCTTTGGAAGACCACTTCGAGCTAATTAATATACCTTCATTGATAGCCAAGTTACATTCCCAATAACTTTCCACACCCAACATTTACCTAGATGTTTCATTTGTGACTTGATAAAATTGATGTCCAGAGGACTGTTTTTCATTATTGTTTTTCATTCACTAATATTCATCTAATATTATTTTTCATGGGGATAAGAATCATTATCAGTGTGGGGGAGAGGTTTCTTCATGGATAATATTTTCAATACCTATCTTTTTTATATTATTTCACATATTTTAGTACATATCATTCAAAAAAATTCAAAAAAATGAAAAACATACAAATGAAAAAATGAAAAAATGAAAAAATGAATAAAAATGAAATAAAAAAGTGGAACACTTCCATTTGTCTCATTATCCAAATCTTTGTAACAGTTTTATCTTTTTATCTCTATATTACTCAATCAAGTCCACCCATTATTATTTTTAATAAATTTTGAGTAACCATTTAGAAAATTAATTTTGAAGTCCTTTGATATCTCTTTTCATTAATCTTTTATGGTTTTGTCCAATTTGATGTTTTTACCCCACGTTTCCACTTTTGTTAACATTCCTATAAACCTATAAGACAAAGATAACCCTATATAAAATAAACAATGATCAATGTTCACATTGGGGTGGGAATGGAAGATAAAAGTTTTAAAAAACTCATAGATTATTATTCTTGGGCGGGGAATGAGCGATGTCCATTAAAAAGTTATATTTCTTGAGAGATGAGTGAATCATGTGTGAGAACATTTTCCAAATCTAAATTTTAGAATGAAAAATTGAAATTGTTTTTGATACATAATTGAGTAATGAATAGATTTTTAGATTCATGGTGGATTAACAGACATGTTAAGATCCCCCTCATTTATGAATATAAAATTTTGATATTGGTTAATGGGTGATGATGGTTTTTCTTGTTTTTATGTTTTGTTATTCTTGATGACATGAACTAGACTATGTGTGGGGGAGTTGATAATTCATATTAATTCAATATTTTTATATAACGTCATGCACTTATTTTTTATAAAATATACACATTTACTTCTAAATGGTCATGCATTGATATGGAATGAAACATGAGATAATTCTATGAATTCTTATATTCCTATAGAAGTTTCATGTTCTGATAAAACATTTCTATAATAATTTAATTCATGTATTTTTTGTTTTATAGTATTCTTATAATATTTTTATACATTTAAATAAATTGTATTTGGAGACACATTGGTCATCTTCCGGGACATTTTGACAATTGAAGAATACTGTTATCACGCACCATGGATGAGATATAATGTTTTTATTATAGGAAAAAATTTAATAAAACCAAATGACATGAAACTCAAGGGATTCCATGAAAAAATTAGGAGATAATTATTAAAAATATTAGGGTTAAATTCCTTAATATTTTGTACAAAATGAATCAATTACTAAAGACCCCAAAATATATCAATGGTCTGGATCACTTTTAGTATGGGTACAATATCTTCCAAACCATAAGTTAAACTAATATCAAATTTTGAATGAAATTTTTTAAGAAAACGGGAATATATTCATTTACTACCATTGAACTGGATTACTTTGTTTTAAATTTCATAAATTCAAGATAATATACAATTATGGAATTTTGAGAGTCTATTTTTGATTCTTTTGTCTTATGGGAAAAAAGGAGAAATATTAAGAGGATTTATTTAGAGAGAAAATAGAACCACATATTTCAAATAGAAATTTTATCCACTTACATTCAAGGGGTTAGAAGTTTCATAAGTGATGGAAGGATTATTGGAACATACAAAGATTTATATTTGACTTGGGGATCCTCCACACTCTAGTTATAAATAGAGAGGCCCCTCATACTCCCTTATTTATTTATTATTTTCTTCTTCTATTTGTTGTAATCTCAAAAAAATAAAACATTATGCTTAATGTTAATTAAATATATATCTTCCTCCCTTAACTTTAATTACCTTAATTAAAACAAGTATTTCATTACCATGGTAATTTATTTTATATTGGAATTCATTCCATTAATCACCTTTCAATTCTATGTGAAGAATTTGTTGTTTACATTATATTAATTTGGAATGAGTTTTCTAAGTTTAAATATTTTATTGTCCCTTCATTTTTTTCATTTTTACTAAATAATATAAATCCATATCCACATTAATATCTATTTCTATGGCTAATTAAACATTCATCCTGAGTGATATCATGTCTAGGGATGATCGATTGATCAAGTGAAGTTAAACTTCTTGATTATTAAATTGGCATTGTGTGCCTCTGTAAAACATGTCATGATATATTAAAATGTTTAATGGATTTGAGGGTTATATAAGTTATTCAATCTCTTGGAACATATGATTTCTTAGATTACAAAACAAATTAAAAAAACATGTGTGCATGGATTATATCATGAGTTGAGGATAGGATTATTGCATGAAATTCATAGAAACATAATTCTTCACATATTTTTTTGAATGTTAATTTGATATGATCCTTTTCAATTCTTGGTGAAATAAATTATTTAACCTATCATCCTTCATTATATATTTAATTATCATAAAAAGTTATGTAAATTGTATTATTCTTATTAATGTTATATGAAAACACCCTATTTCAATGAAAAACAACTTAAATTATTTCAAAAATTATAGTATCATCATCGAATATTTTAATTGAGGGACACTTTATACATTATAGTATATCACCATATATTTTAAGGTTGATAAGATTCAATTGTATGCAAAATAATTTATCATCATTACTAGGCATGGTTCTATGAGGAATTGATTGTACTATTTTGTTTTTAGTAAAAATAAAAAACATACAAATAATACATAACAAAAGGATTTTATTTTGACACCACATTTGATTTTAAGGCAGTATCCATTCCATTTTCACAAAAAAGAGAGATCCATGTTTAAATCTAATTGTTGGGAGGAAGTGTTTAGTTAACTCAATGAGCACTTAAAAGATGACCATGAATAGAAATGGACTTAAAATAGGACATTTAATAGGATCTACTAAATTCCTTGGACAGGGAACATAGTGAGTTATCTAAATACTTTCCCGAGTGTCATGAACATATGGTAAATAAACTTGTTAATAATTTTTCAAAAACATTAATATCCAATACTATACTATTTTTCACATAATATTTTCAGTATTCATCTTTATATTTTGATTATAAATATTCTCACTCATTTTTTATTTCATCTATTTTTTAATCTCCCTCGATTATCTCATTTATATTAATCATTTCTATATAAATATAAATTTTAATTGTCGTCCGCTTTATAATTTTCTAAAAAAATATCTCATTATTTAAAAACTAATATCATTTAATCAATATTATATTTTAAATACATTTTTATCAGATTATTTATTATAATTTATTATCTTATGAATTAAAATTTTCTTTCTATTATCCTATTTTTAATTCCCTCGATACTCACTTTATTTATCTTTTATATTTTCACTTCTCTATTAGATTTTCCTCAATTTATTAATTTTATATATTTAATTACAATTTCTAATGTAATTCATAGATATCATAATATTCAAGATGATGTAAATAAAAATCAATTTCCTAGGAATGAAAATAAATATTCATACTCTTTTCATGTTGGAAATCATTGTGAGGAGTCCAATATTGATTTCCTAGTCCAGCTAAATTATAATAACACCATCATGGAAGGGTAATTTTTTTAATGAAGAATGGGAACTCCTAAAAACTAATATATTCTAAAAAACACACTGAATATTATAAAATATTATAGATCAAACTAAGTAAATAACATCCACTGATGGACTATGTGTAACCAACTCCAATTTTACAGTTTTTGATAAAATAAATATAGTGATTCTTTGGAGGAATCCTATGTTTTCAATTAATTTTATAAATATTTCCCTTTTTATTAGTTTTTCATTAAATGATTAATGAAATTTTATTTCTTTTAGGTAAGCTATAATATTTCTTTATGAGTAACTTCATCTATGTTTTCCATTTTGGGATCAAGAAGCACACCTACTCAATCGAGACTAGGAAGCAATCATTTTACTCTGAATATCAATCCATATATCTCAATCTACTTTTGTATTCAACTTTTCCAAAAAAATTATTTTTCTTATTGTGTGTGTTTATTATAAAATAAATAAAATCTGAAAAAATAAACATCCACTCTTACTCATAAAACAATATGGTATATTTTTAAAAATATTTTTGTGAATTCTAAAGAATTATTTTCATGTCAAAAATTTTGATTTTGAATCACCAATTATTGCTAATAAATTTTAATAAAATTATATTTTGAGTGGCCAATTTTTTTTAATGGTTATTTACCCATATCTATGTGGTATAAATTGAAATTCTAGGAAAAGTTCATTTATGGATATATTTTCCCCTTTCCTTTTTTCACCACAAATTATCTGAATGGCCTGAAGGCCTTTATTTTTATTGATTTTCATAACCCCACTTTCAAGGGATGAGAGGGAACCCTTATAAGGCATGTTGTATCAGAGATTACATGGACCATAGGCTTAAGAGATTACATGACCCAAAGGTATTAGGGAATTTAACTAGACTATAACTACAAGGAACTACCCATTTAGAGCATCTTCATCGTGATGATATCTCTCCACTTTTGCATTGCTATCTTTCTATGATTTTAATACAAGAACAAGCTAGTACTAATGGAGAAGGCATACCCTCTCATTATTCCAAATAAATTTGGTTATTCTCTAGTGAGTGCAATTTCTCTGAATCCACCTAAGGGGATGCTTTTTTTTGTAGAGTCTATTTTGAGAAACTACACAGATATGGACTGAAGTCATTGAGGTGGCATGAAGGCCTTAAAGGTGGTCTGAAAGCCTTACTGACCCGAAGGCCTGGGTTGCCCGAAGGCCTTAAGGACTCCAAGCCCAAACCGGTGGCCCAAGGTGAATAGTTCTAGCTTCTACCATACCGAATAGTACCTGCAACAGTACCTACTATAGTACCTTCTACAGTAACCCCAAAATTATGCCTCCACCTAGTTTCGAAACTGGGTCTCCTAGATTCACATAATGAGTCCCCACTAAATGGGTTGAGTCTCATGTGCCCCCAAATTCTGAAAATAGATTTTGTTGTCCATTGGGATGAATTTATAAACTTTTGTTTGAATTAAAATGATAGAGGAAAATTTATTATCGATAATAGAATCAATTGAACCAAATAGTCTCCCATGACCTTACATTGAACTGCATTTTTAAAGTTGATATGATCTAATTAATACCCAAATTTTTATTTCCACATTACAGTCCCAGGAGATTCTACCAGGAAATATTCACTTGTATATTTAATGCATTATTTTATGAAATATATGTATGGGGAGAATGTTTTTGATTAAGTCTTTACATTCATTAATCTTCATCTTTTTTTTGTAGATTTACATCATTCATTGGGTGGGTTAGAGGTTTTCTTATAGACAATGTTGGAAAAACCTTCATTGTAATATTTTTTCACGAATTTTGATAAATATAATTTAAAAAGAGTTCTATAAAAATGAGAAAATATAAAGAAAATATAAATAAAAAAATAAAAAATATTGAATAAAAAGAAAAATAAAAATATACGAACACTTCAATTAATTTCACCATCATATTTTTTCATGATTTTTTGAGTTCATTCTATCTCATATCCTCACTCAAGTCTACCCATTACTTTTTATTCCATAAGAATGTTCTCCCTTTTGAAAATGTGTTCTTAATTCCTTTAATAATTAATTTAATTATTATTTCATGGTTTTATCCATGTTAATATTTTACTCCTCTTACCAAAATTTTGTCCCACTTTCTTACCATCCCATATACTATAGAAAAACATCTTAAAAATAACTATTGATAAATGTTAATATTTTTATGGTAATAGAATATTAGATCTCTTATAAACTATTAGATCATCACCTTTATTTTTTGAAAGAATGAACTCCATTAAAAAGTTACATCAGTGTGAGATGAGTGGATCATGTGTGAGAACATTTCCATTTTAAAAAATTTCAAAGAAAAAATGAAAATAGTTTCTGATAAATAATTGAGGATTGGAGATGCTTTTAGATTCTTGGTGGATGAGTGGAAATGTTAGGACCCTCCTAATTGGAGAAACAATTATGAGATTGGTTAATGGGTGATGATGGGTTTTATTGTTTCATTGTTTTTTATGACTAAGGATGTGCACTAAAATATCATAGGGGATTTGATAATTAAAATTAATTAAATATTTTCAATAAATTTTTACAATGGTTTGTTCTTAAAATATTCACATTTTTATCTAAATTCTCATTCTTTGATATTGAATTCAATATGAGACCATTGTTATAATTATTCCATTTCAATAGGAGTTTTGTATTTCCATAATAAATTTTTATATTCTAATTCAAATCATGTGTTTATTATTGTTTAGGATTATCAAAATATTTTTATAAATGTCATTAAACTAAATTACCATATATATTTTTCATTTGGAGTGAATTTTTTATAATGGAAGAATACCCAACATTTTGTATCATTAATACTTGAGAAACTATGATGTTTTTGATACTATAATAAATAAAAAATCTAAAATGTATTACAAATCCATGTAATGAACAAAGAAATCATGTCCATGATTCTGTAAATAATCAAGGTTCAATTACTCCATTTATTATCCCATCTAAAGAGATCATTGAAAAATCCAAAATCTATCAATGGTTTTGAAAATTTTTTGTGTAGGGCCCTTGTATTCAAAACCATATGTCAAAATAATCTCAAATGTTTCATGAAGATATATAATATAAAAAATAAACAAGTTTATTAATATACATAAACTTATATTTCTTATTTTTAAAGGTTATAAATTCATGAGAACTTGGAATTATAGAATTTTAAGAGTATGTATGACCACAAATGTTAACTTCAGTATTTCAACCATAACTTACGAAATAGATGTGATGTATAATTGAAATTGTGTTGGTGGATCATTATGCCAAATATTTTTAACATTGTAGATAATTAATTTTAAATATACACTTATCTTATGGGTCAAACATTTATAAAATTTCAGTGGAAAATTTTCAAGGGAAATCAAACACCCCTCTGGTCAATGAAAACTTCTATTCACTTCCATTAAAGGGGATACCATTTTTTGAAGTGTAGGAATAAGATTTGGAACATCCACACCTTCATTATGGTTCTTGAGAATCATACACACACTTGTAACAAGTATAGAGACCTACGATACTATTTTTTAATGTTTTCTCATTTTCTATGTTATAATATCATAAGTGTTCTGTTTCAACATCAAGTTTAATATTAATATAAGTTTCCTATTCCTACATTAACTCTAATAACCTCATTTTGTCTATTAATGTGTTATTATGGTAATTTAATTTATTTTAAAAATCCAATCCCCCAATCCCCTTAAATTTTTTTTCATAAGCGTGTGTTGTTTCCATTCCATTTATATTCATGATTTTGGTTATTTTAAATATTTTATTTCCCATTTATCCTTTATTTTCATTCTTATTCATTCATATATACCCCTAGTCATAATAATATCCATTTATATGGCTGGGCAAACATTCCTTCATTATGAGACCTTGTCTAGAGATGATATATTATCAAAAGAAATCACGCTTTATGATTTTCAAATTGATGTTATGTGCCTCCATAAAATATGTCATGGACTATTGAAATGTTTGATATATTTTAGGGTTACATGGATTATTAAATCTCATGGAACATTACGACTCATGGATTACTTAAATAGTCATCAACAAGATGTGTGTCTGGATTAGATCTTGATATGATTCTTGGATTATAGCTTAGACTTTGTATAAAACATATCATTCATATATAATGTTGTGAATGTTAATTTGACATGATATTTTTTTCTTGATGAAATAAATTCATTAACATGTTATCATTTTTTATCACTATGATGTATCATTAAAATTTTTATTTTAAGAATATTGTATCATTATTCCTAATGATTTGTGTAACCCCCCCATTTTATTTACAAAAAACATCAATTTGTTCCAAAATAATAGTATCATAACTGATGTTTTAACCTAAATTACAATGTATTCATCATAGAAGAGAATCATATAATTTTTTTAATAGGAATATATTAGTCATGCTTCACATCCCTAGATCACTTACCATTTGGTGCATCTATATAAATAATATATAACATTCCCCCTGACAAAGTACTGGGGAAGAGACCACTATGGTCAGATTATGTTGAGGAGTCTCTCTCCAAGGATGAAGATAATTTCTTGATCATGTGGGAAGATAAGATTGAGGGTTCAATACTAGTCATGTTATGGTATTTGGACACCCCTTCATATGACATTCTAAAATCACCGGATGATGAATGCATACCTTATCCCTACAAGAATATGTGGGAAAATATGTCCCATATCTAGGTACAAAATTTTTCATATGGGGAGTATGCTCAACACATCATGGATATGGGTGAGATATACTTCAAGGATGATTCATCCACCCACTCAGTAGCCTAAAACCTTAATATAGTGAATCCATATGATATCCTTTAATAGGAACACCTAAATAGTATATAGTCTATATGTAATATAATCATGGATTCCCCACATTATGTATATATCAGGGTTTGAAGAGATAAAACTGCTTTATATTTGACCACTCTCAAAGGTTAACCTAATTCATCAAGGAGAACAATATGAAACATCATTTTATTGAGATAGGTCTGAAAACTAGATCCATGTATTCCACTTGGTCTATCTAATGAAATTTCACCATTTCCAATGCCTAAATATAGTGTTCTCATTAATAGTGGGCCATTTTCCAACAATTGTACCATCTTTCCTTACTGAAAGGAATCTATCCCCCTATACAGGCACTACATCTAATTCATGCCCGAATAGGGGCCTAAAAATCAGTAATTGCGTGATATAAGTTACTAATACATTATTATAGGAGAAACTCCAACCCGAAAGGATAATGGTATTTTTACCCATGGATATTCAAAGCCACAATGGATCTATGATTTGATGGTGGGGGAAACCGGTCAAACTCATCCCATGGGGATATCTAAATTGTCACCCCTTCTTCATATAGGAAACAAATCTTCTCTATATCAGTGTCATCTTCACTAGAATCACCTTCATAGTTAATTTATCTGTGTGATCAATTTTCATCACTAGGGACTGGCTTAGTTAATACTACTGAAGACTCTCCCAAGGTCACCATCCTTTGATAATAGTAGGTGCGGCCTCATATTAGATGTAAGCCAAAATAGTCTTCTAAGAAGGTGTATATTATGTTGGATCATGGTTTACCCCATAGTGGATATTCCATGGGTTAGATATCTCCTCAACACTTTGAGGAATAATAGATATGATTCCTTATGCATGATATGGATTAGTAAATTTCATTGTAATTATCATATAAGATAACATAGAGCATGACTCTGACATGGAAGGACATGATAACGAGACACATTCTCAAACAACATTTCCATACCCGAAGTTTACAATGAAGTGTGTACCTATAATTAGAGGTAGTATTATAATCTTGGTTCCCCTTTAAATACTCAATTATCTCCTCATCAGTGGATTAAATTAAATAAAAATGGAAAGGTGTGGTCACATACACAACTGACCTACCAACCAAAGAAGTTGTTATTATATCCATTAAGGAAAGGTTTTCTTAGTATAATACTGAGCTATAGGAACCTAGGTGAATTAAAATGGAACTGATCAAACCAAATAAGGACACATCTTTTATGGAGAGGAATATTTATACTCTAATAAATCCCCATAAATAATATTTTTCGTTGATGGTAATTGAAGAGCATTCCAACAAATCATTTCTGAGTCCAGATGATCATTTTATCTAATAATATATTCTACAGGATACCAATAATTCCCTACAACTTGGGAAGTATCTACCCCAAATTTAAAAAGGTTACCCTAGGCTCACCCAGAATAAATATCAATGGCTAGAATAGGTATACCGATCATATTATGATTTACATGAAGCTTCTACTTGGGAATTGGACCAGTTGACACTTCTACTAGAACTCCTTAACTCCATTGTGTTTCTTTTCACCTTAATAAGGGCTATATAGGTGTAACACACACTAGTAATGTTAAAATGAAATCCATATCCTTATTCGGTTGCTGCTAATCAACTGCTGAAAAAACATCAAGAATAAAAAATTCTCATTATTCAATTAAATGGGGAACCAAGAGTAGTATATGAAACACTTATTGTCTCTATGTAGTCTCATGATAAGAATTATCAAACAAAAATAAGTGGATAATATCAGATTCTTCATTCAAAACATGGAAGGAAAAACAATCATCTCGTATAGAAAACTATCAGTAGGATATATTTCTAGTTTTGAATATATCCAATAATAGTCCCTTTAACAGTTTTGATCAATAATAAAGAATAAAATTATATTTGACCTCTCAGAATGAAATTTTTTAAAAAATGAGAGTGTCTTAAAACTCATCAATAGGTGAAAGGGTTTGACCTATTACATGAACATGTAGTTTCCTCAAGATAAACTATAGTATATTTTCATATAAAATATCTATGATGAATTACATACACTATCAACTCATTGGAAATACCATAGTGGATTCTGAGAGTTTCCAGTTGTTAAAAAAGGACTTGGAGTATTCCATATGATGATCTAAGGAATTTCATGGATGAAACTAATAACTCAAGGGAATAAATAAATCATATAAGAGACCATAACTGTAAACTTAATCCAGTACAAGTGAAAAATAGAACTCATAATCCCACATAATATCATGTGAATCCTTCCCTCATAAAACAACGAAAAAATTTTGTTGGGATGAGAATAAGGGGTAAACACATCCAATGTTTGAGGAATTTAGCAATAAAACTTAGTCTTTCTGAATAGGTAAGGTTCCAAGATATTTATTTGTGACCATAGAAAATAACCTTATCAAAATTATAAATGTTATGAAACCTGATGAATTCAGTCCAACACATATTCCATGATTATTATACCATCCTTTGGATGTTGGGACATAACATCCATAATTTCTTATTCTTTAAATTTAACCTCCAATGTATGGTTGACTATAGGAAATTCAAGTTAGAAAAACCCTATACATTGGTGGCCATTATTTTTGTGACTCCATTAAAAGAAGAGGAGTAATGGTCTAAAATACCAAGCATATGTGCATAGATATTAAATTACAGGATGACCTGAAAGTCAGTGAGCCAGAAACAGATCTTACTTTGGGCACTAAAGAATTAGCTGGTTGCAACCCCATCTCCTCCCACAAAGTAAAAGACAACGTCTTCGACATCATATTATTCCAATTAGCTCTAAGGAAATTATTCGTAGGAGTAAGAGTCCTTACCGGTACCTTATTCGTTCAAGACTCTTTCATATTTCCTAGATTCATAATTAGAAGCATGGTCACTACCCCATCAAACTATACAACTATTTAGTCCCTTCCAAATGGATCATTTTTCAGATGGGGAATCACAATGTGGATTGTTTAATGTCATCCACAAGATATACCCATTCACTAATGATAACAAGGAATTTTATGAATATGAAATAACCATAAATAATATTGTAGGAGGTTATAGGGGCTAAGGAGGATAATGAATATATGGTCAAAATAGACTCAAATATCTAGGAATTGTTATTGATGAGGCTATATGTGCTGAAACATCATGGAGATATGCACTATAACAAGCTCAAAAAGAGAATAAATTATATCCAAAATAGTATATATGGCATTTAGATACAATCATATGAGAATAAAAATATATAGATATACTTTTTTTTAGTAAAAATTGGATTTTGGGATGAATAATTCATCCCACCCCAGATGGTGAAATAGTCCTCAATTACTTCTAATATAGGGAATTTTCAGCACAATTAGCTCTAAAATCAAATAATCAAGCCAAGAACCACCAAAAAATAGGAATCATAGACCCTTGGACTCAAAATATGTTTTATTAAAATATATTAACACTTTTATGATCAGTATATCAACTATGGATAGAGTGTATCTCTTTACAAAACATAGGGAAGCATTTATCGAGGGCCTCTTAAGTCCTAAAGAGTTTGAGGTTAAATTTTGTACAACTGAAGAGTATCTCACAAAAAATGGTCCTTTTGAATGTCACATGGTCATTTCATTCTTTTAGAATATCCAAGTATGTACTATACAAGGTCATATCATCCCATTATATATATCTAAAAAGATTGTAAACATTAACACATTTAAAGAACTAATTGATAATGGTTTATTTGATTAATTTGACACCATTTAGGATAATTCGTCACTTGGGAAACAACAAATCCATTTAGATTACTTAAAAATAAATATACAAGGTTATGATAAATATGAGTAGGATCTAATTAAAATGACAATATTAGAGACAAGATAGGTGATATCATATTCGATTCCGAATTCTTGGTGGCTCAAAAATACATGGCCTTCATTATCTCATTGGGAAGGTCTTAAAACTATATGTGTGTGTTAATTAGATCATTTTATTGTAAAAGCATTAAATAATATATTAATGGATAGTTAAAAGAAATACATGGTGATTATTCCAACTTAGAGTCCTATGAATCCTAGTATATATATCTAGGGATCTATAAAAGTGAGGAGAAGTCAATAATAGTAGATAACACTATATGGGTAAATGACCATAATGGACTAGATGATAGCACTTTCAACTTATGGAGTGAGTGATTTAAAGAATATATGTGACTCATTAATCAAATTAAGCTAAATAATACCAATCTAGAAATTTATTTTGTTATACAGGTTCCATTGTATAATAATCTAAAGCATCCAATCACATTCATCTTATAAGTTGGTAAATAGAATGTATGTACATAATAACTTCTACAAAGGTAATGAAAGACTGTTACACCATCCATGCGTATCTACATGAAACTTAATCATGTCTACAGTCGTGTAGGACTAGCTGATCATTATACTCAGGAAACCCAGTTGAGGCACTTTGACAAGTTGGATGTGATCCAAAAAGAATGAGAAATAAAATGATTTTATGCACTTTTACTCCCATTATCATGATATCGGTTGCATAAAATGAGCACCATCATTTGTAAGAAGCATTCCATTCCGATGGGTAAAATAATGATTACCCTACATCAACTTCAGGACCCAAATATGGCCCCATATGAACTCCCATATCTCAAAATTACAATTCATATGATTCTTTCCCCAATAGTGTGGCAGTAAATTTGGCAGAAGAAGAAGATATCAGGGATTACCCGTCATCATTTTAAGAAGGTTTCTTAACCACCATTGATGAACTTTGTTAGGTGAATCTAGGTTTTTATCAAGATATGTATCCTAAATTTATTAGTGTCATTATTATATTTGAATAACACGAGACATATATTTCCTTCCTTAAGCAACACTGGGATATCTTCACCTAGAACTAAACTAAGATTCACAGTTTGTGTCCTGATATGGATTCTAAACATTCATGTCATCTAGATGACCACTAAGACTATAAATTGGTTTCTAGTTTGATGTAGCCAACCTATGATACAAAAGTTAATGTTAGTGTTTACAATAACATCAAATAAATATTCATTCAGGATATTCCATACCCAAAACAAATCACCAATATTGTCCCCATAAACAATAATAACAGTAACATTCAAGTATATATCAATTTTATCAATCTCAGCTGGCACTATTAAAAGGAATATTTCTTAGTCTTAATAACATTACTATTGGCTTATGTAATGGATGGTTTCCATGAACTCTCATTTATGGATGAGTATTTAGGCTATGACTAGATCCAAATGGACATGAAGATGAGGAGTCCAATACCTTTAGGGTTCCCTAAAAGGTACACTAATATTAAAAAAATACCTTTTTCTAGGAAAATATTAGTTCAAAAAATCAATATTCCATTAACCTTATTTTAAATCCCTTTTATAGGGAAGATTTTAGGATTCTATGTTGATTATTTGGTGGAAATGTATAAAAAATTATCTAATCGTCTTTCTGATCTTTAGATAGTTTAAAAAAACCATGGTTGTATAACTTGAATATGATCCCCTTGAAAAGTGTTTTTAGTTTAACATTTGGGAAATTATTTTCCATTATGGAATTTCATCATGGTATTGAATTTTAACCCAAAAAAAGACAACGTAAATACATGATATACCCCTCCATGAAATATCAAAGAGTCGAGGGGACTACATGGGAATCTTTCCAATATGTGAAAATTTATTTGTAATCTCATTGGAAAATTATCACCCTTCAAAACATTAGTGATGAAGGAATTCGCCTATTAGTGGGATTAATATTTTCAAATATAATTTTAAGATATCAATGAATATATTATATTCCTATAAAAGTTAATTCCACCCATAGAAGGAAAATCTATGATCCTCTATCTGAAATCCTTGGAGTGATCACTTAGGATACTTCTTTCTCAATATAATTATGTGTGTACAGATAATATACTCTATTATATTATAAAAACAATGTATTATACTGATACTTGATATTTTGATATCAAAAATAAGTTAAACGCATTGATATTTGTAGTGGAAAAACTAAATCACTCACTTATTATATTTCTTTCCTCAACATTATCTCAACAAGTTGGAGTATAGTATATTTTCCCACACAAAGAATCACAATGTTCCATTAGAATGTTCGTGTCAAAACTATTATTGAATGAAAATTCTAACATAAGTAGGTTGTGGTCCAATTTACCTGTTAATTAATGTGATAATGACTATATCATTCCCTCTAATGTTTGAATATATAATTAAGACTACCATTTACTCTAAGGATAATCGATATTAATCAAATATAACTTAGTGTTCAGATCCTTCTAAAGGATCCTCTATAATTATGATGTTAAACATGGATCACAATAGAATATAAAAAATAGGGGCACACCATGAAACCTCCCAACTAAATTAATATAATTCCATGAATGTCTCACAAGATGTAGGTTCTCCATTATTTATTTAAAATAAGCGTATTTCAAAATGTGATATATTAAAACGTATATTATATCATTCATTAAAGATTTATTAGGATGTCTAGTGAAAATTTAAATTATTATATAGTCTTAATATACTTATTAGTTCTACAATGATGTATAGAAAATTTGAGCTATTAGGTACATATTTTAATTTAATATTCATCATAGTTACTGAAGGTACACATAGCCTTATTCGATATTTTAATAATCCATCTTCATGGATGAATTATGAAAATTTTCCATATTTTATGGATTTTAATTTATTTTATTGACCCTATACTTCTTGTTGTATCTTCTTTATTTTATCGGATGATGTCGGCTGGGAATTTATTTAAAACTTTATTGGTATTTCCTCTTCCCAATTAATTTCCATATATATCTTTACTATATCCGTCAATATTAGATCAATTTTATTACTCATCATGTATAGATCTTCCTAATACTTCATACTTGAGGAATCTTCCAGTTTATTTACCTTTTTTGAGTTTGTACTATATTTTACAGTCACAATCCTCAAATAGTTCCATCAATATCCCTTGACTCATGTTAAGCTCATTCAGTGTGAAGATGTACTTCAAAAACATAAAATATATATTTACATTTTAATTATATAGATAGCATCTCCATATCATAGAAGAAAATATCACTCCCACCAACTCTACGTCATGAGTTGTTTAATGATTTTCATTTGGTTTTAATTAAATTGATTCATATGTGACAAGTCAATCAATTCGTAAAATGATTCATTATAGTACTTTCTTTGATGAAAAACTAAATACAATATATTTTTCCTTTGATATTAATGAAGTTAATATTAATTAATTTATTATTATCTTCATGAGTTATTAAAAACACTATTCAAATTTATATGACCATATGAATTTGACAACTTTATTTATTAACATAGATTATGGTAACAAACCTGGAAAAGTTTTCAACAAGCTACTGATAATAACACACTTAAAAAAATATATTTTAGTAATATTAGTTTTTGTTGGATATTATTCAACTACCCTGGTATTTGAAGGGTTAAAAAATACTCCATCATTGTATAGAATATTTCCTATTAAAGAAACTTGTTAATGAAAAAAATTCACAGTTGTGGAATTTCCAAAAAAAATCATTCTTTATAAGAGTTGTAAGTATAATCCATAGATAGTTCTTATATTATTCATATCTTCAATATTACATGAGGATTTTATAGAAATATATAGTAAAAATGTTTTCAATGTAATCATTAAATACTATATTGATTATATCCAAAATAACTGTGGGTGCAGTTTTTAATCAAAAATGAATTACCAAAAAATTATTATATCCATACCTCATAAAATAACTTTTATTTCATATATAATCCTTTTTAAATTTAAATTTATGATATCTAGAAGGAATTTTAATATTGGAGAAGTAATTAGATTTTAATAAATGATCAAATAGATCTCAACACATTGAAAATGGAAAATGTTTTAATAGTAATTATGTTGATTTACCTATACTCGATATAAAACCTCATTAACCTAGTGTTGTTCCTTACAAATTGGAAAGATTCTCCCCTTGGTTAGAAACTAGGGTTTATAAATACCTTTCCACACAACCCTTTAATTATCTTCTTTAATTCAAAAAATCCCACCAACTACAATAGATCCCATATTTAGGGTATATTGGATATGGGATTCACATAAGTGATGATATCAATAAAAAATTAAACCTTACAATATAGTGCGGTGATTCATTAAAATATACATCAACATAATATTGAACTACCAATAAATGTTTAATTATTAGAATATTCTTATCTTTTAGATATTTAATTTGAACTTCCTATTCTCAAAGGATTTCATTATGTTGATCTACTAGAGGTGGTCCCTTAAATTTCTATGAAAATCGAGTATCTCCTCTAAAAATAAGAGATTAAATACCAACAACACAATTTAAAATCAATTTATTTTGGTAAAAAATTATTTCATTATAATTTCATTGGGAATCCAAGTCAATTACAACCCTTTGAATGAAAAAGAGATTCTCAACAGGAAAAAACCATTAAATTCTCTTAAGAACAACCTAATATAATTTCTTATTAATATTTTAACTATTAGTTTTAACTAATAGTTACTTACTTAATGTATAAGTTGATTATTGAATATTCTCAAAAAACATGAAACACATAAATGGGTGTTTGCATCTAGAATCAAATAATATATAATAAAACATGATTTTTATAATGAATTTAATATTTATCATATAATTTGGAATGTCAAAAATGTCCATATTAATTTTTGTAAGAATAGCCTTTCTCCCCTTCCCTCTTCTGAGGTTAATTCCCCTGATCATTGGTGAATTGACTAGAATATTCCTCCATCTACTAATAATGGAAGCATTGAACATTGGAGGGGTTTCTCTTTCCTTCTCACTCGTGGTTTTTGTGACCTTTATCTCCACTAATCTAAATAATATTCAAGAAATTCAAGAAATCCACTAGTTTCTTTCTTATATAATTAATTTATGTCATAAAGTCCACACTTCACTTCTTACCATTTTCAAAATTTTATTACACATGAAACTCAGTTATCCACTTATTTTTGTATTTTTCCATGAAAATATAATACAGTGAGATTAATTTAATAGTATTGAAAGAACATTACAATATCTCCTCATACGAGTAAAATTTTAGAGAGACTATTTCTCTTTGAAGACCTTTATTAATCCCACCAAATAAGTGATTAATAATCCTTTTTAAATTTCATACGTTGTCTTCAATGTGGTTTTCTAACTTTGCAATATTATCCTCACAATCATTAAGTTTTTACTCTTCATTTTTCCTCAAAATTATTATTTATATTTCCATGATATCTCATTACCCTAATGGAAAATTATATTCGAGTACTAACACATTAAAATCATTTAATTATTGTCCAAATATCTATTATTCCTTCTCAGTGTTATAAATCAATTACAAACATTGATCATAATCTACCCAAAGAAGATATTTATCCATGATGACCTTATCACTTTCACTATATGAAAATGTTAATAATATATTCTCTAAATACATTACCCATTTCTAAAAAAATAATGGGTTATCCATTATATTAAAATATAGGGATTTCTATCTCATAAAATGATCCAATGTTGTTACACCGTATTTTGGAGTAATTATTTGTTCTATATGTGAAATATTATTAATTATAATCTTAGTGAACTACACAATTATATAGGTAATTGTATCAGATCCAACACAAATATAAATGAATTTTTCAGGAGGGAAATCCCAACATTGATTGCAAGTGTTCAAATGTTTGATGGTCCTTCCATTAGGCACAATTTTCTAAACATATACCTATTAATTATTTAATAGAATTAGGAATTAGGAATTTTTGATTATTTATTAAATGTAGAATATTAAAAATCACTCAAGATTAAATTTTTATTATGAAATAGGTGAAACACAAGATCACCCACACTAAAAGGATATTGGTTGTGATACTGGGCCTAAGAGGGTGCCCCATCCATCTCCTTCATGTTTGAAAGATTCCATTGTCCTAAATATGATGGAGTTCATAGTGATTTTGGTGGTAATTACTATTCTTATTATTTGAATTCATTAATCAAAAAATAATACGTAGATTCATATTATAGGTATCTCTGGTTACGGTATGCCTAGAACAATGTATGGGAATAGAGATTCTCATTTGAAATCTAATGGAAATGAATTGGAGAAGATAGAAACTAGGTTTAGGGGTACTATAGAATGTGGTTATTCACTTCATCTCCAAACCTAATTAAGTCTAATTGTTGATACAGTTTTTCTTTCCCTCAATTTTTAGTCTCAAACCAATAAGTTCTACGACATTAGATATATAAAATTATGAATCACTCATTATCTGATACATATTACCTCTTATCATAGAAGGCAACCAAATATTAGTTAAAAATTTATTTATATAGATGTAATGTGGTTGTTAAGTCATAAAATTATTGTCACTTTTTCTTGAGCACCAATAATATAATAATAGAAAAATCATGGGGGAGTGATTATCTATGTTGTAATGTGGTTTCTCCATTTACTGAGTATTAAAAATCATTGAAATTGCTTATGGGTACTTGTGATGTGTAGTTAACTATAATTTATAATGTTAGTGGTAAAATGGAAACACCTACTGGGTTGAAAACAACGAAAATGAAACTTTTCTATAAGGTTCTTCTAAAAAACAGAAAAATATTGAATTAAAGAGGGTTTCTCCTAAATAGCCACCATCATAAAATGGATCAGTTTTAGAATCATGTCTTAGTAGTTATATTCTCCCATCCCTTATAGAGGTTTTTTATATAAATGAGAAGTGTGTTTTCCATATTATAAATGAAGGGTGAAACCCTCTAAATGTTATAAAGAACATGATGGTTTTCAATGTTTTTCAAATCTAACTCTATTTAAATATTTTTTGGGTTGGGTTATCTGATGTTCTATTTTTGGGTGATTTTAGATATGGATTATTATGACTTGGTGTTTTTTATTCTTGTCAAGTGCTTATGATAGTTCTCAATAAACTCTATAAAGTTGTTTTTCAGGGAAAAAAAATTAGGCAGAGTAAATTAATAGAGACCAAGGGAATCCCCACAAAAATTTTTATTCAAATCTAGTGGTAGGAATTATAAACAGTTCTTTTTTTTGGAAAGAGTTTTGTTTTATCACCTTTAAAGGACATCATATAAAATTTACCATTCCCCTCACATAAATTATTTTAAATTCTAACAACTAATTAACCATACTCCATTAATTTAGTAAGATATAAAGAATATACCAGTGGTTAGGATAGAGCCACAACATGTTTTTAACACCCAATTTTGAGTTAGATCCCACTATAGATAATGGAATTCATATATCCTTATAAATAGTGTCCCCACTATGTAAGTACCATGTTTTCATTCAATGATTGAATCCATAAATATAGTAAGTGTTTAAATTCCGCCCCCCATGTTTCATTCCCATGATTTAGTGTCATTTCATGCCAATATTACAACGATATGTATTTAATGGAAAACGAGAAATACCCATTGAATCATGTTTTGGTCAAGTGGATGGAAGGTCATATCATCCCTTATGATGTCTTATTTCTTTGTACCAGACTCTATTATTGATTTATGTTTTATTTGATATATCATACTAGGTAAAAATACTGGTTACCTATGTCGTGTTAGTGATTTATCACTACCATTCATTGATGTTAACATAGATTTGTATAAGGGGTTATATTCCTTTCCATTATTAGTTAATTATAACATCCATTATATCCACATATATCAGGAAAAAATGAATTTATCAACATCTTGGAAGGTTGTAGGTTTTATGGGGTTAGGATTGGACTTGTGATAGGGGAATCCTATGTATCCATGTAAAGGTAATTATAACTGAAAGAGTTATATGCGATTTAATATGACACATTAGACCTTTAATGGTAATGTTGTGAGGAATACAATGGATCCTTTTAAGGTCCAGAATCCCTAAAAAATGAATTACCTTTTAAGGGTGTTTTGTAAGGATCGTGATATTTATTTTAAGATTATTCAACCAAGATCGATGATATTAATTTTATGGTCATACAAACTGGACCAAAGATGTTTCCTTCAATGCAATACGACAAGGACCATGATTCCACTTTTAATTTCATGTAATAAATACTTCGATGTTTATTTTATAGACATGTTCCTAGGACTATGAAGCCTTGTAGTTTAAGTTTAAATAGATATGACCAATTTTAAAATGTTTAATATAATGGAAAAGGGATTAAATGGATATAATAACCTTGCAATAGTTTCTCTGAGACTTACATACGAGTTTCCCTTTATGGTTCAACATGTCTTAGGAATCAGCTGAAGGTAGGTCTATGGCTTACACAAATTTAAGGAATAATTATATTTATGGAACATTGATGGGTATGATGGTATGAGACCATCAATGAGGACATGTTCGTGGTAGGGTCCCTACTCAGGTAGAGTTCTACTAACACTCTAAGTATGGGAACTTTATCAAGAGAATTAATGAATTTTTAAACCCTTATGGTCCTATCAGATATGATGAAATACCCATAGGAAATCTTGTACAATATTCATGCTTCCCATTATTAATGTAATACATTATCTAAGGTAAACACTCTAGCCTTCAAAACGCAGTTATATATTATAGGATGTTGTGGAGGAGGAATGGGTATATATAATTGAATAGATTGTTGATATGGGAAATTTTTTTCTTGAAATTCATTTTGAGAAAATAATGTTTCCCAATTAATGAAAAAATGTAAATGAGGCACCCAGGTGGTGGATTGGGAAAACGGGAACTCAGGTAGGTGACCTGGGTGAAAGGGGAACTCAGTTATGTTACCTAAGAAAATTTTAACTCTATTATGCAGTATGGGTAAACGGGTTACCTAGTTATGTGACATGGGATCAACTCAATTTAGGAATACCTAGGTGTGACACCTTTGGGAAGACCTTTGCATCAAATCATATTGTATTTTCTGGTTATAACTCTTTTAGGACTCATAGGGAGCCTACGTGGAATTACTTGATCATTTGTGTGAACCAATTGAGAATGGACCTTTACCATAGTATTCATGATGACCTATGTGATATGGTATTTATTTTAATAGAATCATTAAAATTAAAAAATTCACTTTACTTCCATCTTTGTACCATTAGTTAAAATTCTAAATTCACTTAAAATCAAAGTATGGATGGGATAGTAATGGATTAAATGTTTACAAATGAAATATAGGTTTTACCATAATATTCCATACTCACATGGTCTGCACATTTTTTTATCAAAATTTAAATTCATGTGGTACTTATATAGTAAATCAGAGTTGGGAATCCATATAACCATTAATAACCACCACGGGTTCCCAAAAACATTGGGTAATGAAAACAACCCAGGTGCAAGAGAGTATATGTGCATGAAATGATGTGACACTATATAAAGTAGGGTGCATGGGTTTATTTATGGGAGGGAATATGATAACCATTATAGAAATTCTGAATGATGAACAGGGATACCAGTAAATTAATCCCCTCTAAAAATTCTTTGATATTCCTAGAGATTTGAAAAAATATTACTTTAATAAAATTTGATCACTAATAAATGTTACTTTCATATCTAGATTCAATCAGAAAGAACAGGATCATATTTTAAGGTAAATATGGATTATTAGTGAATAGGTCTCAGCACACACTCTAATGTAAGGAGTTATCATGAATATATATGGAACATATTATGTCTAACAAACTAGTTTGTACATTTTTTGGTGTGTGGTGTCTAATGTGTGACACAATATCACCAATAACTGTAACGAACTAGCTCATAAATACAATCACATACCTAAGTGAATCTTATAAGAAAATGATCTTTATTTTTTCCCAATCCTTTCACTAAGCTCTCACTATGTCCTAGATGATGTTTGATTTTGGTACTAGCTACGAGTGATAGAGAATGAGAAAAGAGTGAAAGTGATTGGGAATGAATTAATGATTATTAAATTCTATTGCAAGTGGAATAAGCTTTCAGAACTGTTCATGGAGGCATGGTCATAAGCATATGGGTGAAAGAAATTGGGCACCATGATCTGGGTATAATAACATGGATGAAAAGAGCTCTTTGAAATTTCATACTTATTTAAATTTCCATTATCTTATTTTTGTAACTTTTCATATTCTCCAATTTATTCAAGAACGTCTAATTTCCTATATCTCATAACAGATCTATCTCTGGTTAGTCCCCTTATAAGAAATGGAAAGATTTCAATCAATTTTTTCTAATACGGTTATAGATACATGAATTGATGAGATGATTGATTAGATTGGTCTTAGTTAACAACATCCAATCAAACCAAAACATCATGTATACTCAAGAATCCTTGGATTACTTCTTCTCAAGTACCCATTATTGGATAGAATCCATTATTATATATTTGTTCTTAAAACTAACACACCATTTCCTAATGTAGATGTAAATCATCCATTCACCTAGATTTTATTGTCTCAAGGCATGAAATGAATTAAAATCCTTTTGGTAGGAAAATAATTTATGAAATTGGTGATGCAGAATCATACTGCCCTTTCATTATTCAGAAAAAATGAACAAAAAATCTCACGTACCAAAGGTGATCACTCAAGAATAATCATTCATCAAATGATTATCTACACAGATCCAAAGGATAGGGTGGGTTGCAATTGTATATCCACCACGGTGAATATTTTTTTGATGACTGATCATTGAAATTGTGTGTGAACTTGATATGTATTGTGTTAAAATGATATATTAGGGATTTTGGGATATATTTGAGGAAATATAGAGTTTATAATTCTTATTTTACCACATCCCTAATTTTTTGGTTGAATTAGTCTATTTATTGTGTTCTAAAAATCACTTTTTCACCTACCAAGTAGTGATTTTGGCATAAGTAACTATGATATTTGAATGATCTGGGGAGTCCTTATTCTTAGTGTGATAGAAAATGAGTTTTTTACTCACTGAAATTATAAAATGTTTTTTTGGGTAATGTCAATTTTTAATAGGGGATTAATGCAATCTATTTGAAGGTATATTGAGAAAATAAATTCATCTACTTCTCAATATCCATTTTAGCAGCTAAATCATGATACTTTAATACTCTCATGGGTCAAAACCCAAGGTGAAGAGACAGAGGGCCTGACTAAATCAACATGATAGAAGGACTCAAAATATTTACTAGTCTATTTTAGATGATGGTAAATATAAAACATATGGTTATCAAATTATGTCACGTCCTTCAACTAGAATACCTTATTTAGATATTTCATATTGAGTGGCTATTACCAAGAAATTATGATCACATTGGGGTATGGGTTAACACATTTATAATGGATGAAAATATTACATTAGGTTTATGAGTTAACTATTTTTCATGTAATTTTGGAATAATATATCATGTTTTGGGTCATGATTATTGGGGAGAAACACCCCATAATACATATATCCTGATCCATCACATACATGGTCAGATAAAAGTGAATCTTGATGACTACGTCCTTAGGAAGTCTATTTTGTCATTTAAATTTTTCATTAATACCACATTATTGGTTATTACAGGCATATGACCAATAAGTATGGATGATGAAGTCCTTAAATATGTTATTGGGAAATATTCATAGTTTTCATTCACCCCTTACATGGCCAATGTCAAAATGATAAAATTAATAGAATTGTAATGGTAGATGACCCCTCATATTGAATCTCACTCTAGGATGGGGTTCTTATAGTGAGGGTTGACGTATTCTCTATTAGAAAGCCTTATATTTCATATTAATTTGAATGGTAATTCTATTGTATATTATATTTCATCCTATCACCCTATCAATGTTTGTGTGATGATAAATATCCCAACACCTTTTGGAAATTATGGATGATATAGATGATTTTGTACATACATGATCTAACTAATCTATACCTATATAGTGCCCCAATTAGTCTATCCCCTGTGTATTAAATGATCATGGAAAACACTTTATCATGGTGTAGTGTTGACATGATCCAACATAAAAACACAAGAACCACATTTTAATATATAGTATATGGTTTGGGAAATACAAGTGGGGGGATATAATTTAACCATGGGGGATTCTATGTCTGATGAAAGGAAGACCCCATCTATTGAGTGTTAAAAGGACCCAACCAAAAATGTTATATAATATTGAATTTGAATTCAAGAATTAATTATCTTACATTTTCAGACATTTTTTGGTATAGATTTTTATAGAAGTATGTCATAACACATATGTTAGGAAACCATATAAATAAAATATTTTCACTTACAGTCAGTTTCAATTTTCCCAATAATATGATACTTTTAAAATAAAAAAATATTTCTATTCATGACAAATATTCATGGATTTCAACATTACCTATTCCTTAACAATACCTATCATTAAAACAATTGAAAAAATATTATAAAATCTGGGGAGAGAATAAAAATTTTAGTAAGGAAATTATAAAATGTAGTTTGTTCGTCTAGTGAAAACATGAAACCCCTTGAAAATGTTTACCTTCATATCAAATTTATTTGAGATAAATTTAAAATATAATTTTCACATGAAATAAAACACAATTTCTTTTTTCAAATAAATCATTTATACCACGTTGAAAACACATATAAATCATTTAGGTAACTTGGGACATAACCATTCATATCACCCTTACAAATGGAATAACTGATATGGTTAACTTCCATAACAAGAGTACCCAATGCATTGTAGAGATTTCATGGGACCACCCATAAATGGTTTATCATAGAACCACCCATCCACGGTTTATCATGGAAGCACCCATCATTTAATTATAACATAACCACACATATTTTGTTTATAATAAATCCAAGCATGCATGCGTTATAAATGAAGCAACCATCATCATAAATAATAAGCAAGAACTATAACATAATCATAAATCATGAATGCTCACATTTTCATCATAAAAATATTTAAATACTATTTTAATACCATATCAAAAACTATTTCAGATATCGAAATACAAATTTAATTTCAAAACAATTTTAAATACCAAAATACAATTTTCTTTTAAAATCCCATTTCCAATACCGAAATACTAAGAAAAAGGGAAATAAGGTTATTATTTTAAAAAAACATGAAATATTTTAAATGAATCCAACCAACAAATAATTTTTATGTTGGAGTAAAAATTATTTTCACTTTACATGATAAAACAAATATTTCTTTTATCATTTGTAATGAATGTCTAACATTCCTTACAAAGATTACTTATTTTGAAAAACATGAAATAAAGAAAAAAATACCGTTAAAAATTCTCATGTACATATATTTACATTCATAAAATTATTTGAAATCCATGGACATGTAAGATAAATAGATATCTATACAAATAATTAAAATATGTTCTTAAAGATAAGTCCCTTACCACTTTGGAAACAATTTAATCATAAGACCCATGAAATAATAACATTTAAAAAAACATTATATATCATGATGATATATAAATTCAAGATATAACATTACAATGGGGCCATATATATGTATTATAAAATAATATAGGTGCATAACATCAAAATATTCCACAATGAAATGAAATTGAGATGAAGTCCCTTGCCTCATGTTTGATTCAACACACAAGTTCATTGTCTTCCTAAAAAATAATGTTAATTATTTACATTATTAAGAAATATTTTTAAATTTATTATAATTTTATTTTACTTATCACCATTTCATATATATTTATATAATTAATTAATTTTATGTCAGATGTTTTGACGATATTTTGCTTATATTTCAAAAATTACATTGGTAGGTTGACTTTTTTCAAAAATGTCAATATTTAAACATATCTAGAATAATAATAATGATATATTCATCATAGTTATAAATAAATTATACATTATTAAAACCAATCATGAATTATGGTTATGAAAAATGAACTCTTTTATGATCATGGAGACAGTAGGTCGTACATACACATTAGTAACATTTCCAATTTCCAGTGATCATTATAGAAAGAATGTAAGTATTATTTTATATTCTCATAATTTTAATAATATCATAAAGAACAATATTTATATATATATATATATATATATATAAATATCATCCATGTGTTTTAGTTATGAAAAAAGTGTCACATTGCTTTGTGGAGGCTGTAGTCCACACGTATGCACAAACGACGTTATTATTCTTCCATGTAAGACGTAAAATGATATATTATCCTTTTATAATGAAAATTATTTCATTAATATATTAATTATTTAATTTAGGTAACAGTTATTCATTAATATTATTCATATTACCTTCCATGTAAAGCATTAGTGAAAACAAGTCAGATCGCTTCAGGAGGCAATAGTCCGCCGCACCCCGAAGCGACGTCATCATAACACACAATGAATGGAATGTAAGAATTTTATGTCATATAATAACTGTACAATCATAAATATGTTACAAATATAATATATATACTTTAAATCAATCATTATAAAAAGCTGTAAGAGGTAATGATGGAAAATGATTGACATCGGTTCGTGAGGTGGTAGTCCACCATACACACAAATTGTGATTTCATATATCATTTGATGGAAAAAAAGATTGAATATGTTATAAAAATAATATAATTAAATATAAATATATTATATATATTATTTTTATTATATCATAGTAATTGAATTATATTTTATGGATTTTGAAGAAGAACTTATATAAAAACGTAATGTTAAGAACAATACCTCTTCTTCGGATAACCTCATTAGGTAAGAACCAAAAGAATTCATAAGATAAATTTATGAATTAATAAGGGTAATATTTCATGGATATAGAATATATAGATATATTTTTTAGGTATTATATGAGAAAAAGTGATCTAGTGGTGTGAAGAGGAGAGGAGAGGAGTTTACCTTTTATGAGGGATGTGAGTAGTATAGATAAATTTTTTGAAAAAAAGGTGTACCCTTTTTTTCAAATAAAAAAGAAACAAATATACCATTATCAAGAATTATTATTTATAAGGTCAAAATATTTCCATAAACTAGAATTTATACTATATTATAGGTCTTTTTAACCCTTATTTTTTTAGTATAACCCCCAGTAAACCTGTTTCCACCTTAACCATAGTAAATAATTTTTACTATTTTCACTATTCAATATGATCAAAAATAAAGTTGAACTAATTAGTTAATATAAATAATTATTTTTAAAAATATTTAATACATTTTACCAGATTAAATTCACAAAAATGGAAAATTTTAATTTTAAATTATACTTGAAGATGTGACTAAAAAGATAATTTTTAAGATGTTTTTTATTCAAGAAAATTATTATTTTACATTAAATTTATGACTAATAATAATAATTCAATGAATATAAATTAATATATATTGATATAAAATTTATAAATTTAATTTAAAACATTATTCATTCGGTGTTATATTAACTAATTAAAATAGAGAAACATATCCACTTTCTAACAATTTTTTGAATTTTTTTAAACCCATAAATTAACTTATACTAAAATACAATATAAATTTAATTAATACTTAATTAATTGGATTAAATATAAATAAACCATACTTAAGTTACTTTATATTATATTAAAAGCATAATGGGACATTTACATTACTTAATTTATTGAATGTAAATGACATTTTTTTAACAAAAATCTATATTTTTCATTATTCAATGAAAAAGAAATATTTTTTGAAATATCCCAAAACTACACCCCTTGTTAATTTTGATAATATTATTTCAGAAATGAAATTCATTTTTCCAATTCAGATTTAAATATTAAAAATTAACTTTTATTTAAAAACCTTATAATAATCGAGTTTATTCAAAACAAATTTCCCTTTAGATGAAAAAAATAATTAATCATTTATATTGAATATAACTAGCTAATTTAAAATAATATACCTTAATATGGCATGGTATATCAATACCTGAGTTGTTAAATTTCCCCAAAAACTTTTTAAAATTTTAAAATCACCATTTTATCCACTTATTAAACAATAAGGGATATATTTCCCTCATAGAATTTTTATATTCTTATGTTGCTTCTTCAACCATATAGATTTTACAGGAACTCGTAACCTCGAAAATCACCTTATTCTATAACGCATCATCTCTATAGTCAAGAATTTGAACATTATGTTCCTTATAAGAAAGGTTCTCTTCCCAATAAACAACTTCAAGGATCAAAACATGAGATGAATCCAACATTATTTTCTTAATACAGAGACTTGAAAATATTGTCTACCTGGAAAAAACGTGGGGTCAAAGCTACTCGGTAGGAAAATAATCCAACTTTCTCTAAGATATTATATGGTCTAATGAATCATGGTCATAGCCTCCCATTTTTTTCAAAACACATAATACTTTTCCATAGATATACCTTAAAAAACATGATCACATACATTAAAAGAATGATTGTTTCCTATAGTTATCCACATATCTTTTTCTTCCAACTCTATGATATCCAAATATATTGTCGAATAAACTACACCTTCTTAGAAATTTCCTTGACCTAATCGGGTCCCATGAACATCATTTCTCCTACTTCATCCCAAAAATCATGCATTCTATACCACTTTTTATATAATTCCTCAAAAGGTACCATGCATATACTTGAATGAAAACTATTATTATAATAAAACTCAACTAAATAATGATATTGAACCCAAATTACCTAGAAATCCATAGAATACAAATTTATATCTTATCTAGTCTGAATCCACATATAATATAGTCCATAAAATTGAGGATAAAAGGATGGACTATAATTTTTTTCAGTACCCAAATATTTTTGGACTCCTTTCCCAAAAATAGACATGAATCAATTATCATAGTCTGATACAATAGAGAGAGAAATTACATGTAATCAGAATTTCTTTTTTATATATAGTTGAGAAATATGATCTAAATATATAGTGTCTTGAAAGGGAAGGAAATGTAAAAATTTAGTTAATAGATCAAAAATAACCAAAATTTCATTGTTACCCCAGGACGTCTTTGGTAATCCAACCATAAAAACCATTGATATATTTTTACCATTTGCACTACGGTACTAGAAAGGATTGAAGATTTCTTATTGGTAATTGTTTTTATTTTTGAAACTTATAACATGTCAAAAACTTCATGGTAAAGTAATAAATATATATTTTTATACCATACCACTAGTAATACTACTAATGGTATATGTACATATCAGTGTTTACTGCCTGCCTGAATGTCCCAAAGGCCTTAATTTTATTTATTTATTATGGATAATACTCCTTTTAAGGGTTTAAGGGGAAACCGTACATGACCCGTAGTCTCAAGGCACAAGGACCAACAAACCCATAATACTTGACCCGAAGGCTCAGAGGCATACCATGCCCAATAAATGACCCATAGGCCCAACCCACTTGAACTGCCCCTTCCCAGCTTTATGTTTCATTGATCACCTATCTCCCCACCTTTCATTTCTGATCGACTAACATTTCCCCGTACAAATCTGCACGGTGCCTGGTCCTAATGGCGGCTACCATACCCTCTCATTCTTCCAATCCGGTTAGCTCTACATCTGGTGGCTACTACTCCTGTGCTCTAATCCTCTTAAGGGGCTTGTTCTGTGTTAACTGGGCTACTCCATGGTCTACGTGACCCGAAGGCCTAGTGGCCTGATGGCCTTTGATGACTCGAAGGCCCTGGAGACCCGTAGGCCCAATCCGGTGGCCCGAAAACCCAAATCGTGTGAATAGTTCTATCTACTACAATACCGAACAGTAACTACTACAGTGGATGCTACAGTACTACTTCAGTAACCCAAAAATTCGCCTCCACCCGATTTTGAACTCGGGTCTCTTGGATGCTAAACGTGAGCCCTTACCACTCGGGTATAGACTCGTTGGCTATCAGTGCTTCCTAGATGATGAAAAAACAGATAATTATGAGCTTCAGTCATTAACTCTTTCTTCAACTGGGAATCACAAGGCATATATAATCTATTTCAAAATCATAAAAAAACATGTTCATGTAAATTAAATTTTTGAAACATAAGCTTGTTAAAAAAATTTACCTTTTCTTATATATTATGATCATACTTTTGAGCATGGTTAATTATTTAATACAAAATTGACTGCATTGAAACCTGAAACAAAATAAACAAATTCCCTGCATTAAAAAATTCTTGTCCAAAATTAATCAGATCATTAACCAAAGGGACATTTTCGATGTGGGATTATTTTTATGACTCACATCATCTCTCTCTTCTTTTTTCTTTTCAATAATAGTAATGAATTATGGAATTATAATCCTCTATTAGTTACAACCCTATTCTTTATCTCTTGTTAAATTCTTTCTGAGTGACTATATAATTAAATATTTTTTGATAAGTATATATTTCACACTTTAGTTCATAAAAATGATAACACTAAATTTGAAAATAAAAAACATCATTGTTTAATTCCATATAAAGTATAGGGTAAACTATCTCATATGATTTAAATTGATGTGAATACTAATCAATTGACATATCATTATATATTAAGACACAAACAAGTCCCTTTAACAAAGCATCATTATAGATGATTAATTATCAATTTCTAGAAGGTAGGGATCAAACTATATCATTCGTGTTTATTATTATAAATATTGAAAATAATCATCACATTCTTTTTTCTAGACGAATTTAACTCCTTTTAGAGTTAACATAGTCCACGGGCCAAAAAACCAAGTAATGTTTTTAACAAATCATTTATAGTATCATATTAACTAAAAAAACAATGAATCTATGTGGAATGTCTTGGTCTTGGTGAATCTCAAAAATGTTTTAATGAGGTTTAATAGTTATTCTATGTTTATATATAATATTTCAAAGGAATGAAATTTTTTTCGACCAAAATTCACCCTTACTATATTTTTCTCATAGTTTCTTTTCTTTTAAGGTTTGTAAAATAATCCTTAGTTGTCTTTCATGTTACTATTGGATTTTAGAATATACCAAAATGTCATCAATAAATATAACTAAAAACATATACATGAATTCATTAAAAACTCCATTCATATGGGCCATAAATACAACCAGTGGATTAGAAACAACAAAGGTTATAACTAAAAACTCAATATTCCCATATTTAGTTAGAAATGCAGTCTTTAAGATATTTTATTCCTCCATATTCAATAAATGGTACCATAACATGAGATCAACATTTGAAAAATACTAATCTCCCAAGATCTAATTAAACAAATCATCGATATAAGGAAAATTTTAATTTTTTCTTAATAGTAATGTTATTAAATGATCTATAATAAATGAAAAGTATCATTGAACAATCCTTATTTTTAGAAAAAAGGATCACCCCAAAGTGAAGTGCTTGGTTGAATAAAACCTTTATCTACAAATGCGTAAAATTTATTTTTAAATTATAAAATTTTCACATGATCATTTCAACACAGGGGTTTAGAAGTGAGCTTAGTATAAATAACTAATTCAAGATAAAATTAAACCTCTTGATTAGGAATAAAACTTAGAAAAACATTATGAAATACATAAATATATGAATTCACTTTTGGAACCTCACTAATTTTAAAAATCAATTTCTTTTCAATAAAATGATCTTGGTAACTTTCATTTCCGTATCTATTCAATTTCTCAACTTCTTGGTAAGTTATCAAAGGCATGAAATCATGTAACATAGCTTAATTAGCTCTAAAATCGATCTTATCCTGATATAATAAATAAAAACCATAACAATGATTAAATAAAAATTTACTATTTCCAATTCAACCAATGTTTTTGGAAATAAAATCTTTTTAAGGACAATATAAATATTCCTATAAATATTGGTTTTTTTAATACTTCCACCCAGAGTTTTTACCCAATGTCTTATCTTACATTCATGATGTGATATTTCCAATTTACATTAAAATTTATTATAATTAAAATAATTTGAATATAGAGAGTCAGATAGGGAATTTGTATAATTTGAATAATCAAGCAACATACCTATCACCACATCACTTGATAACCCATCATCAACCATAGTAGTAGAAAAGCATTTTTCCACACATGTATACTTTCATTTTGGATGATATCCCTGAATGTGACTAAATTTGGACACAAATTAGAATAATTCCACAACTAATAAAAAATAAAAAAAATTACGATCATCTTTTCATTATTTTTTAGGTCATTTTTTTGCAGACATGAGCCATATTTATAAACACCGCACATCAAAACCGCTCCCCAGACATCATAATGAATTATGTAGGATTATTTTTCCACACTTATCCCAATATGGGTACTTGGTTTTACTACCTCTATATTTATCTGATGGATTATTCCTTATTTTCATCCATCCCGAAATTTTCATACTCTTTTCATATTGAGGAATATTAGTGTCAGCAAACTCTACCCCTACTTTCTCATCCCAAAAAAAAACATTCGCATAGCTTTTAAATTACAACATTTAAAAATATGTCCATATACATGGTTATAATCATCGATAAAATTTATTATTTTAATTATCGATTCCCTAAGAAAGTCTGGTAATAAATGAACAGTCTTTTAATTTTTTTCTTCTTATTCGGCCACCAAATCATCACATTTTTTATCCAATTATAGAAATTGATTCTCCATCCATAGTTGAACTTTGTGAAATATTTATCAAGAATAATATTCATAAACTTTTATATATTCCATTGAATAAAGATCATATTTCTCTATAGTATTATTTTCCATAGACCACCAATTAGATTAATCTTCAAAATGATAAAAAAAGTGGTTCCATTTGACGTTCTGAACTTCCAATGAATTTAAATATCATCTCTAGAGAATTGATCCATCCTTCAACTACCAAATGGACATATGATACAAAAAATCATGGGGGATATTGTCTCATAAAATACTCCACTATAGATATTTTCCTTCATGGTAGATCAGGTTCCTCTACAGCATGGATACCGCCACAATTTATAGCTTGTGTCAACTAATCCATCACTACAACAATCCATTATTTTCCAATTCCAACCATATTGGGATGCTGATTTAAAAAGATATCTTCCTATCACCTTTTTCCCACCACATATTCCTTATGTACTCTATGGAAACCCATTTTCAAAATACATTTTTTCATAAAGAAACATGAAAATATTAATATTCTATATCACAACCAGAAAGTGAAATATTTTAAGGGCATGCTATTATCATTATCCTTAACTCCAAAGACACATAAACCTATATCTCATAGAAACTATAAGGACTCATCCTCAAACATTAAATAATCTTGAGTTTTATTTCAAGAATTAACTCTCTTATATTTTGGGATCTTTTTAGGATTACTATTTTAACGAATTATTACATAACACACACATTTTGAAACCATATATATAAAAAGTGGAATATTCTGATCAATATAAAATTTTACCATAACATAAAACTTTTAAAATAAAACAAGAATTAATTTAATGAATAATATTTATGACTTTCAAAATTACCTCTTCCATTACATTACCTATAATTATACCCATTAAAAACATTTCAAAATATCGGATGAGTATAAAAATATCAATAAGGGACATAAAAAAGATGAATTCTGTTAGTCTAGTGAAAAACATGAAAACCCATGAAATTTTTACCTTTATCTAAAATTTCTATAATTGAAATGAAATTAATCATTTTAATATGATGTCATTAAACATTTTTCTCAAACAAAATATCTAATACCCATATCTATAATATATAAATCATTTAGGTAAATTAAGACATCATCATTCATATCATCCATAAAAGTGGAATAACTGATATGGTCTACTTCCATATCTATAGTACCCAATGAATTGTAAGGCTATTAGGGACCCACCCATCATTGGTTTATCATGGAACCACCTATCCTTGGTATATCATAGGATCCACCCACACATAGTTAATAAATCAACCACCCATACGGGGTTTATAATGTAACCACCCATTCTTGGTTAATAACAAAACCACCACCATCATAAGAAATTAACAAGTTACATAACATAAAAATTAAGCAAGAAAGCTTGAATTTTCATCATAACTGCGTTAAAAACACTTTTAGTCTCACATGAACAACTCTTTAAAATATCAAAATACCCATTTCTTTTAAATAACATTTTCAATACCAAAATACACTTTAATTTTAAAAACCCATTTTCAATTTGAAAATAAATATAAAAATGGAAATATGTGTTTTATTTTAAGAAAACCTTAAATATTGTAATGGAATCCTATGTTCAAATAACGGTTATGGTGGTAGAAAATTTCTTCATCACTAAACATATTAAAATAGGACTTTCCATTAGTCATTTATAATGAATGTCAATCATTTTGTTAAAAGATTTTTTTTGGAAAACATTAAATAATGACAATAATTTCATTTATAAAATTATCATGTTTATATAATTATATTAATGATATCATTTAAAAAACATGTTCATGGAGGAGAAAGAGACTTTGATGGAAAATATTATAATATTATTTTATAAAGAAAAGTCTCTTACCACTCGAGAAACATTTGAATCGTAATCCCCATGATATAATAACATTTAATATCATGATAATATATAAATTTCATTATATTACATGTAAACACTACTGAAAAAACAACCTATACCCACGGTTTTGGGAACCGTGGGCTGGAACGACGTCGGGATAGGGGTTTTGACCTATACCCACGGTTTTGTAGAACCGTGGGTATAAGTGTTTCACACAGCAACACGTTGCTGTACAGCGTGGCAAGGAACATACCCCATGGTTTGAAAACCGTGGGAAATTTAAAATTTTCAAAAAACACAAGCAGCAGGTTTTGAACCCGCGCAACCCGCAGGGAGGCTCTACCATGCAACTCAGCGGACCAACCGAGCTGACTTTCTTTCATGTATATAATGATAATTTTATTATAATATATTAATAACAATGTTGTTATATAAAAAAATTGGAACCGGAGGGTTTTGAACCACTGCCACACGAAAGGTCTCAGCGCCGCACACATCAGTGGACCAACCGAGCTTAATTTTATATCTTTTATATATTCATCTATCTGCCTATATATATTAATATTGTGAATTTAACCTGTGGAATCTCGCGGCCCAGACCACACCAACAGACCAACCAACCTAGAGTTGTTATATATTATATGATCATATATCGGAATATATATGTTAATATATGAAAAAATGTTTACCTGCCAAATTTTTTGTGCCCCGCCTAAGTTTAGTTTCCTGCCATAACGCGGGAAAACTATACCCACGGTTCTCCAGAACCGTGGGTATAGGTCTCCAAAACAAAACCGTAATACCTACGGTTTCCAAAAACCATCAGTATATGTCTTCGGAAAATACCCTATACCCGCGGTTTCTCCAAACCCGTGGGTATAGGTCTTAAAAGAAAACTATACCCACGGTTTTTAGCACAACCGTGGGTATAGGTGGCCTATACCCACAGTTCTGGAAAACCATGTGTATAGGTTCTCCTACTATCCCTATACCCACAGTTTTGAAAAACCGTGGGTATAGACCTATTTTCCAGTAGTGAAAAGGAGTTATATATACATCTCATAAAAGAACATAGGTGCATAACATTGAAATATTCCTCAATGAATGGAAATTTCGAATAAGTCCTTTATCTCAAGATTGATTTGTCACGTACATTCATTATCACCCTGATTAATAAACTTATGTTAGTTATTTCATTTATTAAGAACATTTCTAATTTTTTTAGTCATTTTATTTCACTTATAAAAAATACATATACAATTACTTAATTAATTATGTTTACATCGTGTTTTTTGATGAAATTCGTATTATTTGTCAAAAATTACATTGGCATGATGACTATGGTCAAAGAGGTAATTATTTAAAAATCTTTAGTATAATAATAATGAAATAATTATTATATTTATAAATAAATTATTCTTTTTTTAACCCAATAATGATCAATTTTTATTAAAAAAGAACAATGTTAGGATCATGGAGACAGTAGGTCATACGTACCCATAAGTAACTTTTTTATTTTTCAATGGTCTTTATGGAATGAATTTATATATTATTATATATTTCAATAATTAGATTAATATTAAAAAATAAAATTTTATTTATTTAAATATTATTATATATATCATCCATGTTCTTTATTGATGAATAAAGAGTCACCTCGGTTTATGGAGGTTGTAGTCCACAATTATGCATGAATGATGCTATCATTTTTAATTGTATGAATGAAAATAATATATTATACATTATGAATGGTAAATATTTCATTTATATCATAATTATATTATTAATATCACATATATTAATTAAATATTTCCTTATATCATTTTAAGTAAAGTATTCACTACTACAAAAACGGCCTATATCAGTGCTAAAAAAGGGCTTTAACACCACTAAAAAACCACTGCAAAGCTCATATCTAATATAGTGGGGGGGTCCCTTTTATCAACGCTCCGAAAAGCGCTGATATAGGCTGCTTTTATCAGGGCTAAAAAAAGTGCTGATTAAAGACCCCTTTATTAGCACTTTTTTTAGCGCTGATAAAAGGGGCCTTTATGAGTGCTTTTATAAAGCGCTGATAAAGGTCAAAAAAATTTAAAAAATAAAAATACAAATAAAAATAATACGGGGGGAGTGCTTTTTTCAATGCTTCACACCCCTTTTATCAGTGCTAGGAGGTCTCCATCGCATTTGCCTTCCCGCGCATCCCCCATACGCATGCACCCCCTTCCCCTACATCCCCCATATGTGTGCACCCCCTTCGCTTCCACCCGAACTCAAACCCGGGACCATCCCCCTTTCGTGGCCACACCTTTACCACTATGCCATTTCATTTTGTTCTATATTTAATGATATATCTATATATATAGTAATATATATTCATATTTTGATATAGATTCATATTAATAAAAATATATTTATTCATATATTAGTATATATATATTAATTCTCATATTAATATATATATGTGGTTATAATTTATTATACGTAGATTTATTTGTATATTAATCTATACTTATAAGATTAGTTTTAAATACATTTATGGAAAACATGTGTTTTTTATGTGTGTTTATAAATAAATAAATACATACATACATACATACATAGATATAAACAATATACAGACACACATAGATACACACACACCAACAAGAACATATATATTTACGAATAAACACATATATATGTGTATTTGAATAACCATAGAATGTACTTATAAGATTGGTTTTAAATACATTTAAGAAAAAATATGTTTTTGATATGTGTTTATAAGTAAGTAAATAAATAAATACATATATATATACATATATAAAACACATAGACACACACATAGACACCCACACACACACAACCAGATATATATTTATGAATAAATACATATATATGTGTAATTGAAAATCCATAGAATGTTAAAACGACCGTAACATATAATCTAGAATTCTGTTCCAATGCCACAACCAGTCAAATCGAAGAAAAGGAAACAATCTTCGATATGATATGTGGTACAGGCTAAACAGACATCTGGATAGAATGTTATACTTGTTATAATGTAAACAAATACGGGTATCCAGACTAAAAACTCGGTTTTGGAGGCCTTCTGGGCCTTTTTGGGCTCGAAAAATATGACAATGGCTTTTGCTAGGTAACTAGCCTATAGAACTCATCGCAGTATTCAATTTGATAAGTTGTAGAGCTCAAACGGACATCCAGATCAAAAGTTATGGCCGTTTGAAGTTTGAGTTACATTTTCAACATATTTTAGATCTTTTATTAATTGTTTTTATCTTCTGTGTCCTCAAATTGTTATTAAATGATTTTTAATCGATAATAATTAGAAAATTATTAATTAATAATATTTTTTAAAAATATTTTGAAGCCATTTTCACTAAATTTCTTATATATTAAATTTAATAGTCTATTTATACGTATCTACAACATATTTAAAAAATATATATTGTATTTATATCAATATAAATATACTTATATAACAAAATATTATTTTTCATGAAAAAATATATTTTTTTGAAACTCAACATTTATCAGCGCTCAGTAAAAGCACTGATAAATCCCCACTTTATCTGCGCTACTTAAGGAAGTGCTGATAAAGGGTAGTTCTTCCCTTGCCAGTTTTTGGCGTTGTGATTGATGAAAAATGAGTCAAATCGCCTGGCGAGTCAGCAGTCTTATATACACACAAGAATCATTATCATAACCCCCAAGGAATAGAATGAAAGAAGATAGATTTTATATAATCACTCCAGAATAAAACTATGTTAAAATATCATATATATAATTTAATTCCATATTTATAATAATTCATGAGAGTTTAATATGGAAAGTGTACGACATCGGTTCATGAGGCAGTTGTCCGCCATAGGCACATATGATGATTTTGTATACCATTTGATTGAAGAGGTAATTGAATTATTTTAAAAATTAAAACAATAACATCTTATTATATGGGAGACAATTCTTTTATTATATGAGAATAATATAAGAATATTCAAATGATGTATAGGAAGAAAGAATATAAAAACATATGGTTAAACACAATACCTCTTATTCAGGATACCTCCTTATGTAAGCACTAAAAGACTTTATAGGATATATTTATGATAAAATAAATCATGAGGAGGAATTTTAGGCAGGTATATGGGAAGGTTTTTTCTTTTCTAATATGATTTTAATGTTTTTAGAAGAGATGATATAGGTTGACCATTTATAAGTGAGGTTAGTGACACACTTGTATTTTTTGAAATTAAAATGTATTAGCCATGTTTTTCAGATAATACAAGGCTCTGAAGGGACTATTATCTAGAATTATAAATTATAATTTCAAAATATAGACATAAAATAAAATTTATATTTGTTTTTTGCTCATTTTAACACTTATTTGTTTTGATTATCATCCATGTTAACCCATTTTTACCTTAACTTCAGTAATTGTTTTTTACTATTTTTCCAATTCATTATGGTAAAAAAATTATGTGACATTATTATATAATAAAAAATATTATGATTAAAAATATTGAATCCATTTTACAAAAATTAAATTCAAATAATTGAAAATGTTTCATTTTAAATTAAACATGGTGGTGGGATGGAAAAAGCTGTTTTTCAAGAAGTGTATTTTTACTGAAAAATGTGATTTTATCTTAAAACTATGGCTAATAAGAAACATTGTATGAATATAAAATAATATTTCTTGATACATTAACTAATAATTCATTTTAAAAAGTAACACATTAGGTATTATCTTAACTAATTAAAAAGGAAAAACATTTTGTAGTTTAGAACAATTTTCAGAAAAAACCATTTTTAATCCCAAAAAAACACTAAAATAAAATATAAAGTTTATTCAAAAGTAATTATGTATATTAAAAACACTAAAGATTAATTATTATACTTTAAATTATATTAATTAGATAATGGGACTTTTTAATTACTTAATTGATTGAATTAAAATTACTTTTTTACAACAATCAGTATTTTTTATTATTCATTAAGAAATCACTATTTTTTGAAAATTCCTAAATTTTTACCCTAAGTTAATATTTGAAATTATTATTTCAAAAATGAAATTAATTTTTCATTATTAAAAATAGAAAAATAAAAAAAAATTCTTTCAAATAAGAACCTTATATGAAAATATCTCAGTTAAAACTCTTTCCTTTTTGATGTAAACATTACATAATATTTATATAATGAAAATAATTATATAATTAATAGTAATAATAATGAAAATGTTTTATTATATAATTAAATGCGTTTTTTAGATTGTGGTATTTTCATTTAGGATCATCACGAAAAAAAATTCCAACATAACACCGCCAAAGGTATCTATCACCCAAGATGTTAATGGTATCCATTCCGTTTAGAATTATCTAAAGTATCTCCCTATTGATTCCAAATATTTGAAATATTTGTAGATCGTATATTCATAGACTCTATGTAACATTCCAAAAAAACACCATTAACCCAATGTATATTCTAATTTTAGTAGATGAAGCTGTCTCTAGTGCTAATTTGTTTTCCATGAACAGAAAAATCTGTGAAAAGGCATGGAAAAATATCCATGCTTCGATTACAATGTGTCACATATCTAAGATAGAGAGTATAGTGAATTGATTATATCAGTACTTTGTGGGTTTTATAATGGTGGGATTCCGCTACTCAAGATTGTATGATACCATCTTGTTAATTATGGATATTTGAGAGAAATTAGAGATTCAATAAAGAGATATACATATATTCAAAACTATATACCATCTAGGAGAGTCTTTAGAGTGGGTTGTTCCAAAGATGAATCGTAAAAATTATAAGAAATATCTACATTGAAAAAAGGTGTATATTAATCCATGTAAATAGAGGAATAAGATTTTCTCTTATTATGTATTTTACAACTAGATACACTATAAGAGGGGGGGATGAATCAGTGTGTAGGAAATATGAAAACTCATCATTTTTTACTTTTTAATCACCTTTAAGAATTTTTTCATTGGTTGGTGGTAACTATGTTTATCATGTTTCCTATTTTTCCTTACTCACAACCTTACTGAACAATAAATAAGTACTAAAGAATGTAAATCATGTTAAAACACAACAATTTTACTCAGTTCACCTGCAATTGGATATTTCCAAGGAGCACACATTGATTATGTGTCAATTTTCCAAAATCCACTACACTTGACTAGTTATGTGGATATAGTTTTTGCTCTTTAAAATTATGTAAGGAAAATTATTATGGCACCATTTTATGGCTTATATTGACCCATTATTTCTCGCAATTATAGAAAATGACTTCCTTTTCTTAATGTCTTCAATTTCACCACAATATATTAGGGAAATAATAGTATTTATATATTCAGAATGAAATTACATATGCACCATAACACAAAATTTCATGATATTCTATATTTATCTTTATTCATCTCCTTCTTTAACTCTATATGAGATAAACAATGAAATGGGAGAGTTGAGTCTTTTTATAAAACAAATTTACTACAGAACCACTTCTTCTCCATATTTAGGTAATTCTAAAAATGAATTTTCCCAGTGCACTCTAAATTCCATTAGTATAATATATCAATGTAACATCCTATCACCATCTACCATCCTTTGTATATTTAATCACACTACTACATTTATCATACTATTATTCAAGTTAATTCTCCCTCATTAAAATCCATTAATAACTTTTATTTGGAACCCTAGTCACCACATACTATGATTTTTACCACATGATATACTTCACATTATACGATATATTTCTTCACAATCCTCCTTGATAACTTCATGAACATAATTTCTTATTATGTAATAACCTCAAGAGATAATTTCCACTAACTGGTATGGAAATTCATGTACTTTTTCTTTATAAATTGAATCTTTGAATCATATTCACATACATCACTACATAAAATTACTTCATCGAACCTTTAAATAAAATATATTCAAATACCCATTTTCTTTATGATCTAATTGTACTTCATGACCTTCGATGTTTTGTAAATTAACTTTTGGGATGAAGCTATATTTTTAAGTATTCAGTTAAAACTAATGATCCTCTAGTTTTTAACTGATACCTAAAGAAGAGATAAGTGTAATATTTATAGGAATATTCCTCCAATAAACTAACTAGTCACCAAAATGACATTAACATCCACTAAAAACTCCTTCTCACAAACTGATATTCCCATATTGATTGACATAGCTATCTTCTTTTTCTATCCATTAATAATCATCTTATTTTCAACCAAAAATTATGATGTATGGCACTTACTTTATATGTGGTCACATAATACCTTCCCTTTGTGGATTTAGAAAGTGTTCACTATATTACTGTAGGTCTAAATCACCAAATATCTCATGAAAATGGCACCACTTCATCATAAACATCTTATAAATTTTTAATACTTTTGACATAATCAAAATTTATTTACTAGTATTCTTTTATTGATAGTGGTACATAGCATCATGTAATTTCTATTGAATCTATGTACATGATATGAGGTTCACACACTCCTTATGTGAAAATTTTTCTAGTTCCTTCAATCAGTCATGAAACTTCAATAAAACCTCTAAAAAGTTTCCAAACGTTTTCCTCTAATGAGATTTCAATACTTGGTTCCTCCTTCTATGGTTTTTTTCTCGCAATACAATATCCTTTATTAACATATATACTACTCCCATATATTTTTATGATTTCTATACTCCTAAAAAATTTAAAACTTAATGTTAGTATTCTCACACTGATATGGATCACAATAATTGGGTCACTTAATTCATTCTTAAATAGTTACACAACCATCATATAAAACAATTCCAGCTCTTCTTTCTTCGCACACCCACTTCCAATATCACCTGATGAATTTATAAAAAATATAATTTCATACATGTCATTATCATGCATCCTCAATATATCAAGTAACTTCAGTTTCCACATCCAATATCTATTATCAACAAATATAACATAGAAACTCTTGGTTTCAACATTGTATGATAGAAAATTTGTTATAATCAGAGGTTATAATTTATAAAATTAAGTGTAATAATCCATAACTACTCACCCATTTTTAATAGACACTTTAATAGAAGAAGTTGGAGCTTCTAGGAATGTAGATCTATATAAATCATCCAATTCATTATATCATACATTAACTAATTTACAACATTCTTCAAACTTTATCCAACCATAGATCACATCATTTTTTCATTTATTTCATGTCATCTTTTCTAGGTAGGGCTATTTATTTTTCATGATCCTCCCTTTTTTGTTTAATGAATTACAAATGAATTTTTCTTTAAACATTTCTAATTTATTAAACTTATGTATTATTTCAACTATTAATTAATGATGATCATTGGAACTTGAAATGCATAATATAATAATATTTGAATCAACATGAGCAGTGTAAGGAAATATTAATTGAAAATCAAAATCCAGAAACACTTGAGTTGATGATGAAATGTAAGGATCAATCAATTATATTTAATGAATGTTCCCAAAAATTCATATAGGATGTAATATATTCAAAATAATATACTTTCATTAAAATCCATGGAATGTTCATGATGAAAAGGACTACAAAATATTGGATCCCATAGAACTACACACTTAAATGGATGTAAGAAAGAAACATATATGACACATTTACCATCATCATAAGTCATGGTAAGTTCATTCAGATATGAGATTTTACATCCACCTAATCATTTACTTTTAAATGGATATAGCACGTATAGATACGAAACAAATTTATAATCATGATAAACCATGATTATTATATTTGAACATGATAGAGATAAATGACATGGTATAAAGTGAATAACGAAGGGGGTATTTCATGAGAATCATTTATCAAAAGGGGTTATGTACCATGATATTACATCTTCATGAGTTTTTTGCAATTCATCTGAATTGATATATACAAGGGAAAATGTTCTATAATTTATCCTAAGTCTATAGAACAAATAATAATAACTTAATGTTTTTTATGGATGAGTGTTTTCTCTAAAATATTTATGTATTTTCATTTTAGACCAAATTTTTTAATAATTCATTAGAGGGGAAAGTATTATTAGTTAAACCCACAAAATTTTTAGGTCGTTGAAAATGATTTTTCACCCTAACATGTTCTGTACATTTTATGTTATTTAAACAAATAAAATTATACATACTATATGAAACGTACTTTTTGGTGAGTGAAGACTTTAATTTTTTCCAGGAAAACCATTTTATTTTTTAATCTGAGAGAGTATCATGTCTCTTTTCTTTCACACTTTAAGGACTTTCAAGCTGGACCATTGGAGCTGATGTCTGTGATCAATCAAATTTTAAGCAAAATTTTATGTTTTTAAGGTTTTACAACTTTATCCCAAATTTGATGGGTTTTATGGTTATAAATTATTGAACAAAGGATGGAATAGTCTATATAGAAGCAAGGATTAGCTAAATTTGATGTAAATTGAGATCCAAATGATAACATATAATTCCTCAATGACGATTTCATATTGTTTAATGTAATATTATATTGACTAAAAAAGATACGGCACTCTACTTATTGATAAAGGAAATGAGAAAACATAATATGAATGAAGAATTAAATCATTTTCATATATAGGAACACAAGGAAAGGAACACACAGTTTATAGTCATAGTGCCATGACCAATATCAGGGAGGGTCTGACAACTAAAATGTGGATCAAGAGGTAGGAATGAACTAAAACCTTGTAGTAGTGAATGAGAATAATGTAATTTAAAACATAAGTTATTTAAATTAGAATATTATGAAAGGACACAAATATTTTGAGAATGTCCATTAATCAAATTATAATTATGGTTTCCATTTTAACAGTTATATGGGAACATGGGTCTATTGGATCTACAATAAAGGCTAAAACATGACTTTGGTTTTCATGTTGGATTTATTGAACTTATTTCATTACTAATAATATAGGTATTTTTTGAATCAGATGCACTCATTACCAATATTTAAGAATTGTTTGATGTGATTCAAACACATATGGTATAAATTATTTCATATTGGAAGAGGATATATGTGACGTTATTAGAAGACTCTAGTCCAAAACACTCTATGGTTGGGACATTATGTAATATTTAATGGGAAAGGAAGTGGATGGTTATTTTTGGCTGGGCCCAAGATAAATGGTATAGATTTCACTATGTCTCCTACGAGAAGATGAATCATTGTACACATATTTATTACAAAAAATATATAAAATTGTCTTCCTAGAAAATGACTAATAAAGATAAACCCGATATGAATTATAAAGCACGAGTTATAGGATAATTGAGGAAATTGGATATAATATAAATTTATTTCATGATCTATGGTAGGATACCTACACATGACTATGTATCCTAAAGTAATAAGCTTTAGAAAAAACATAGTTTTATTAGGAAATATAAAATTAATCCATATATTAAAATTTAGATATACAGGATGTGAGTGCGAGGTCCATAAATTGTGAGTGGTTTGATGGTGATTAAACCTTCAACATGGTCTAATATAAGTAATCTAAACATCAATATGTATCATATTATAAATAGAATCCAGACACAAACAGTTATGATAAATTTTTTCTTTGTAGATCTAGTTCATGGACAAGGGAAATGTTAATAGATTAATCCTAATATTGGGTTTTCAAAGATCTTGATGTGAATAAATGGTCACAAATTTTAGGATAGAGAGAGGGATTGAATTTTTTCGATCTGTTACTGGGACAAGGTTGGGACCTCAGATTTTCACTATGAAAACTTATATAACATGAATGAATAAACATGTATCTCTATAGAGTATTATGGGGATTTATCACCATAACACAAGGTTATTAGAAGAAAAAATTACATGTGTTGATGGAGAAAAGTGTTATGTTGGTAAGGTCCCAAAATTGATATAGCTCATGTATAGGGGAAATGGAACATTAATGGATGATTATCATAGGGAGATAGGGAATGAAGACTAATATGACTGAGAAATTATTACTAATATAATAGGAAATTGTTCTATATTCATTCCTCATGATGGTAAGACCCAACATGGGTGAGTAAAAGGACAAAACACTAAGATGGAGAGGGATTAAATGTGGGAGGGACTGAATTTAATAATGATTCAGATACAGATGATATAGAAATCCCTACATACCCAAAAATAATTTGAATCAGGACAGACATTGTTTAGTATTATCACTACATGGATCTAGTTATTACACAAGTGGGAAATAGAGAAATGTGTTGGTTTCCTGGTGAGATAATGATGGATTGAATCTAATTGGAATTAGTAAAGTTATCATTTCCATGTATGAGATATGTAAGTGTAACTATATATCTCAGGGTGCTAGGAATCAAACCATGCGTACTTCCCAAAGAGATAATTGTATAGATCTAGCTCATATATTGGGGAAATAAATAATATTATTTTCCCAATGTTGACATAAAGATGAGATAGGTTGACATGAATTAAGATATCCTCAACACTATTAAATAATTATTGATAATTAGGGAAAATTTATCCTAACATATCATTATGGTTATGGAACCATATGTTTTGGATTATTACGTATATATTGATCTCATTTAATAAAATGAGATCATATTCGATAGACCGCTCATAGAGTTTTAATGTTTATACAAGCTATACCATCTGTTATATAGTTTAATTTCATGAAGAATAGAAATATGTGTCATGAAATTTAAGGTCATATGATGATGAAATTTAAAGAGTCTCTTGAGAAGATCAATTTCAGGTGAAAAGATGAAATGGTTTTATTATAGTGTTGTGTTAGTGGGGAAAACTAGACATGAACTAATGAAGTTTTATGCACTAGGAAGAAATAAAAGTTTCATGGTGATGAATTTTTCATCTAAGTATTAGATAGGAAATATAGACACCACAAAATATCCTCATATAATAGTAATCAATCCATATGTAGTTATTTAACTCAATTTCAATGCAGATATAGCTCATACATAAGAAAAAATGTGGTGGCTCTATTATAGTGGTAGAATACATAAAAATTATAAGATCCAAAGAAACAAAGAAATGCTAATAATTTTTTTTGGACATGAAATAAAATGTCCAACCATCACTATTTATCCTAAAATAATAGGAATCAAGCCACATATAATTCTTAAGCATAACACTCCATGAAGAAGGTCATGAAGGGTAAACAACATGTCATGTAATTAAATTCTATGAGACAGATACCATTTCTTCTTTTAGTTTAAGTTTACACATCAAGGACTATCTCAAGTAGTTAAATTCATGTATAATAGGCTTACAGAAACCCATCATGGAGCTATAGAAATTATATCTTGAGATACCTCCCATTGATAGTAGGTGAGATGAGCTATCCATCCTTTATAACTATAAAATAAGATCTATTATATTAGAACATATATATCATATAAGGTCATAAAAAAATTAGATAGTTAATTTTTTATGTTTCTTCCCATGTATCATGGGAGTTATTTGTGCCAATAATAGTTCTCTATGGATAAAAAGGTAGAGGAATACCGTTTTATTAAGCACTCACATGACCAAATATTGATGAATCTCAAGGTTGTATAGTTTTCTTAACAATTTCTCATTGATTCAATCTAAATCATAAATCTATATTTAGGACTACTGATTTTAAATCAATTCTTCACATATGGTGATGTTTAGTGAGGGTAATTAAACATATATTGGATTAAATGATCATATACCCTAAACAAGTGATCATGGGGTCGCATGTGTGGTGGTGTGAGTTATGGTGTGAAAAGCCTACATAGCATAAATAAGTTTAACAATATGTGATTTATTCTATTTGTATACCATCAAATGAAATATATTATATAGGGTTTTGTTAAAGGACTCTACCTATATGTTAACCACTTCCTGATAGTGTTTTGAATGGTTCAATAGAATATTGTATTCTTGGTATATGATATTCAATTTGGAGGCATAGAAATTTGTCTTGTTGTCAATCAATGCTGCATGATGGACTCAAATTATAGTAAATATAATTTACCTAACAAAATTATTGAATGTTTTCATTCCAATCCCACTTAATGGTACAAATTCTAACCCTTAATAGAAGAAATCAGTCACAGTATTAATAAACATGAACAACCTAACTATGGCTAGAGGACATGGACCCACAACATTAAATCCACATATTAAAAATTATCAAGAGTATTTTCTGGTGTGAAAAAACTATAGGGATTACTGAATAAATTCCTTATTTTGGGTTGTAAAGGAATTTATTTTTGAAATACATGTTTTCAAGCATCATCAATGGCAAAAAATACCTATTTATCCAAATTTGATGGAAGATATTGGATCCTAACTTGTTGGTCACATATGCATTACCATAGAAATCATATATAGTATTAAGGGTCTATCCTTCTTCAACACACCATATGGGGGCCATAAAAAAATTGCTTATAGAGGTCCTTTTGGGATTTTGATCCACCATAGAGGATGATGATTTCTACAAATCGATATATATATAAATTCTTAACTCAATTATATAGAAGAATCCTATTTCATAGATAATATAATAAGGGGTTAATCTATCCAAATTTGAAACGAATAATCATGTTAAATGACTTGATTTGCTCTAGCGTGGTATTACTTTCAATAATCTCTTCAATATTATTACAGATAAATGGAGCGAACACCCTATGAAGTGTGATTGAATCACTGTCTTATACTGACATAGATAACTGAAGGCTATTGAATAATTGTATGGTGAATCCTTTGAGAATTATATGAATATAATATGCAGGATATAAATGTTTATAATTGTATTTAAACCATAAAATCTCATGTAAGGGAATCAAATCTTTCTATCTTGATGGAAAAGTTTCTATTTATTTTCATAATCACCATATTTGAATATCCCATAATATTTAGTAAGGTAACTACTATTTTAATGGATATTTCCAAGACTAAGATGAAGGTCTGATATACTTCATATAAATCCTCCCTGAACTTGTCCAAAGGTGGCGATTATTTATAGTGAAAATAGGGGAAATTAGTTTGTAATTCATATTGTTTAAAATCAAAAAATAATCTCCAGATATGATCATATCCATTAATTTGTTTACTATATAGTTTATCATCTAAGTGTAAGGCCACATTGAAGTATTATAGTGTATAAGATAGTTGTAGTGGGAATACCAGCTGTCTTTAAATCTCTTAAAAAACTTCCTTAAATATTGGATGGACGGTCTATTTATGTGCTTTGACAAAATGTTGATTGAACATCGGGAAGAATTTAGTTATCTTAGTATGCTCATGGAAAAAGACATTTGTAATTAATAGTACAATATCCTACTTCAATCCCCAAAATCTCTCCTTAAAATCTTCTCCACCTATTTAAATTATGTATCTCCACACTTATCCAACAAATATAGAAATAATTTATTCATTGGATTAAGGTGAGTCGAAATCATAATCCATTATACATATATTTTAAATTAGAAATTAACAATTCATAATTATTTAAAATAATAAAGTGAAACATGAGTTATCAACCTAAACCTTCGGGAATGATGATAGTGATGTGAGAGTATTCCTTGGGAATCACATAAATTTGTTTTAAAACCTATAATGGAGTCTAGTTTGACCAACAATGGTTTCTCTCAAGAAATCATGTGGTTAGTTTCTAACAATATCATTCACATATGTATTATTGTTTTGGTTTTAATGTTTTAAAAGTACCAATAAATGATGTCTGGTTTTGTGATTTTTAAGAAACTAAAACTAAATAAAACCATGAAAAAATGAATTTCCCCAAATTTTGAATGATCCTAAATCAAATTTCAGTGTAGTAATTCATCATTATCTATTATTCGTAATTATATAACTCAAAAAGAAGAATCAATTTCATTCATACACTCATTTTCACAACTTATTAATTGTGAAATTACAATTATATCCAAGGATCCTTGATAACAATAGTAAGTCACTTATCCTTCTTAGTGAATTATCAAATAACACTCCTTAATCAAGACAGGAAACCTAATCATCCAACCTATCAGTGATAGCATGCCATTAAACCTATATCATAAATCACATCAACTAGCATGATGAGCGAACGAAAATATGTGAATCTCTGAAGTACAAAATATTACCATAATGGAACAATTTGTATATATGAATATAGTGATAATGGACACACCTCATTGTACCCTCACTATCTCAAAGAATCTGGAAAACCTAATTGAAATAAACATAGAAATAAAAGAGCATCATTGTGATTACCCATTGAACCCCCATAATGTATTAGTACTTAACCATCATGAATTATGATATCATGATCGAATCACAGTGATGACGATAAATTATGAAAATATGGATGAAGAACAGGTAACATAGAACATGAACAATAGAATAGAATTATGTTGATAAAGAAGATAAGACAATGAATCATAGTCATTCCTTGGAGGGGAAATTATATTTTTAGTCACCCCTTATCCCAATTTATACAAAATAATCAACCCATTTTATAGAATGAAATTGAAAAATTATTATACCTAGTTTGTCTTCCAATATCGATCTCTATATATGTTGAATAAGAATCAAATAGGAAGAAAGTCATTACGTCACATATATAGTGGGAGAAAAGCTTTTCTCTATATGATCCTATGAAGAAGATTATACACATGTTGTATAGTTTAGTCTTTATCCTCTCTTGTACATGGCTTTGGTATATTTATTCATAGGATATAGTTAAATATGATTATGTATGATATGAATTGAATAGAGCTCGAATGGTTGGTATGCACATCTTAGTGTTCCTAGACAAGGCTAGTTCTCCCCCCCAAAGTCTCAATTATAGTAGATTATCATCAATATTGATTGACCAATATTCTATCAAGAACGAAAATTCTCTAGCAGAGTAGTTCCATTTCTTTCTCCTATCTTATTTAAATTCATATAATTTTCATCAATAAAACCCGTAATAAATAATTAACTCCATCAAATGAAGGTCTTTCATATATCTGATCAGATTTATCATCAACCCATATCTTAACCACCAACATATTTAAATGTATTCTCAAGAAAAAATTAAATAATAACCTAGCATGAAATATATTTTTTTCCATTATAGATGTAACATTGGGGTACTTGAATATGCCCTCATTAGTTAACTTGATATGAAAATAAGGAAAACACAATAACTACATTTCAATTCCTTTATCTCCCAGTCAACATTCATCAGCTTTGAACCACACAACTTCTATCTTCCTCTTCAATTTGTCCTCTCTAGAAAAATTGAGTAATTCAAGTTCATTAATTGTAAAATATCCATCCTAGTCATATTTTTAACATGTTTCAATCTCACCAAAGGTGAGTGGGAGTGTAAAAATATATTGGATGATGTAAGTTTGATTTATTTGAGTGTTTCACTTATATTTAATGGTAGTGGTGTTGGGTTATCCACTTATTTATGTTTTATGGTCAATAATAATGAGGTTATTGGAGGTTAAATTAGCATGGAATGAATATATTCATGGTATATCCCATGAAATAGGTGTGGTAGATTGTACTTGTCCTTTTTTTTCTTCATGCACAATAAATTGATCGGAAAAGGAATAATTTTAATGGTATTTTAAGCTAGTGTGAGGCCTGCATAGTCTTCATGTGGTATATTTGGGTAATTTTGGTTGAGAAAATGATTCCTATTGGAGGTTGATTAATGGGTTTATTGAAGCTTGATCAACCATTTTTTATGAGTGTGGAAGGAATAAAATTTATCATAAGGTCACTCAAGGAGTTTTCCAAATTTTCAATCATGGTCACTCTAGGAATGGTAGGTGAATCAAACACATTAAGGAAATGCAATTTTTCTTTAATTTTCAAGTTTTCTAGCCTAAAACTGTGAAAAACCAATTAAATGAGATCCTTTTATGAAATAACATAACAAATCAATTAAAAAAATAAATATTTGTTAATCCTTAAAATGTTTTAATTTCACAATTTAGAGTTCATATCATTTTCTTAACAATTAAATTTTAAAAATCAAACACCTCATTAAACACAAGTTAAAAGTTATTTATCAAATAATTCAATATTTCATAATTTTTTTTAAAAAATATGATTTATTTGAGTATTACAATGGATAGAGGGGATTTTATTAGTTGATTTTAATGATCATTTTCAATAAAATAACATTTTATTAGGGGTTCTCACGTTAAATAATTTCTCATTGATGGTAGGTATTTCTTTCCTCAAACCAAACGAATTTTTTACCCTATTAGAAGCCTAATTAAGAATTTCTCCAATAGTTATATCCCATTCAGTATGCCTTTTTTATTCTTTGGGTACTGTGGTAGTTCATTTGATAGACAATCTAGCTTATACATATTTAGGGCTTGATCGTTGACCTACAGTGAGGAACATTTGATATTCTAACCCTTATAAAAATAATGGGAAAATAAGTGAAATTAAATGAAGAGATAAATATTCACCCCAACCTCTAATATCCATTTCTAGTGGGGTGTCCACAACTATTTTGGGTAGCGCTTTTTGAAATATGAGGAATACATATTTAATACAGTCATAATGTTTCACTAACATTGGATTTTAGACCACTGAAAAGGAATCTAGTTCAACATCATTACAATGCTCATTTATCATCGTGGGATGGTTAACATACTCTTTATTATGTAGGTATTTGTACATAAATTGTTAGAAAATACCATATATTATGATGAACATTAGGTACAGATTCCTCTTTTAGTGCCTTGGGATTTTAATAAGGAGGAGTTTACATTGGCCATAACATGACCAATATTATGTTCCTAACCAATTCTTTCCACCTGACCATGAAGTTTTGTTCAACCTGAATAAGGGATTATTTGACTTGATCTAACCACAAAGTTCATTTATCTACTATTTCATTACAAGGAGTTAGATCATTGTGAAACTCCTAAGTTGAATCCATAGAATCATTGTCTGTTTTATGCATGGATGATTTTTGCTTCATCATACCCCCCATTGAAAAAATGAGATCCACCATATCAACGATGATTTTTTTGATATAGATTTCATATGTTTCTCATGTTCCTCTCTATATGATGTAAAATATTCAATATAGTATATATATATATAGATGACTTTCACACTGAGAATATATATCATTTTTAGGGGGTCTATTTCACTGATCACTATGGGGAGGACAACCACGATTGATTCTTAGTTCAACATTATAGGGAATTCCTAAATTCTATATAACTTCATTATCAAAGGGAGGACCTATATAATATTTACATTAATTAGGATATAAAAATTTCTTATTTTGGTTTCAATGGGGAGGCCCTCCATGGAAAATATTTTATTTGTTTTCTTCATTGCGAGGGCCTTTATGTAAGCTATTAAATTTCTTATAGAGAGTATTTTCATAATATATACCCAATGGAGATCCATAAAATTGATTATTTTGTCTTCCCTAGATATGGTATTTTCAGTTACCAATTTTTTGTTAGATGATGATGGGATATACTTCTATATATACTATCCTCATCATATATGGTTTATATCTATAAATAACATCTGTTTGATGAACTTCCTGATCAATATTCACATTTTCATTTGGAGGACCTTCATGATAATTAATCTGGGGTGGATTTCCAATGATAATTAATATATTGTTATGGTTTGAACATTCGTAAAAGCTTCTTTATGGAGGACCTATATAGTTAATAATTTTGGTTCCATGTATAGGGTCTTCATAGTGAATGATCTTGGGAGGATCTCAAAAGTATTTTATTCTAGTGTTGTGTGGAGTAATTTCATAGTGGATTATTTGGAGATGACCTCTATAGTTTCGTGTCATGGTACTATGGGTAGGACATTCATGACAATTGTTTTATTCTCTTATTGATGAATAAGTAATGTATATTTCAACCATTTGCAGAATATATCAATAATATTCAAGGATGTAAGTTTACATAGGGCTAGAGACATACCCCTTGATCATATATTACCATTGGATATCCATCCATCTACATGATTTTGGTCAGGATACCAAGGACAAAAACTCAGTCACAATTGGGTTCATATGATTTATACAATGAATTCATGAGTAAGATCCCTCCTGGTTGATCCTCAGTTTACATTGTGAAATTTTTCTAATATTCATGGGTGTTGATTGGAATAGGGATTTGAGACTTCTCCAGATCATCAACAGTAAGGTTATTCATGTGGTACCTACTCCATGATATTATAGTATGGAAAACCATAGTTATGATATCAAAGGTAGATTCCTCAACATATTCCTGAGGTATTATAGTTGGGAAAAGCTATAAATGGTTCTGGATTTATGAAACCCTTATGTGAAGAATTCGAAAAGAATATAGGGTGTTGTTGATGTCATTATAAAACTCATATTATATGGGAGATATGATTTAATATGTTATTGGGAAATGATTCATAAATGTATGGATGTGGTATTAAGGGAAACTTCCTTCTATGTGGTCCATTATTGATTGGGAAACCTATGGGAATTTATCTCCTAGAGGAATTCATCAGCTACATATAAATCATAGATACAGCTATTTAGATGATAATCCTACACTGAGGAGTTTACCATGTACTTTTATAGGCACTAGGTCGGAAAAATCATATTTAGAGTCTATGAGGATGCAATGTTTAGGAAATAAATAGCATATGTATGGTGCATCTGTTGGTGTCATGTGTTAACTTTAGATGTCTCTTTGTTTCCACCAATCATCCGATGAATCATGACAAACGATGATTCATTCATTGATTCTATTTATATGAGTAAAGAAATACTTATTTCAAAACCAAAAAACAAGGAACCTTCCAATGAAACATCCTAATAAAAGGTGCATGTTTAGTTAATATATTTCATAAGTAAACTATTTCACATTAGTTTCACCATTGTTATCCCTCCATGTATTCCACACCCATGGATTTTTTCAATAGTTGGACTATTTTCCAAAGGCATATGGTCAATGGGACATGATGATAATATTTGGAATAATATGTTGGTCAAGAAATTGCGAGGTTAGCTCATCTATTAAGGAGTCTTATTTCCTTGTCAGGGAGTCTCTATTAGATTTAATAAAAATTCATAAAATTATTCCCAGTAACAATATCTACAATATTATTCATTAGTGTGACTGATCACTACCATGAATTGATGAGAATAACTGTATATATTGTATATTCTCAATATTTTAATTAATTGTCAGTTATTATCTATTTTAAGGACACATAGCTCGGAAGTATAGAATGAATCTCTATCAAGGATGGTTTAGGTGGTGTGGAGTTTATATCATGACCATGATATAGGATTCCTATATATCCTTAAAAAGTGAATCAGAACTCATTTATTTCAGTGCATAATAATTTGACAGAACATAAATTTTATGTGAATGTGACAAGGACAATTTGGGAGAATTTTTAGGTCAAGCAGTCATAAAAATTGAGGGAACATTAAATGTAGTGTGAAAAATTAAAATTATGAATCTATTAAGGTAGTGATACTTATAAAAATGATGTTCCATTTATGATCGTGATATAAGGATCAAGATTCACCTTTTATGATCATGGAACAAGGACCAAAATTTCCATTTTAAGGCCAGGTAAATAGTAAAATGATTCCTCATGCATTAAGGTCATATGAGTGGAACCTATATAGATTAGTTTAACATAATTCATAATGGAATTCCATATTAAAGGAACATAGAAATGGTTTCTGTGGTGATTATTCAAAAGTGTTCTTTTATACTTCATCAAGGATTATAAAGTAGGGGAAGGTAGGCCTTGGAAATAAAAAAATTTATATAACCATGATATGTATACCTAATTTAGGGGGTCCTAAGGGATGAAATCATCAACAAGGTAAGGGTCAAGGATTAGTCTCAGGCAAAGAATATTTCTATTAGCTACCTAAGTATAAAAATATTCATTATTAGGGGAATATATGATTATTAGAACACCATGGGTCATATCATTTAGGGACAAAAACCAAAGGTACGTATTCTACACCATTCATATTTCCCCTTAATAAAGTAATACACGATCAAAGGAGAGAATTCTAGCATAGAAAACCAAGTTATGTATTTTATGAGTCTATAAAAAAGGCATGTGATGATATATCTTGATAACATGATGATTTTTTCTAAAGAGTGTGGAAAGGCCTTTTGAGAATTTATTTACCCCAAATAAAGGGCCTAAGAGAATAGGGTACACTATTGAAGTCCTAGTTTAATGGGAATCCATGTAGGTAACATGGATAAAATGGGTTCCCGGTTATGTAACTAGGGATAATGGGATTCCTAGTTATGTGACTTGACTGAATTGAGCGCCTAGTAAAGTGAATTGGACACAACTACACTCAAGAAGACCTATATTGATAACATTTAAGAATAACTAGGCATGATATAATTGTTAGTATATGGGTGTGACCCCTTTGGGACTGACCTAGTTCATGTATGGAATACCCTAGTCACTTGGGTGCATCTCTTGAGGATGTTCCTTCACCCCTATCTCAGTGATTACTAGAGAATAATGGTATTCAAACGGTTATAATCATTGAAAGAAAAATTATCTTTACTTCCATCATTTTACCCATAGTTTAGATGAAAAACACCTAAATGGGACACATGAATGGGTTGGGTGTCAATTTATTATTCTCATGTATTGTCTGTGCCTCTCATTCCCATTATTTTACACATAGACCACACATTTCTGTTAAAAAAATGTGGTCTTGGTGTCCTTATATAGAAAATGAGAGTTGGGTTTCCATGTACCCATAAATAAACACCTTGTACATCCATATCATTTGAGAAAATAATGTGATGCGGTCACAAGTGCAGTTGGGCACATGGAATAGTGAAATTTTATAGAATGTAGGGCATGTGAGGTTCATGAGGACAAGGTTCATGAACACCATTTTGGAACTACACATGATGAACAGGGTCCCAGTAGCCTTCAAATTACATTAAAAATTAAACAATCGTCTTAATAAACTTGTGGAATTATTATATTGCTAAAATTTTACCACCAGAATCTATAATCCATGATCACTTATCCTCATTTATCATGAATAATTCTCTTAGATTCCATAATTACATTCATACAGGCAATGTAATTGTTAATATTTTAAATTAACACTAGTGCAAGACAATGTTCTAAGTGCTCATGGTCATTATTTCTAATGTTATTATGCGAATGATCATTGACTATGTGTTGTTTCGATACTATTGGGGAATGGACATACCCATTGATGATCTAATACATGTAATTGATCTTTAAGATGGTTTCCTTTTTAGGATAGAAGTTTTGGAAGACATTATAAAGTGCCTAGTCTCATTACATGTCACCTATATAGAATAACAACCTATGTAAAAAAATCCACATAATGAATATGTCTTTTTCTAGAGCTGAATCCAAAATTGTGGAACAAATCTGAGAGGAATTGTTCAAATAATTTGTGGTTCAGGTTGATTCCCATGTTATATCGAATGATATGTATAATGAAATGGGCATAGTCCACATTTAGAAATTTTCTTCCTTCATTTATGTTTTAGAAAAAAAAGATAAATTCATTTAAAGGTAAGATAAATACCATTTGATTAGAATTCATTTTTGATATGGAAATCACTATTATGAGTTTACCATACTACCATATACTATATGTAAAGGATGGTATAACCCCCAAAACCATTCCCCATGTATTTTCCCCTTAATAAACATGAATATGGATTTGAATATATTTCATACTGATGAAACTAGATATAATGTTATTGAAAACATATTAATAATGATCTTGTAACCGTTCAATGTTGTTAAAGAATATCCTTAGGTAATCATTAAGGATAGAATTTGTGAGTTTGGGGTGGATCTTCAGCACACATAATCTTATAATACGATTTAGGAATCCTAAAAATATCAATTGGTAACTCAGCCAATTATCTTTCTAGAAAGAAACCTCCCCTATTTTGATGATCAAATGGGAAGGGTCAATAATGGTGTGAAGGGTTACATAGAGGTTCCACTACAGTGAGTATCCATTTAGTTTACATGAAATAAATTACTTGGTTCCATGAGAAATATTTTCCTAATTTACATCACCCATAACTAATCTCTTATAATAACATATCTGGAAAACTAGGCATGCATGCCTTGAAAAGACACATCAATGATTCTCCATATGAGACCTCCTTCTTCAACGACTTTTACTAATTCTTCTTAGCTAAAACAATGATTTTTTATTCATGATAAGAAAAATAACTTAAAGTGTTGAGGGTATTTTTTATGATCTATAAGAATAATTTAAGGGATCTCATAAAAAATATACTTTTCATGGGTATCGAGGATAAAACATCGTTAACGAGTGTAATCATACAGTGGACTTTTTTAGTTGATGATTCAGCCCATGATTTTTCTAAATAGACCATCGAAGTGGTAGATATTGATTGTCCCTATAGAAAATGGAGTATCAATATAATACATGTGAAATATTTTCCTAATGAATTTAAACCACCTCATAATTCACTATGACCACATGTATGAGAAACAACTAGAAATATGAACATTTAATTTGGATAGACTCACCAGTTTCATAATCCAAAGAAAATATCTAATAATGAAATCTTTGAAACCAATGATAAACTGTAACATCCCATTCTGTGAGAAAACCATGTCTTCTTTGGAAAATAAGTAGGAGATGACCAAAGAGCCATACCATCGTCTAAAAGGTGTTATAAATCCTGAAGAGATGGCATTGTGGAGGTTTATACAAACATCATATTGTTCCATTATAAACAAGAAAGGAGTTATATTATCTCATTTCTTATGAAATAATGTGGACATGAATAAATTAAATTTCATTCTTATTAGGGTGATTAGAAAGCACATGGAGGATAAATGGTGAAAAATATTTTAACATAACCACTCAGAGAACTCACATTTCCGCATTACATACAGTATAATTATACATTTAAATATATTATATTATTTTACAAAAATACTATCACCGTGGAATATCTTATTAGGGACATTAATCATCTATTTAACAAGAATAATGGAACCTTTGACACTAATATTCTTGACAAATCCACATTTCCCCTCTAAAACCAAGATGGGAAGAAGTTGTGGGAGTTTTTTATTGATAAATTTTTAAGGATTTTATAGCATAAGTTTCACATGTTATGTAATATGTTGATAACAATACACGTGATATGAAAGTTATTATTCTTAAGAAACAAGATACATACCTTCCCGACATATTACTTGAGATGAATCATTGCAATACAAGAAATATTATTAGTCCTCTTCTCATCCATAGACCCTTTTCAATAATCTTCATGGTTTCCAAGAGAAATAGGGATTCAATTTAATGGGATGAGATAAAATTATTAGTTTTGGGTAATGTAAAAAAAATAACTATCATTAAATCAATAATACATAGAAGTGGAATTACATAGTCAAATTTATTGTAATAAATAATTTTATTCAGATATAATTCATACTTTTGGAAACCATAACAATACCATTAAGGCTATATCCAAGATGTCATACATAAATGGTAAGTAATGAAAATAAATATACAAGATAGTTTGTCTTGTGATACCTATCGAAAAATTGAGTGGCTATATAATTTGAGGCCACACCCAATACTTACTAAGTATAATGCCTTCATCATATGAAGGGAATAAATGAATAATTAATACAATAATATTATTAATTAATATATCCACAAAATTACTCTTACATAATAAAATAACACCAAAACACAAATTATAAAAACAGGTAATTCATTATTAACTCATTTAATAATATGGAAGCCATGTTTAAGTATTATTTATCCATTTACCCCCTTTTAAGACACGTGTTCAACTTGTAAACTCAAATTTTCATCCATAAAGAACAATTGTTTTAATCCCTTAAAAAATCATGTAAATAATTTTTAATTAATTGAAATAATGTTACATAATATTAATATAACCTAAATTTTCTAATGATTATTGAAGTTGAAATTTATTATAAAAACACTAATATATACACCTAAAAGATAGAGTGGTCATGAACCACTGAATTTGAGAATACTTTATCAGTAGAAAGAACATCTAACTCCTCATAAAACATAAAACAAATCACAATATATCTAAATAAGAATGATAAAATAATTTTATATTGAGACATTAATCATACCATGACACCTCACACAATGTAATAGGGTATTTAAATATCTTATGATTTTGAGTTCAACACTATTTATGGATCTAGATTTCATATATAATTATAGAATAAATTTTGAGGAGAAGTCAGAGTGATAGGGAGAGAAATTTTAGAGAATAAATATAGGAATAAGGGCTCAAATGATTATAATTTCCACTTAAATTATCAAATACCATTAATATGGAATTTTAATATTAACCCTATTGAAAACTACCTTAATTCCTACCAAGTACCTAGTTTTGGGCCACCAGCCATATATTGGATAGTCCATAGCCCCTACACCCTTTTTCCCTCTATAGTTCACTAAATAACATATTATTAGGTACCTAGATGTCCTTATTTTATTTTATAATTTCAACATTAAATTATAATTCCCACTTATTCTTTTACTTAGTACTTAAAAACAAATTCCTAAAAGTAATATAATTATAAATTTGATCAATATTTATAAAACATCACAAAAAACTTAAGGTCATTACATGGTACCCATACTAAAGACCCAAAACCAGGTGTAAATGGTTAAAATTCTATAACATAATTATAGAATAAATAAATATTTCATTGATAAATAGAATGAAAAAGTGATCAAGGAATGTAGTAAACACCCACTACAACAATCAGAAAAATACTTCTTATGAATTATAACCTTTAATGTGTATCATGAAAAACTCAATGATACTATAATGAAACCAAAATTTATTTTTTTGGATATTGTACTACATCACCCTCTTTTAATGGTATCTTAATAGAAAATATATCTTAGAGAACCAACTATCATTCTCTAGTCTATAAAAAATAATCAATCCTTTATAAAGTGTACTAATTCTTCCCTGTCAATTAATTTAACCTCCAATAGATAATACATAACATCAAAATTACATCAGCATTCTTATAGAAAAACATCTCATCACCTGATGGAGACAAATTAAAGAGAATAATAACCCTTTAGAAAATGTTAAAAATTTAAATCCACTACTATTGAATCATAACATACATCATCTGATACACTACCATGAATTTTAGAGATGTACCAAGATATATCTCAATGTGAAAGTAAGTCTCATAAATCATTGGAAAACTAATGATATCTTCACGGAATGTGTCAAAAAATTCTCTAAACACTTTTAAACAATACTTCACCTTCACCTAAAATGTGAAAACTATTACAACTGAATGATAAATTTTTTGATTATTTCAACTTCACATCCCATTTCACTCATATCACTCCCCAACCAGTACCACTTTATTTACACAACACTTGATTATATTACCCTTCATTTATAATAAACAATTCAAAATCACTTTGATTGTAAAAAATCCATATCATGTATTGAATCATATAGTTTCATATTTTATAATTAATGTTCCTGCATCAAATAATTTCCTCCAATCACTAATTCTCAACCATGGTTCACCCCAACTAACATGGACCGGATCCCCTTTAGAGAATAAAACTCGAGTGGTTAGTAAAATATCTAAATGTATATCTATATAAATCATAGTAATCCAAACTAAATAAAATAAATTTATGAATATTCACATAGTGACCCCTATAACTACTATACAACACTACAAATCTATCTAATCAATAAGATTGTTGTTGTTGAAACTATCAAAGTGGATATTGAGGTTAGAGACAAGGTTTTCCCCAATAAAAAACAAATATAGAACATGTTGAGATATATGATATGATATATGTATATAATATCGATTTCATATACCCCTATGTAAAAAACATCACAAACCACACCTAACGGTAATGAACTACCAACTCCTTATCATCACTGATTAAGAGTCCTATATTTAAAGCTGAAGTGTCCAAGGACCAATGATACCATCTATTAAATCCTACTATATACCACAAAATACAATCCATCATCACATACCACTTCACTAATCTATTTCTAGGTCTTATCAATGACCTCTATCTTCTACAACATAGTGGAAATCATTTTAATGCTAAAAAGATAGACCAATAATGGAATATTTGGTCATAGAACCCTACCAATGTGATGAGTCGTCCACTAATTTATATATGCAATGTCAGAGGAGTATTTCAGTAAACTAATAAATTCACTTAATACTCTTAGCCACTATAGATCCTTGAGTAATAGATGGAATCTCATATTATTTCTCTATGTAATGGTTATTAGTCAATAATTCCTCTTGTAATTGATTTTAAAACTAGATATACTTCCAAATAAACATTCCATGTTCATTTAAATATATGTTTCACCACTACATAGTAACTCAATGAAATAAAGTCAATTATAATGGATTTATATTCACATTAACCACATAAAAAATCTAAGAATCTACAACCACATCCTCCATTCAAAACATTATTTCAATATATAAAATATATAACTTGTACTTTAACATGTTCATTCACTGAAAGGTAAATATATGAAATAATTTCAACACTGGAACTACCCTAAAATGATCAACTGTTGGTTCCCCTTTCTCTATATCCCACTCTGAGTCATGATTTTAATATATAATTAACATTAATATAGAAAATAACTTGAATCCAATGAAAACATATATTTTTTTTACTGACGTTGTGTTAAGATCAATCACCAAAAGAATATAATTCACAATTCATAAAGAACTATTCAATATGATTTTTTATCCCACACTTTTATACTACTCTACTAATAATACACCATTCTTATTGTAATGATTTATAAATAATTATATCTTATACTTAGAATCACATAAGGATATACATCCCAAATCACCTTATCAAGACTATTTAATACAATATATTAAAGTAATAATATATTCTTACCAATTCATTAAATCCGTATAAGTTCTCACTCAAAATTTAATTCAAGAATTATTTACTCGATATCCTTCTATAATAACCTAATTCAACTATGAATCCACAAGATACATTACTTATATTAAGATTGTTAATCAATACACATATTTTATTGGACTTTATGTGGTGAGTAGCACTAAGGGTATTGATGTACACATATAAAGGGGTGTGGGAAAAAAATTAATTAATTTTCATAGTTTAGCACATTAGATGATTTTTTTCATATCTTTATAAGATCATTCATGGTTAACATGTAATTATTAATACTAACTTATTGTATTTATAGTGGTTTTATAATAATGAATTCTAAATAAAAGAATTGGTGTTTAGAATTTGAATGAAAAAAATGCAAAGAAAAACTTGTAGATGAAAAATGAGGGTAGAATAAATTCATAAAGAATAAATTTGTTCTATTTTAGGATACTTGAGTTCCTTTATCATTCACTATTATTGTTAATATTCTTTTTGAAAGTATATCCACTCATGGAAGAACTACTACCACTATTTTAAATGTGAAATTCAGTATGCTTCTGATATCTCATTGGAAAACCAAATCTCACCTCCTCTAATAGTCAATAATGACGAGAATTACATAATCAAGAGTGTGATTACTTATTAGACCCATCCCCATCATATTTCATTTCATCTTTAGAATAAACTGAACTAAATCATATGAAGAGTGTTCCCAAGTGCGGGGTGGGAATTGGTTTTATTTTGGGAATAGAATAAAATACTATATAATATCTTTGAATTATGGAAAATTGTTGCATCACCCCTCATCACACACTAAAATACCTGAAAAAGAAAATAAATTCCAATAATTGAAGATAAATAATTCCATAACCTCAATAAAACATCCAATAATTCCAGGTCTAGGGTTATTTACTCACCATCAAGAGTATTGGATATGCTCTATTAATGGCGTTTGACGGCGCTGAAACCCTAGATGGAGCTTCGGGACGATTTCCCTCCGCTTCCAAGAGTTGGACGGGAGGCGAAGAACATGGCCTCACCACCTCCAGCGCCTCATAAACTCTTCATCCCTTTCTCGAACCCCAACTATCTCCCAGATTTCCCGACGATCTCGATATGTCCGAAGGTTCCAGATCTTCATTAGGGGGCTCCTCAGCTGCCGATCTCTTCATCTGAATTCCTTGAAGCTTCGAGTCACCTATATTTGACGCTGGTTGCTCGCTTCGATCGCAGAAGGCCCTCGGTTGACGAGTTCGGCCGTTTCATTTTCAGAAAATGGGATTTGCAGGAACGCGTTGTTGTTGGGCTGCTAGACAGGAGACAATTCATGATCCGCTTCAACTCAGAGGAAGATTTGATTCACGCCTGGTCTAATGCACCGTGGAGATGCAACGGGTGCCGTTTCTTTCTCCTTCAATGGTCCTTTGATCTTCACATGAACCGCGATCCGTCAACCACTGCGACGTGGGTTAGTCTTCCGCAACTCCCACTCCCTTTTCAAAACCCTGCTATTCTTCGTATGGTTGGTAATTTGGTGGGGCGATACCTCTGCTCGGATGTCCGCACATCCACTGTAAGTCATCCTGTGAATCTGCGGATCTGCGTGGAGGTGGACATGGCTCGGCCTGCTGTCAACTGGGTGTGGCTAACCGTTGGTGAGGAATTTCGTTGGAGGCAACCCGTGGTTTTCGAATCCGGGGATGGTTACTGTGACAATTGCCATCGGTTGGGGCACCTTGTGTCGCGCTGTGGCTCTGAGATGCTGAACAGACGACCTCCGAGCCGGGAGGAGAGGTTGGTCGAGTCCCCTAGCTCGGGTGCTCTGCCTGCTGGGAGTGTTGCTTATGGTTCTGCAGATGATGTGAGGAAGCGGTCTGTTTTCACTGCGGGGAGCGGTGCTGAGGCTTCTATTAATCCTGCTATGTCTGATGTTCTCAGCAGGCTCAAACATGACTTACAGTTGGGTGAGCATGTGCGTTGTGTTATTGCCAGCGAGGGCTGTGGCTTAGGCGAAGGAGGAGGTTCTGCTGGTGACCTCAGTGTGGTGAGGGAGTCGCAGAATGGGGTGGGTATGCTGGCTCCTACTAGAATGGCTGAAAATGGGGGCAAAGAGGCAGGAATAGTGGAGAATGGAATACCGGATGAGATCAGAAGAGGCATTGGCGGTTTAGAGAATGTTGTCTTTGAGAATGGGGTGCAAGGAAGGGATGCAATGGATGGGCAGGTGGGCTTCACTGTGGCCACTGCAAATCGGTTTGAGGGGTTGGAAAATGAATCCAGAGAGGAGGACTCCTCCTTGGTTGTATTCCAGCATGAGTCTTCTGTGCAGGAAGATGAAAATGGATCAACAGAGGTGGCGCGGGGGGCTTCAATTACTCAGGAATCTCCGGAACAGTCAAGATGTCTTGCGGTAATTGATGACAGTGGCCAATGTCAGCAGCCTAGTGGTGAGGATGGTATGCTTCAGCAAGTGTGTATCACTGGAAAGTGGGGAGACTACTATGAGAGCGATCAGGATTACTATGGTGACATGAGAAAACCCTCCTTCAGTGATGTGGTCCAAGGAGGGAAGACAAAGACGATTAACGCTCCTGAAGTCTTAACTGCTCCACCGCGGCGGAGGGCAAAGAAAGACTACTCATATCTTCCAAAGCCGTTGGCCACCAGATACTCTGGAGGCAATGATGAGCTATTATCCTTGGAGCGTATGAATTTGCGAAGGAAATATGCCAAGGTTCTTAAGCGTTATGAAAGCTCGGAATGGGAAACAGCCACAGTGGAGGAAGAATATGGAGATGGGTATGGTGCTTGTGATATGTAACTTGCTTTCCCTTTGGATTTTGGTGCGTGTTTACTGTCATTTTCTTTTATTTTAATAAATGGTCAGGGAATTCTCCCTGGCTGAGCCTTCCTGGTATATTTAAAACAAGGAAAAATTTTATAGTATAAAAGTTCCTATAAACTACTCAAAAATTGATACCTTATATAAATGGAAGAAGACATAAAATTATATAGTCAATTAAGTGGCTTTATTTCTCTACAATTTCAACATTTAGATCTTTCTACTAGTTGGGGTAACAAATTATAGAATTTTGGAATGTATTCTTCTTTAAAGTTGTTTCGAATGATCACTCACATATATGAAAAATTTTTAACTCCAATTTTTATGCATAGAAAATGATATATCAACATTAGTTAACTAAAATTTTATATCCATTATTACTCATAGAATACTAATCCTATAATTTCTCATGAATTAATGGCCTTGAAAGTAGAAAAATATCATGTTGAAATAGTTAATGAAGTAATTCCTCATATTATTATACTTATTCCTTTAAAATTAAATCTTATTTTGTATATCTATTTATGATATGTTTTTCCATATTTAAAATTCATAAAAATTTTGCATAGTTTTTTAGGTTTTAGTTATGAGCTTTTTTTGGGTCTTAAAATTTTCAGTTAAACTCTTGGTTTTGTTTAATGAATTATATCCCAAATATACATATAATTACGAAAAAAAATTTTAAAGATAAATTAATTTTAAGAAACCAATATGGATGAAATAAGAAACTGACTTAAAAGTAGTTAAAATTCAAGAAGCAGGTAATTTTCAAAATTATGTTCGATTTACTCAAAATCCATAAAATTGTAACAATGTACCCTAAAAAACATTTTTCGAGGTTATAAACATCTAATTATAGAATAAAATTTATAAAAATATGATATTTATCAATCTCCCACACACAAACATTGAAATCATGGGCTTTTAAATAAATTTAATGAAATAAAAATATGTATCCTGCCATGATTCCAATACACATGTCGGAAAAGAAGAAATTAAAAAATAAATCTATTTCAAAAAATTTAATCCCCCATATATGAATTTAAATCACTAGATCACTTCATTTCATGTTCATGTATCTCTTCTAGGATCTAATCAAATTGTGAAAAATGAAATTGAAAATTTATCAATGAGGACATTCAATTATCACCCTCCCCTGGGTTCCTTTTACCCTTGATCCATTTTACAGTTCCTTTATGCAACTTAAAAATGGTTTGACATTTTATATGTTCATTTATCCCCTACATTCATTACTTTCTTCATCGTAGGCCTATGGGGTTGTAGTTTGACATTTCTATGGTGGGTTCAAGAATTATCAAACCCCCATATTTCTACTGGATTAGAGAATGATGATCTTATAATAATATATCAAATATATCATGATAGTTATCTAGTTTCTAGGGATAATTTTTTGATTTGGGATCTAGATCAGTAATAAGAGGAGTTATGGGAGACTCAGGTGGCCAGAATATGACCATCGATAGAGGATCAGATACTGACAGCCCTAGGTATGCACTACCCAACAACAATGATGTAGATAAATTTAACAATAGTGTTGAAGGGAGAAATAGAGTGATCCCTTTCCTTCCCTGAATAATGGTGATAGTGGATGTTTATGGAGGGAAATTTCCATGTTGAAGTATGGCATATGGGTGGTGAGGAATAGAGGGGGAACCCTAACCCTCAGAACACAAGAGAAGAGGGGTGTGGTGGGGAGAGGATAGTAATAATAATAATAATAATAATAATAATAATAATATTATTATTATTATTATTATCATCATCATCGATATTATCTGATTTATCTCCATCATGTGATGTTTGGTTAACAGACCATTGGCAACACCATGACTTTAATAATGATACAAACATTTCGAAACTGATAAAAGTTGTTTAATTCAAACTCATATCTTGGACCCATAAAGTATCATTCTCATGTAATATGTTGAAATTTGTATTTTTACCTTTCAGGCATTCGGTGAATGTAAATAGAATATCCCTATTCTTTTCTATTATTATTTAAATGTTGTGATCTATTTAGACATTCATGGATATTTCTAGTGTCACATCAGAGGATTTATGTTTTAGGATATCCTAATGATGATGTGCATCATGCATTAATTAAATTTTTCAAAAAAACTGGATATTTGACTATAAGTAGCCTATCCTGAGTAGTTTTCCACATAGAATGTGATGGTATCCTTATCATGGGTTTTGACATACCGTGTGAGGTGTTTTGATGTTGACTCTTATTTAGGCGATGGTTGACATGTATAAATGGTCAAGAAGGATCATCATGTAGATTTATAGCTTGGAAACCCCTTATCATACTAGGTTGTGGGTCCCTTATACACTATGAATAGACTGAGTGGTACCCCCAAATGAATTAGGTTGTGCAGTAATTATCTATCGATTTCCAACCCCCCATCACACTAGGGTGTGGGTCCTCCCTTTTTTGAGTGGTACCCTCCATATTTATTAGGTTATGAGTCATCTGTCTACTGAGTGTAATTACCTTATGTCACTTGGGAATGATTCCTCTAACTACATAGTTATACCCCTTTCATACTAGGGTGTGGGTCCTATATTGAGGATTGTTCCCCTTGACTATGTAATAAAATGGCGAGGTGAGGGTCCTCCACACAGTTTATTGAATAGATAAACGAGGTTTTGGGAATCATATTTGGACCATAAGAGATGCAGGTAGACTCATCAAACCTACTAGGATGTGGAGGTGGAGATCCCCATTCTCTCATGTTTGAGATTCATTTGAGCATATACATATATGTATCCTTGGTTGATCTAAATTTTGTTATATCTTTTTATTCCAACCATTTTTAATTTTGGGGTGTTCTACTAGGTATTTATATACTCACCCCTGGATGGGATTTTATAGCACATGTAGTTTCTTATACAGATGAAAAATAAATCAACGGTGACATCAGTTGATCATAGCAGTACCATGGGTGCATTGAGTTTGTTCAGTGGCTAAACTTAGGGACAAGGAGGTGGGATCACTTTAGGTTTCATTTATTCTAGTTGTGGACATGTTGTGACTTATTTTCTTTTGGTGAATTTATTTTTCCCTTTTCCTTTTTTATAATATCATACATTTAGGTTTTCATTAGAGGTTATTACATGCATGGTATTACTCTATATGGGACAGTATTATTTTTATTAGTTTGAACTGTTACATGGAGATGGATGCTCGTGTGTGTATATGTACATAGAAAAATACCCTCAAATATAATATTATTCCATATAGACCCTTTTCTCCATCCCCTAGCCTATTTGAACTAGGCATGGGGTTATCACATCTAGCATGCCACCAGCCAGGTGGGACCTAGTGGTTTGGGTCATAAAATAGTGGTATCAATGGTGGTTTATCCTCAGGTAGATTTATAGATAGAACCATGGAAGGGATTGGTTATGAACTTAGGTAAATGGTGTTGAAGTGTCTTTTGTATATATTTCAGGCCAAGGAACCTAGTGTTTCTATGAAAACTAACTTATCCCAACACCAGGACATTTTCTACCTGATAGTCGACTCTGCATACCGATATATCTATTATAGGGAATAAATAGTGCATGTATCATAGAGGATGGAGTCCTTTGAATTTAAATTATGAGTCAAATCCCTATATATATGATCATATTACCTTGGTATGTCTTGAGCACTTTAAGGATGCCTCTACAATAATTGTCAGCTAGGTTTCCGATACAGGATCATGAAGAAGATCCATTGAGTGATGAGAACTCGATTTAAGATTCTACTCACAAGTTGTTTCCACTAGGTGGATAGAGAGTAGTGAAACCACTTGTCAAGTAGTAGATAAGATGATGATGGATAAAAGATTATCCCACTACACGAGTTCCAATTCCAAAGTCCGCTGATGTTCCATTGAGATCCAGACCCACAGGCATTAGAGGATTGGCTTGAGTCGGTGAATCATTATTTCAATCTTGTTCAGACCTCGATCAATCATATGGTTTCCCTAGAAGCCAATATTTTCTAGGGAGCATCTAAGAGCTGGTAGATTCTACTTACAAAGACATGTGAAAAGTCAATACACTAATGGTTATACTTCCAACTTCTATTTTGTGAGGAATATTACCCTTTTTTATTTCACTTAGTAAGGATCCAGGATCTTTATGAGCTGAAACATTGTAGTATAATAGTTGATGAGTTTACCATGGTATTCACTGAACATACATGGTACTCCTTCAACATGGTGTGGGAATGGTTCTTACGTACATGGAGTTTTGACATGAATCTCCCAAAATAAATAGGTGATAACATTGTATATTTTTGAATACCTTACAATGGAATACTAGAGAGGGCACAAGTAATAGTTATATTGTTCACTGAACGAGACTAAATGGATGGAGGAAGCTAGGGCCTTCACAAGGCTGAGTCATATGGAGATGCTAGAAGACATCTTTTATCATGGGATCAACATAGGTTACCATCCGATGGTTAAACTCAGGCACGTGGACCTATGGAATATGGTTTAAACAGAGGATTAATTGAAATAAAATAGGAGAAATGATATTCCTATCAGAAATAAGGTTACATGGCTTGTGATTTCTCCACCGTATTTTCTAAGGAGGGAAGGTAGATAGGGTATGTACCACTATGGAAGAGTCAATTCTTTTTGAGGGATATACATGACATGGATTGGGGGACACTTAGGGTGGAGGTTCGTGAAGAGGACCAAGTGGAGCACTGGAGGGAGGAGCTACTTATGGCGGGAGATTCTACGAGATACGTCCACCACCAGAACAATTTTTTCCCACTCATAAAATAGGGATCTAGTGTTCATGGCCACAAACAATTACTGGAAATGAATGGTTTTGAATAGAATTTTCATGAGATGATAGGATTTATGATATTTTTCTATTATACTCTTTATCGAGTGCTAGTAGAGTCATGGTCAAGTCATTTATTCATTTCCATACCCCTTGTGTGAGTTTTGGAGATCCACATTGATACATTGTCTGAATAGGTATAGCTAAAGGTATTTACTATGTGTGATTATTCTATATAAAATATATTAAAGTAGAGTGAGTTTCTTCTTGGTGGAAAATGTTTCTTAGTGGACCACATGGTCATCATGATGAAACCTTATGAAATAATCATGGGAATAAATAGTTTTCCACAGTTTGATGCCAGATTCATTATCAACACAAGTGAGTTATATGCCTTTAGATGGATGGGATGAGATTCTACTTTACCTAAAAGAGATAACTCAAGAATGAGCGGGTGGGATTTGTGATCATGATGTTACAACCCATTAACCATAAATTGATCAGTTTATACCTTATCACAATGGTATCATTAAGAAACTAACTTCTAGTGATAATGGATGATTATATGGATGCCTTCCCCAATAATGTTCCAGGACTACCTCCACTATGGTAGATAGACTTATAAATCGAATTGCACCTTTGGACCATGTCGATATCCTCCGCAGAATTTCAAATGGGCCCTATCATCTTCTAGGAGATGAGGGTGCAATTGAAGGACCTTATATAGAAGGGTTTTATCAGACCCTACATGCCCACCTGGGCATCTCCAATTTTTTTGTGAAAAAGTTGGATGAGCGGTTGAGGATTTTTGTTATTATCATCCCTTTAATTATGTAACAATAATGAAAAATTACCCCTATACAAGGAATTATGACATCTTTAACCAGCTGAGAGGTGTGAGCTGGTTTTCTAAGATCAATATTAGGCCTGACTACCTGTAGTTGACAGTTCATGAGCCTAATAATCTAAAGATGAAATTTTTGATTCACTACAGACACTATGAGTTCCTAGATATTCTTTTACATGTGAAAAATTTCCCCATTTTTTATAGATATAATTAACTTTAGCTTCCAAGAACACTTAAATTGATTTTGTGGTTTTATTTATTGATGAAATACTCATTTACTATCGATTAGAGGAGGAGATTGCAGAGCACCTGAGGATGATTGCAGACATAATTCGATAGAAGGATCATTATATTAAGCTCTCAAATTCTCAATTTTAGTTCTAAGATGTTATGTTTATGGTACATGTTGTTGGATCAGGTTATACCAAATGTATACAAGTGGAGTGTGAATTGTTTGTTTTATAATTTCCTTGAGAATCGTGATGATTTCCATATCTTTCCATTATCATTATTAGAATTTTTAAGAAGTGGAAAATAAACGGATTAATGGATGCATAGATGTATAGTGGTTCGGGTTACAGAAGGCCCCTAGACCACTCCACCAATTCTCTACTCAATGAGCATGGTTATTTTCACTATCTGGTCCTCTTATCAATAGACCATCCATAACTGAGTGTAGGCAGTTGACACCTTTACAAGATAATGATAAAAACAAGCCTTTTGGATCATGCACTGAACTGAATACACAACATAGTATGAGAATCCCGTTACTCAAAATGAAAAGAGTATTTTTCTTAAAATACTTTCCAGTTGTTCTTCACAGTTGCAGTAGTACACAACTGACATTAGATGGATTGTTGTCTTTAGAAACGATTTTCATCATGTATTAGTAGTTCGGAGTCGATCCGGTCACAAATTGATCTTGAAATAAAATAAAAAACATTAAAAATAATAGATTCACAGTAGATCTTCAATGTAGAATTATAATCTTTTACTCTTTTCCTTTTCTTCAGAAAAAAAAAGCCACATAGATCATGGTAACAACAGATTTGTGTGACTAATATATCTCTTTTTTGCGATGATTCTTATCTCTTTTTTAATTCCAAATAACACTGATATATAAAGAATAAATACAATAATTTTCCTTTCAATGTTATATCCACAATGGCTGCTTAAAGAATTGTGATATTCAAATTTTTGAATAATAATGAAGTCGTAACTTCCCTTAATAATCGGCATGAAATCCTTATATTAAAATTATCATTTGATCATAAATAAATGTATTTAATTCAGCTAAAGATGTTCTTTAATATTGGGCTTTGAATCTAGCTTGAAATCAGCCTGATATTAGGTATAATGACCATTGCATGATGAAGTCATATTTAAAATCTCTGATGCTAAACATATGGTTGGCGATCTGTTCTTCAAATGTAAGGTTTATTATATATACTTTTATTTTCATCTTTCAAACGTATGGTATATTGTCCTTAATTTCCTCTTTAGAAAAACATAAGATACATGATCCATAATTTTCAATAGAACATAAGGTTCATTATTAACGTAAGGTTGATGATCCTTATTTTTGTGAAGCAAACGTAAGGTTTCGTACTTACGTATTGTTCTTCTAGAAATATTTTCGGATAATTTATGGTTGACTAACCATACTTTTCTGAAAGCATATGGTTGATTAACCATACTTTTCTGATATATAATGTAAACTTAGAATGTTATCCTTACGCTATGCACTTCAACGTAGTGTATGAATAGTATTTCTAGAACACACTAAAATGATTTCTGAACACTTTGTCAAATATTCTACATGGATTAAATGATCTAATATTATTCCAAAATATAAATATAAAGATTATTAATTTTCTGAAATATGCTCAAATTAAAATCATTATAATAAAAAACTGGAGTATTTGTGAGCATTAGAATCATCATAAAAAGATAGAGTATTGTTGAAACAATACATGCTCAATAATATCCCCTATTCATAATAGTATAGATTATTGTTAAAAACATCATTTCCTAAATAATCCCCCCCTTTTTTATGATCACAAAACCCATGAAATAACCCATGAAATTAATTGCGTATAATTTAGAGTTTTTAGGATAAAATATTATTTTATTTTAATAAAATTATTTCAATAATAAATAAATAATGTGTTATCCATAGTTATCCTATATATAAATAAAAGATAATAATTTTTTTAGAAAATTTCATTAAATTTTGTTTCAAAAATTTCTCCCCCCTTTTATAATGTAAAATAAAGAAAATAATATTTTGTGTTTATCCAAATTTCTCCCATAAAGGATAAAGATAAAAAAAATAAAAAATGTTTTGTTGAATCCAAATCTCTCCTCCATAGAAAAATAAATATCATTTTTCTTAAAATAAAAAATTTTTTTTATCCAATTTCTTTCTCTTTTTGTGATATATAAAAATAATGATAGAATAAGGAATAAACCAAATTTAATTTAGCACTAAACATAAGTAAATGATATCATAAACTATTTATCAATAATTGAATATGGATTCTAGAATTCTAATAGAGGTAAAATAGTAACACAAATTAAAAATACATAAAAATGATATTTAAAAAATATTCTTTTTGAAAATAAATGTTCAAGTACATAATTGATACATGAATCAAGGTTGGGATAAAAGTGTGGAAAATGGGTTTTAGTTCCTCTTAATAACGTTATTTATCTATAATAACGACATTATCAACCTCTTCATAAGTTCATGTCCAAACTAAATTATCAGATCTCTTCCTTCCTGATTCAAATGTATATCTTCAATCAGATTGACTCTATAAAACTCATGAAATATTTATTCCTTTTCCATGAATGGATTTTTATTTTATGTGAACCTATTCAGTAAATCTCTTACTCCAAGTTCAGATGATGTATGTTTCTCAACATGATTCTTTGGATTATTCAACAGAACAGACAGTGGAGCACTATTACATTGTATGTCCGGAAACCTGTCATTGATATTTCTCATTAAAATTGTAATGGCCTGAAATATCTTGATCAGATCAGGAAATGTACTTGATGTAATTGCTTGTCAAACCTGGATAGTTATGAACTATGGATCCATGAATGTTTTGAATTATGAAAAATATTATTTTAGTATAACTTCAGATTTTAATTTTCCATCATTGGCTAACATATACTTCTTAAAAACTTCCACTTCCCTTTTTGAAACTGAACTATATTTCATGTTCTTAAATTTCTTTCTCTCCATATCTAATTCTATTCTTAATGAATCATTTTCATCATGAATTATATTAAATTTTATGACTAAATCTTCTAAATGATTATTCTCAGAATCAAAGGCACCATGTGCTTGATTCTCAACTTGATTTATCAAAATTAAAGGCAATGATTGAGCATTAGATCTCTAATCTGTATCCTTCTCCACTGGTTTTTCAACCGATTTTTCCTCAGAGTCATGAAATGACTCATCCACAGAAAAATTTTCATTTAAAACATCAGTATGAACTTCAGATGGACTATTTTCTCTGTTCACATTTTCATCAGGTTGTTTCTCCTCATGAGCATCGTCATTTACTTCCTCTAAAATAGGTTCTTCTTGAAATGTTTCTTCTTGAATAACTTTAGTAGGTTGTGTAGACTATTTTGGAACATATTCAGTTCGATCCGTTTCAACATCTCTAGGATCTTCCACTTCATTCGGCACAACTTCTTCATCAATTTGAGGTACCACCTTAATCTGAGAAACAAGTTCTCTTACAAATATATATCTTAAAATATCTCTATCTTTGAAAACATTTTTTGGAATAGGCTCCTCACAAGCTTGAGCCACTATATGTGTTTTCATATGAAGTCCCAATTGACTTCCCTCATCGGCAGTTGCAATGACTACTTCAAATATAATTACTTTTGATGTTTTTGAAACACCACTGATCCTTGATTATTCTATTCCATCTTTGTTTTTCCCAGTTTCCCCTCCCCCAGTAGACTCCTGATCTTCATCCGCACCTACATTCATAATCATCCGTTTCATAGTGCTATAGAAAATTCTTAATTTGCATAATTTTCATGTATTGAACACATTTCTGTGATGAAATCACACTCTCGCATCTACAAATATCACCACATCATACTTAAACAATAATTTTGAAATGAACCTCCCATAGGGATAGAAGTTCATTCTAGCCTCTGGTTGATAGCATTATTTCAAATACTTTATCATATAACAAGGAAAATTCATCTTTATGTCACTCATAAATAGAAACATCAATTACATATTTGGATATAATATATTCTCCATTTCATACATCCTTGGGGAAATTCCTCTTTATACAAATTTTACATGAATTTTCCCATCTACATCCAAATCCATGACTAAAATTTTTCTGATATTTGTAGAATCAAATAAATATGACATAATGTCCTCTAAATTATGCTAGTTATATCTAATTGATTTAGAATAAATGTGATAAAATCGCTCATGAGAGAATTTTAATATTATTGTTATTTCCACAGACAAAATAGAAAAATCATGGTCTTCAATTTTCATGAATATGGAGTCCTCTGTAGCTCCAAGACTGAACTGAATATATTTAAATAAATTTTGAAAATCTAACTCGTATAGAAATTATGATTTTTCATCGTGGAATGATTTTTTGAGAATCTGAAAAGCCAAAGCATTCTTCCTCGTTAGATTGGTTTGTTACAACCATTCCAAATCAATTACTTTTCCATGTAAGATCATCATTCCTTCCGAACGTTGATTCTTGGCATTACAAGCTTCTCCTTCATCAATTCTCGTTTTCTTGGCCATTTCTATCTCAAAGTTCTGATGGTTCTATGGTTTATGGTTTTGAAGGTTCAGTCAGAGGTAGATGAAGGCGGTAAGGGTTTTAGTGTTTTGAAAGGTTTTAAGAAAATGAACTGGTTAGGAATTTGAAAAGGGTTCTGACAACCTTGATTCTCATGTCATTACATTCATAATAATCATTAAATTATTTAAAATAAAGTAATAAAATATGTGAAAAGAAAAAAAATTATTTCTGTATAGAATTTTTTTTTTAAATTATTCAAAAAAACCAATAATTATATTATTTAAAATAGTGAAGATTAAAATAATAATTAATATAATCAAATAAGTAAAACTAAAATGAAAATTTCATTTAAAATTAAATAAACCAAGTTACCCCTTATTAGAATCAAACCTTGTAGTGGGAAGTTGTTTAGTAAAAATATCATCCAATTAAATTTCAGTGCTTACAAATTCTAATAATATATCCTTTTTTAGAACATGATCTCTTTGAAAATGATGTCTAATATCAATATTCGTAGTCTTAGAATTATTAACGGGATGTTTTGAAATATTTATTCCACTTGTATTATCACATAAAATATGTGTATTATTAAAATTTGGTCCAAAGTCCCTAAGAGTGTTTTTCATCAACAACACTTGTGTACAATAATTACCTGCAGACACATATTCTGCCTCAACTGTTGACAAGGAAACAGAGTGTTGTTTTTTACTACACCAATAAGCTAAATATTTTCCTAAAAAGTGATAGTTTCCTGAGGTGATTTTTCTATGTAATATAAATATTCCGAAGCTAGTATCTAAATAAGAAATTAAATTCAAATCAGATGTTTTTGTATAGATAAGACACTGAAAAAACTGTTCCTTTTAAATATCTAAAAATTCTTTTGACATCACCTAAGTGAGATTCTTTAGGATTTGATTGAAATCTTCTATAAAGACATATTGAGTACATTATATCTGTCCTTCTAGCAGTAAGATAAAATAAACTACCAACCATACCTCTATATAACTTGTTGTCAACTGATTTTCCAGTTTCATACAAAATCATGTTTTATATTAGTAAACATAAGAGTAGTATATGTCTTGTTGTTTTCAAGTCTAAATTTATTCGGTAAATAAGTAATGTATTTCTTTGATTCAAAAAATTTCCAAAATATTTTTGATAAATTTTATTTCATAAAAATAAATTTAATTCTCCCATCATGCTAATTTCAAATTCGTTTTGCATTAAATTTAAAAACTCATGACAATGTTTTTTGTTTTTTAACCCAATAATTAAATAATAAACATAAATTTGAACCAATAAGATATTAGAGTTCATAGTTTTTTTAAATAATGTTGGATTTTCCTTTCCAATAGTAAAAACATTTTTAAAAAGAAAATAACTCAATCTATCATACCAAGATCTAGGTTCTTGTTTATGGCCATAAAGAGAATTAGTATGTTTAAAAACATAATCTTGTTTTTAAGAATGTTCAAAACTAGGAGGTTTCTCAACATAAACTTCCTCTATTGACAAACCTTTTAAAAAGGCATACTTAACATCCATCTGAAATCATTTAAAGTTCATATGAAATACATAGGCTAAAAAGATTCTAATGGCTTCTAATTTAGCAATAGGTGCAAAGGTCTCATCATAATATATAACTTATTCCTGATTATATCATTTAATTAGTAGTCCTATATTATTTATAGTTATTATTCCTTGATCATCTTTTTAATTTCTAAAGACCCATTTAGTTCCTATAACTGGATAGTTTTGTGGTCTTTCAACTAAATTCCAAACTTCATTTCTCTTGAACTGGTTTAGTTCTTCTTGCTTTGAATCAACAAACATTCATTAACTATGGATTTTTATAATGTTATAGTTTTTAATTGGGATATAAAGGAAGAAAATCAACTAGATTTCATATAATTCATCTAGTCTTTATTCATGTGTCTAGGTCTCCAATATCAGTTTCATAAGTGTGATTCTTTAGGGTTCTCGATTTTCTATGTAATACACTATTTGTTTCATTAATGTCATGTTATTATGAACTGTATTGAATTTTATTTATATCTATTTTAAAAGAATATTATATGTTCTCATGTTTCATTTTATCATTAGAGTCAGATTCAACAATTTGATCATTCCTTTTCTCAAAGGGATCAGATTTATCAAATTTCACATGAACAGATTCATCAACAATCAATGAATTTTTATTAAAAATTATATAAGATTTCTGAGTTTCATAATATCCTAAGAAAATGTCTTCATCAGATTTTGGATCGAATTTACCAAGACTTTCCTTGGTGTTCAAGGTTTAAATCTTACATCCAAAAACATTAATGTACTTTACTTTCAGTTTTATGTTATTCCAGAGTTTATAGGTTGTATTTTGGAAGATAAGTCTAATTAAAAATCTATTCATCATACATGAACTTTTACTTACAGCTTCTTCCCAGAAATAGGTAGGAAGAATGTATTCATTGAGCATAGTCCTAGCCATTTCCTAAATAGTTCTATTTATTCTTTCAACAATCCCATTCTGTAGAGGTGTTATTAGTGTAGATAAGGTGTGTTTAATAACTAAATTTGAGAAAAAGTAATTGAATTCCAAATTCTCAAATTCTCCACCATGATCACTTCTTAATGAAATTATTTTAAATCCTTTTTCATTTGGAAGATATTTTCCAAAACATTAACATAATTTAAAAGCTTTATTTTTATATTTTAGAAAATAAATCCAAGTAAATATAGAATATTTATCAACTAAAACATATAAATATAATTTACCATCCAAAATTTCTATTTTTGAATGTCCAAACAAATCCATCTGGATAAGTTCTAGAGGATTAGCTGTAGAAATTTTGTTAACCAATTTGAAAGATGATTTGTGATTCTTTCCTAGTGGATAAGAATCAAAAAATATTCCACTATCAAATTTAAGACTAGGTAAATAAGAAACTAGAAGTTTCATCGATAATTTAATTAAATACTATTTATTTCAATGTAAAGGTCTTCTATGAGAGATCCAAGATTTATTTATCTTAGCAGATAAACCATTTAATTTTTCTTTATGTAAGGAATTTATGTCTTGAGTATAAACAAAATCAGTTTTGGGTGATCTAAATTAGTGAAATTTATCATTAAAAACAGAATAACAGTTGTTAGAAAAATCAACAAAATAACCATCATCACATATTTGAGAGATACTAATCAAGTTGTGTTTCTATCCTTACAGATAGAGTAATTTATTGATTGATACAGCTTCTGGATCTCCAATAGTTCCAATGCCAATTATTTTACCTATGGTATTGTCACAAAATGTGACTAATCCTCCATCATTTTGAGTTAATATTTTAATGTTTTATGAGTACCCACTCATATTCCTGGAGCAACCATTGTCCAAATACCATATTTCATTGCGCCTTCTGTAACATGATTCCTGCAAATATATTCTAAAAGAAGTTAGTTTTGGTACCCAAATTTGATTGGGTCTAGCAGTGTTAGCTATAAAAGATATAGGAATCTAGACTTTCTTTGTTTTTGTATAATCAATAGAATCATATAAACTACTTGAAACAAATGCATTCTTAATTCGACTTATTTGAGGTTGCATTAAATAATAGTTTTTAGATATGTGAGCTTTTGTTCCATTCTATTTTCAAATCATACCTTTTATTCTTGGAGTAAAATAGTTCTTATATAGTTTGGGTTTCTCACCATTACTTCCTATTCCATATAATTCCTTTTTAATCAAAAATTATCCAAGAATTTCATTTATTGAATTTCCTCCTTTAGTAAAATCAAGAGCTGAAATTTTGTATGTCTCTACTTCTATTTGTAGTGTTTTTATTTTAGTTTCATTATCTGTAAAGTTTTTGTTTAATGATTTATATTTTTTCAATTAACTCTTGATGTTGATTTAGTAGAGCGTCTCTTTCTCCTAAACAATAGTTGGAATATTTTTTAGTGATTTATGTTTCCTAAAAAAGGAATCATATTTCTATTCCAGCATATTGCAGTAGGATGCATGTTTATTAGTTAAGAAACTAGAACTAGAATATAAATCAGATGAGTAATAAGATTGTACCTCATCAATTTATTCCATAAAGCACATATTTTATTTTAGATTCAATTCCTCATTTTCAGATTCATACTTTGATGAGCTGATAGAGTCTCCATAAAAACTCCAATTATATTTCATTTCTCTTTTGTATTTCAGCTCATAATCATTGTTTTTGAAAAATTACTTTTTCATTTATTCTTTTAATCGAAGAAAGTCGGGTATTATGTGACCCATCTTTTTACATTCATAGAATCTGACTTCCATTAGATAATTTTCATCTTTCATGAAGTATTTTATGAATCCCTTCTTCTTTTTATAGAATTTTCATAATTTCCTAGCTAACTGAGCCAGTTACACATCCAAATTAGATGAATCAGAACTTTCTAGTTTTATCATAATCGCTTTCTTAATATTTCCACTCTTGTTTTGGGATGTTACATTCGAAGTAGTATTTTCACTCTTGATCAAGACATTATGCTAATTTTCTTCATCCTGTATCTCAACATCATACATCATCAGGGTTCCAATTAATTCTCTCATAGTTAGATCTTTTACTGGTGATGATTTCCTAATGGCATACAATATTCCATTCCATCTGGGTGGTAGTAATCTCAGTACTTTCAAGGATTGATATGGTTGTTCGATAGGATCCCCAAAGGAAGTGATGTTTTTGAAAATATCTATGAGCCTTAAAATAATTTGAGTGATGGTTTCACCCTCAATCATTCTAAATGTATCAAATTTTATTTTTGTTGTTGTAAAACACATTTTTTGGACATTTTCAATTCCTTCATAGGCAACTGCAATTGTCTTCCACATCTCATATGTAGTAGGAAATTGAGATACTCAATTTAATTCATCTGGTCCTAGACCACATATGATAGAATTCATATCATTTGAATTTATGTCATACTCAGCCTTAGTAGATGCACTCCTTGTTTTCGGTTTCTTCGGAATTTCATAAGGATTAATAATTTTTGAGTAGACTCTATGTCCAATTTTTTTTACATAGATGAACATCCTCAGGTTCCAATATCCATAGCTTTCATCACTGATGTACGGACCTCGAACCATTGATATTATCTCTCTTGTAATATCTATTGTTCTCTGAGTATAATCTGTTGAAACTTTCATCTTGTTATATATTAATCAAAATAAATACCCGCTTCTACTACTAATTTTTTGGATCAGGTTATACCAAATATGCACAAGAGGGAGGGGGGTGAATTGTGTCTTTTAAAATTTCTTCGAGAATCGTGATGATTTCCAAATCTGTCCTTTATTTTTATCAGAATTATTATGTAATGAAAAAAATAGATTGAATGATTTATGAATGTGTAGTGGATTGGGGAACAAAAGTCCCATAGTCCACTCCATAAACTCTCTACTCCATGAGCTTGGTGATGTTAACTATCTGGTCATCTTATGAATTGACCGTTCACAACTATGTGGAGGTAGTTGACACCTTTACAAGATAAGGCCAAAATAGATCCTTCTGTTTCATGCACATAACCAAATACACTACTCAGTACAAGATTCCGGTTACTCAAAATGAGAATATTATTTTTCTAAAAATACTTTCTATTTGTTCTTCACATTTGCAACAGCACGCAACTGCCAGTAGATGGAACGTTGACATCAGAAAAGATGTTCTTTTTGTAAGAGTAGTTCTGAGTCAATCCAGTTCAAAATATATCTTGAAATTAAATCAGAAACATTAACAACAATAGATTCACAATAGATATTTTATGTAGAATAAAAATCTTTTATGCTTTTCCTTTTCCTCAGAAAAACTGAGTTTGATAGATTTTTTTATAAACAGATCTATGTTACTCATATTTCTATTTTTTTGTGATGATTTGTCTTTATTTTTTGTAATTCAAAATGAAAAATATATAAAAAGAATAAATATGAGAGTTCCATTCAAATTTTGATAAAAAAATGTCTCTTTAAGAATCATGATATTCAAATGTTTGAATAATAGAGCAACCATAACAACCCTTAATAATCCGCATGAAATACCCCTCTTAAAACGATCCTTTGAATCATAAATAAAAAACTTTAAATCATTCAAAGAGTTTTTTTAATATCGGGCATTGAATCTGGCTTGAAATCAGCTTGATATTCCGCATAGACACCATTGTACGATAAAGTTATATTTTAAATCTCTGATTCTAAATGTAGAGTTGATGATCTATTCTTCAAACATATGGTTGATCATCCATACTTTTCTTTTCATCTTTCAAATGTATTTTATATTATCCAAACTTTACTATTTATCCAAATTTAAGATACACGCTCCATACTTTTTGATAGAACATATGGTTCATTATAAAATTGAGGTTTATGATCCATACTTTTGTGAAGCAAACGTAATGTTACATATTTACGTAATGTTCTTATACCAAACTTTTCTGATAGCATATGGTTGATTAACCATACTTTTCTGATAGCGTTTGGTTGATTAACCATACATTTCTGATAGCTTAAGGTTAACACATAATGTTATCCTTACGCTACACTCTTCAACGTAGGGTATGAACAGTGTTTCTAGAACACACTAAAATGGCTGTTGAACACTTTGTCAATTATTCCATGCAGATTAAACACTTTAATATTATTCCAAAATTGAAATACAAAGATTATTATTTTTTTAAAATATACTCAATGTAAAATCATTAGAATAACAAACAATGGTATTTGTGAGCATCAAAATCATCATAAAAAGATAGACTATTTTTGAAACAATACATGCTCAAAAATCTCCCCTAATCATAATAATATAGATTATTGTTGAAATAATACTTTCTCAACACATGTAATATGTGAGAATGGATTGAATGAGGTCCAAATTATGACCAATGTTGTTATTATTAGGAGCCACTGAAGAGTGATATGGAGGTGTATATCTTACTTATATTAGTGGGGTACTACAGGAGGGTTGTTGAATAATTATCTAGGATTATAGCCCCATTTGTTGATCTAACATGGTAATGGAATCTATTTAGCTAGACTAAGAACTTTCAGAGAGTCATTACAGATTTTAGGTAGAGTCTGAAAAGTGCTCATGTACTTTGACTACAATAGGATGATGTGGACTACATAGTTTTTTATGTTGCCTCTGGAGTAGGACTCAACTGCATATTAATGCAGAGGTAGGTAACAATCGCATATGGGTCAAGGCAGTTGAGACCCCTGAAGAAAAACTGTGCAACTCATGAATTAGATTTGGAAATGATGGTCTTCTCTATGGTGATGTGGATGAACTATCTCCTAAGAGATTGTTTTTTTGGTTTTCTCGTACTATTAGAGTCTCAGGTACATCTTCAGTTAGAGAGCTCTTAACCTAACATAAATTTTTTGGTTGGAGATTTAATAGGACTAAATTTGAGAAATTTTATACTCCAAATAAGGGAAATGTGGTAGAATATTTCATTATTAGGAAATCTAATTCCCACATAGTAGAGGATGTTTAAGAGCATTTATCTTCATGGAAGTTGACCCTGGGGAGGAGAAGGGTGTAGTTTTTTCATCAGTTGATAGTGGCGAATCATACTCATTGTCAGCATGTTACAGAGGTTTAGTTGGTAGATATTGTCTCTGAGGTTATCCATGACTAGATATACATAGAATATTCGTTAGAAGGATTATATATAGGAGGGGTGCATGACATCCTTTTCCAGGGACAGATGCTGGTTTCGGTCATGTTGTGAGAGGAGGTGATGAGGTAGTTTAACACTTCCCCCATGGATATACATCATGGTGTTTAAAAGATTCATAAAGACCTTAAATAATATATTTGGCAGGGTATCATAAGAGTATTGTTACAAATTTCATCTCTGTGTGTCTCACATGTTAGCAGATAAAGGTTGAACATTATGTTCTGGTAGTGTTGGAACAACCACTTGAGATTCCAGAGTGGAAATGGGACAACATATCTATAGACCTTATGTTGGGGCTTCCATAGATAGCACGAGACATTGAATCTATCTATGTGACTTTTGACTAACTTACAAAGTCATCACACTTCCTTTCCATCAGGGAAGAAAGCATGGTTGAGATTCTGTGTGTTTGTATATATAGGTTCTTAAAAAAATGAGTCCCTGAGTTTGTTGTGTCTTTAGCACTTGTCACCACCCCTTGACCTATGGAGGCAAGCTTGGGGTAGTTTCGGCTCGAGCCCTAGCGTGGTTCGGGTCGTGACAAGGGATACATCATTTTAAAGATAAACAATATAATATTATTGAAAACCAGGGCCCAAATAATTAGTGTCTTGAAGAAACTAGAACTAAAGATAACATTCAAATAATAAAAAGTATATACATTATTTAATACCTTCTTCATTGGCTCCTTAGTTTCCCTCATGTACTTTTTATAAGTATTCACCTTAGGATATACATCAATAAAAGGGGTGAGCTAAAATCAAAATAAGAGGATAGACAATAAAATGAATCAATAAAACATGAGGGGAGCATAATCATCATCATAATAACATAATAATATGATCTACATCATAATCATGATAGGAATCCTTATATAATGGAATAGAACGTGGTAAAACATAATAATTTAACATCATGTATTAGTGTTGAACTACCACATATAGTTTTGAACAAAGATAACATAATGTTCGCACAAACCATATGTGTATAATCATAAAAACATCGTCATTGTGAACAGATATAGAATCATCTTAAAAAATATTTTACATTATCTCATGAAATTCATCACATTACCAAATTCATTAGTGTTCTATAATTTTGGGACACCCATCACATCAGAACATTTTCATTATCATGCAACTCACATAGAAATTATATCAATATTGGATGTAAAATAACCCCTGGAAAGAAATGGGTTTCATTTCATAAATGATACATTCATGAATAAACATTGGAGTTCCAAAAATAAATAGGGGATACCAAACTTGGTATAATAGTCATAAATCTAGAGTGAGGAAGAAACAATATCACGAGAAGTAAAAGATATGTTTTAAGAAAGAAGATTTTTTTTAGAAACATCTTTTCATTTATCATAATATCATATTGAAAACATGTATATCAATAAACTAAAATGGAATGATAAATAAATTATATTTAAGAAATAATAATGGAAAATTCATTCTGAAAATGGAGTTGAATAGGGAAACCCCAATGGAAGGGAGTTGTGTTTTAGAACCCCCATACCTTATGTCTGAATGGTTTATTCACATTAATATCCTAGATTACCAAATTATATTAATTAATAAATAAATATAGAACCAGTGATACATGCATTTTACTAATAATAATTTTATTAAGATCTTTTATGACCATTTTTATGAGTTTTAGTGTTCAAATTCATCATTCAAGGGTGTTTTTTTCTTGGTTTTTATGATCAGTTAACTGGTATACATGTATGGAAGATCATGTAAAATGGGGTTAATTTTCAAAAATAAAAATTATATGTTATTATTGAACATATATATGTTTAATTGGACTTATATATTATTATTATTTATATATGTGGGGGATTAATTACATAACATTTTAAATATAATCGTTTAGATTAATTTTGGCAATTTTAGATCACAACAAACTCATTTTGTTTTATTTTGTAACATCATGTATATATATCAGTTTTAGAACATAAAAAAGGTTATAAGATTTATTTTAAATTATTTTTGAACCATTATAATGATTTTATGTCAATCCATGAAGATAGTAATGGGAAATGAAAACTTGTTGTCCGCAAAGGTGATAAATCTGCACCTCATGGCCATGATTTCATTTTTAGAATGAAGGGTAGAGGAGAAAGGATTTGATGAACTATATTCCATTGTCATAATAATATTTTCATATATATAGGATAACAGAGTTATCATTCCACATGGATGATGGGTGGTGAGGAGATAATAAGAAAAGAAAAGTAATCATAATGAAATTAAAATAAAAATGAAAACTGTTTTACGTCTAGATATATCCTCTTTGAGAACTTCCATAGTGAAAATGGAATTTGTTTTTTTCAATAAAAAATGATACTGGATATCAAGAATTGGATTGGTAGGATTATTATTTATAAATTGTATAATATTCAAGGCATTTGATTTTTGAGGAGAAGAGGTGGTGAGGGGAGACATTTATAGTGGTGGAGAGAGGAGTTTTTTGATTTTTTAATTCATTAGTTTACTATTTTGGATCCTGAATATGAAAAATTTGAACATTATCACTTAATATATTTAAATAATGTATGATAGTTTAATATTATGGGATTATATCATCCATACATAATCAATGACTCAATAATTCATGTATTCGGCATATATCGTAATTTATCATATTTCACTATTCATAAGAATTCAACTATTTTAGAAAAATCCCAAAAATTCACCTTAACCATTTTTCAACGTGTACAATTAAAATATTTAATCCATTTTACTGAAATAATTTTATAAATATGAGGAATTAAATTTTGAAACAAAATCATTATCTACATGGAAAATAATGATTTTAAAATTATAACTGATTTTATAATAAATTGAAAAAATAATTAAGGTCTCATAAAAATATATTATAATAATAAGAAAAAAATTTCATTTATGAATATATTTTATGAATGTAATTATTTTTTCAAATCAATATATTAATTATAAAATTGTAAATAAACATTTGTGTTTTATAAAAATACAAACACATAATTAATTTTTTTATAAAATTTAATTACTTACACTATAATATTATTATAAGATGTTATCATTTATGAGATACCTAGATTTTATTTATACATTCACAAATGTGGTTACTATTCTATTAACTGATTTACAATTCACAGTGGTCGCATTACTATTCCAAATTTAAAGTTACTATTCCATCAGAATAAGCTCCTTAAATTTTATAAGTACCACTTATTTCATTAATTATTCATTTATAAAGATTGTATTCTATTAAAAAAGTGATTCTATGTGGTTTATACTATATAAAATAATTATTAGAATGGAATTTACATTGATAAAATTTTGGGTCGTTACATTCTCCCCCCATATGAAATTTCACCCTTGAAATTTTTTTACATTCTATGTTGTAAACTGGTGAGGGTACTTCTCCTTCATCACTTCCTTCAGCTCTCATGTTGCCTCCTCCTACTTATGGTTCCTTCATAGTACTTTGACCATGTGACTATTATTGTTTCCTATAACTATAAATCTGTGGTCCATGATCATTAATGGTTTCTCCTTGTAAGATATATCATTTACCAATTGTACCACCAATGAAATCAGTACATCTAAGGGATTTGGTATGTACTTCCTCAAGATGGATACATGAAATACATTGTGTAATTGAGACATGATAGGTGGAAGTTTCAGATGATAGGCCATATCTCTAACTCAATCAAAATTCTCAAACGGGCTGATGTACCTGGGAATTAGATTTATTTTCTTAAAAAATATAATTATACACTTCCATGGAGATATTTGGAGGAATAACAAGTATCCAAACTCAAACTCTGGGTCTCGTTGATGATTTTATTCAAAGATCTTATGTTGACTTTCAGCTGTGTTGATGTTGTACGGAATGGTTTTCACCACTTCCACTATTTCTTCGACCATTTCATGTCCTAACAGCTTATGTTCACCAACATCATACCAGAAATCCAATGTTTTGTATGTTTTCTGATAAAGGGAATCATTTGGGGCCATTTTGAGGCTTGAGTGGAAACCGTTGTGGTAAAATAACTCGACCATAGGTAAATATTGGTCCTATTCTCCATTAAAGTCCATAGAACATTCCCTCAACATGTATTCCTATTTATGAATATTCCACTTATATTGTCCATCAATTTGAGGATGATAAGCTCTAAAAAATTTTATATCATTATTAAGATCATGTTGGAGACTTTTCCAGAACATAGATGGGATTCTTGGATATCGATTGGATGTAATCCATAGTGGTAATCCATGAAACCATACCACTTCTCTAACGTATATCATTGTAAGTTGATCTAGTGATAAGTCTTCTAAAATTGATAAAAAGAGATCTACCTTTGTATAATAATCCACAATAACCCATTTAACATTTTTTCCTTTGGATTTCCATATAATTCTAGTCATAAATTCCATGGTGGTGTTTTCCCATTTCCATATTGGTATGGGTAATATATGTATCATCCATTAATAATTTTTTCTTCCGGCCTTCAAATGTTAAAATACCAGACACATTGATGTATACTCAGTGATATCCTTATTAATATTTTCCCATTAATATTTCTCTCAGAGATCTAGATATATATATTTCTTCTCCTAGGATGAATAGAGAAGGTTGAGATTTATGTGTCATTCAAATTATCTTTCTTTCTCACAATATTTTATTGTAGAAATAATCATGAATGAAATCATACAACTCCTTTCTCATAAATTTTAAACTCTATGGATTTATCCATTCTCAAGGAATCCATGTTTTTTTGAATTACCACACAATTTCGTTGATTATCCTTTATTTTCTACATGAGTGATGATTGAGAAATCATTTGGGAAATGATTTCTGGTGTTCTTTCATTAATGATTCCTATGTCCATCCGTTAAAAGTCTAAGGATATTGGATCCTTCAAAATTATCATCATTAATAATTTTTCTGGATCCTTTCTACTTAGAAGATCCACCACATTATTCACCTTTCTAGGATTGTAGTGGATTGAGAAGTAATAATACATGATGATATATAACCATCAAAATTGGAACATATTAATCTTCTTCTATTTGAATATATATTTACGGCTCTTATGATGAGTATATATTTCACACTTTTCTCCATAGAGATAATTCTGCCCGATTTTCATCATGAAGATCAGAACTACCAACTCTGGTTCATGTGTGGGATAGTTTTACTCATGAATATTTAACTTGTTTGAGGTTTAGTTTATCAATTTATCATTTTTCATTTGTAAAAAATGTAGTTTTTTCTTTGAAACATCACTGTATATGACCCGAAGTTTACCACTTATTGAATGTGTGAGTATTAGAGTAGTGATAGATATCTTTTAATTTATTTTGAAATAGTATTCAAATTCAGTAGTCCAGAAAAACTTTTCTCCCTTCTATGACATCACCGTTGGTGAGATTGAAAATCATGAGAAGTTCTTCGAAAATCTCTGGTCATACCAAACTATAAAAAGAAAACTAGAGATCTCCATTACAGTTTTTTGCATGGGCCACTCTTAGATTTCCTTTTCATGGGAAGGATCCATAGGTATTCCTTTACTAGTGATAAAATTCCCCAAGAACAATAATTTCTCCATCTAGAACTCATATTTACTATTCTTTTCATATAGCCTCACCCTTATCCATGTCTTTAGTATATTATTAAAATGATCCTCATGTTCTTCCTCGCACTTGTAGTATATCATAATATCATCAATAAAGACTACAACATATTTTTTTGAGGTAATATCTTAAGAATATATCCATTAAGTCAATGAATATTTTTTGGATCATTAGTGAGTCCTAAAGGAATCACTATGATCTCATAGTTCTCGTAACTCATTCTCAAGGCAATATTGAGAATATATTCCATCCTCACCATTAATTGGCGATATACCATATGAAGGTCAAACTTTGAGAAATAATTGGAACTTCCATAGTTGATCGAAAAAGTAATCTATATAAGGAATATTATAAAATTTCTTTAATGTGATTTTTTTGAGCTCATGATAATAAATTTATAGGTGCATCAATCGATCCTTCTTCTTGAAAAAGAGGAATGTCTCTACCCATGGTGAAGAACACGGGCATATAAAACCATTGTTCAGATTTTATTATAACTACTTCTTCAGTTCCTCCAACTCAATGGTGGCCAATATGTAAGGTTACATTGATATTGGTAATGATATAGGAATATGTACAATTGATAACTCAACCTATGAGGTAGGATGAAGGCCATGAATTTCATTGGGGAAAACATTAGTGTAATCTCTCAAAATTGGCACGTCTTTTAGCATTATTCTCTCTTTGGTCTCAATAATACGAGCTAGATATTCTTGATCTTAAGGAGATAATATCCACACAAGAGATGTTGAAACTAAATGATAATCAACCTCATCCTCACACATTTAAATAATTGGAAAATGCATTGGGATGTGAAGAGTGATATCAATTTCTAGATAGTTGAAATTGGATTTGTATAAAGATAACCAATACATGCCATATATAGCATGAAACTCTACCAAAGTAAATAAGAAAATATTTGTAGCGAGGTTCAGTCTATAAACATTAACTTGGGAGGATTTATATTTTTTGATGCAATAATTTCCCCATTTACGGTTCTCACAGATAAATCAACCAATATATTTTAAAGTGGTGTTTGAATAGTACTACTAAAATGAAATGATATGAAATAATGGATAAAACCCGAATCCAATAGGATATTCACTAATTTTTAATGAATAACCAGAAACATTATCACCACATTATTATCAAGCTCCACCTCAATAGAAGTGATGGAATATGCTTTTCCTTAATCCTATGGATTTCTTGGTTGCTGACATTGATTACTCCAAAGTACATGAGTTTTACTCCATTGGATTTATATTTTACATTATCCCTACAATGAAATAATTGAACCATAGGTGGTTCTCTTCTTTATTCCACCATATTTTCCATCGTTCTCATGTCTATTTGACATTCATGTGCTTGGTGGCCTTATCTCCAACACTTGAATCATTTCACCATCCCTTTGCTGCAATTCCCATGATGAGTATTCCCACATTTTGACATGGGAGTGGTTGAGTTCTCTTTATGCAATTTTCATTAGATCCTCCAAGTTAAAACCCCATATTACATTTCTTATCTCCATATCCGTGGAACTACTATCCAAACACCATCTGCACTTTGAGATCACATCAAATAACTTCTTCAAAAATCTAGAAGTATTTAACTGAAATTTTCTTTCGAAGGAATCGTTTTAAACTACTAAAGAATATTTTTATTCTATTATCATTTTGATTTAATAACCCATGTCTCACATTTAAAGCCTTGTGAAATTTTATTCATACATGGTGACATAATCACATTCCTCTTGTTCAACTCTATAAAATATATCTTCATCTTTGTATGATGAGTTTTTGGTAAATACTGGTAAAGAAATATTTTCTTAATGTCTTCCCACTCAATCTATTAAATTTTATCCTTTGTCTTGGTGTTATTAATCAATTACCACCATTTATTGGCCACTACAACTAAACAATAAAAACCAAAGTAACCTTCGCAATCTCAAAATAGTGGATCACTAAAAAGATCTTCCTCATTGATTTAACCAACTGTTCCATGTCTAGTTGATTATAAGATCCACTAAACTTTAGTGGGATTTTCTGTATAAAACACTCAATATATAGTTTCTACCTCTTATATAAAGGAGGAAATTCCCCAATATTCAGTTTATTTTTTGTAGCCAGAGAGATTTGGGAAAACATTTCCATGAAATTCTAAACTCAAACTCCCAAGGCATTGGGAATGTCATTTGGGAAATCACTGTATTTCCCCTAACAAGGATTGTTGGCCTGGTTTCTCTAATTCCCAACATTTTATAAAATAGAAATTTTTTGAACAAAACATAAGTCAACAAGTCAGGAATTAATAATTTATTCCTTTATGCAATTAAATACAAAGGCATATCTTGTGGGATCCCTATGTTTATAATTTTTATAAATCAATGTTTCTTGGGTGATCACATATACTTAGCCTCATACCCTGGTTTTTAAATAATGTTATATAATCCTAATTTTCAAATTAAATAAACCATTCTCTAATACCAACTATAATGTCCTTACTTTTTTGACATTACTATTACATTACTTTAAAGACAAACAATTTAATAGCATTAAAGACAAGGACCGAAAGGTTATTGTCATGGGAAAATTAATACCATACATAATATTTAAATAATAAAATATAAACATTATTTAATTACATCTGAACTAAATCCTTAGTGGCCCTCATGTACTCCTTAGTATAAGTTTCCACATGGGGATATACATCAACGAAAGGGGTGAACTAAAAGTTTAGTAAGAGGATAAATAATGACATGAATTAATATCACATGGGGTGAAAATAATAATCACCCGCATAACATAATAATATGATCATAATCAAAATAATGAGAGGAAGCATTCGATAAATGAATGGAATGTAGAGAAACATAAAAAATTAAACATCATGTCTTAGTTTGGAACTACCTCACATAATTTTCAACACATATAGAATACAGTTCAAACATAGCATACATACATAATCCTAAAATGAAAATAATTGTTAAAAAATATATATAATAATGTTCACAAATATTTTACATAATCTCATGGGATAAATCAAATTACCCAATGAATTTTAGCAATTTATAATTCAGGGCGCACCCTTCACTTCATAACATCTACATTATCATGCAAGCCACATAGAATGTATATCAATCATGGAAAAACATTACCCATAAAAATAAATGGGTGTCATTTCATAAATAATACATTAATTAATAAACTTTGGGGTTCCCAAAATATATATGTAATAACATACCTAGTAAAATAATCACCAATCTTTAGTGAAGAAGAATCAGTCTCATGAGAAGTAAAAGATGTGTTTTTTGAAAGAAGAGTTATTTTGGAAAAATCATTTAATTTATCATAAAATAAGATTGGAAACTTTTTTATCCATAAATGAAACAATAAGCACAAACAGATTATATTTAATTAACATTAATGGAACATCCATAATTCAAATGGAGTGAAAAAGTGAAAACCTAAACGAAGAGATTTGGGTTCGAGAATCCCCATACATTGTGTTAGAATGATTTCCTCACGTTAATATCATGGATAATAAAATCAAATTAATTTAAATAATTAATTAATATATAGCTTCTTGTACATGTATATTATTCATTATAATTTTAGTAAGACCATTTAGGGCCATTTTTAGGAGTTTTAATGTTCATATTTAATATTTAGGAGTGTTCGTTTTCATGGTTTTCATAATCAATTAACTTGTATACATTTAATGAAGATAGATTAAAATGGGTATACCTTTCTTGAAATGAAATTATATGTTATTAATGAACTTAAAAAACATAATTGTAATTATATTTATTTATTTTTGATATTTTAGAATGGTTCATTAAATAACATGTTATTGGTAATCATTTGGATTAATTTGGGTTGATTTCTTTCACAATTAACCCATTTTGTATTATTCTTTAATATCATATATATATGTTAGTTAAGGAACGCAAAAAGGTTATAAAATTCATTTTGAAATATTTTCATACATTGTAACGGTTTTTTGACTAGACATGAAGGCGACAAAGGAAAATAAAAACTTTCTATCTTCAAAGGTGTTAAAGTTAAACCTCATGGAATACGTTTTCATTTTTAGAATAAAAGAGGAAGGAGAAGGGAATAGTGAAGGATCTTATAATATCATAATAATATTCCTATATAAATGAGTTAATGGAGTTTTCATTCCACATGGATGAGGGTAGGTGAGGAGAGGATAAAAAATAATAGAAATCTGAAATAAATTAAATGAAAAAGAAAGAGGGTTTTACCTATTGAATTCTCCTCCTTGAGAACCTTCTTAGTGAAATTAGATTTTGCATTTTTCTGTAAAAATGGATTTATTTCATAGAGATGAATCTTGGGAAGTGTATTGGGATGAAATTTGAAAATATTTAAAGCTATTTCATTGTGAGAAGAAGGGGTGGTGAGGATTGGTATTTATAGTGGAGGAGAGAGTGGTTTTTTGATTATTATATTATTTTTCCTAAGACTATGAATAGTTAGAACAATATCACTAAATATATTAAAATAATTAAGTATATTTCAATATTATGGGATTATATCAGCCATATATCATCTACGGCTCAATAATTAATTCATTTAACTTATATCATAAATTACCATACATCACTATTCACAAAAAATTCAACTACTTTATAAAATCCAAATACAAAACCCTAAACATTTTATGGCGTGTCGAATTAAAAAATGAAATCCATTTTAAGAAAATAATTTTCTAAATATGAGAAATTTATTTTTTAGATAAAGTCCTCATTTATTTGGAAAATATAGGTTTTAATATTTTAACTCATTTAATAATACTTTGAAAAATTAATTAAGGTATCATAAAATTATATTATATTCATAAGAAAATAAAATATTCATTTATGAATAAATGTTATGAAACTAAATTTTCTTTTAAATCAATATATTAATTAAAAAAGTATAAATAGACATTTATGTTTTATAAAAATACAAACACTTAATTAATAATTTTTTCAATAATTAATTACTTATACAATGATATAATTATATCATCTTATCATTTATAATATGCCTAAATTTTTTCATACTTTCATAGAAGATGTTACTGTAATATTGGTTGATTTATTGTTCCTAATGGTCACATTACTATTCCAAATTTCATGTTACTATTTCATGAGTATATGTTCCTTAATTTTTAGAAATAATTTTTATTTAATTAATTATTCATTCATTAAGTTTTTATTGTCTTCTCAAAGTGATTTTTTGTGGTTTATAATATATAAAATAATTATAATAATGAAATTTCCGTTGATAAAATTTTGGGTCATTACAATCTTCATCCCCTTCTATGTGTTATGGGGAAATATGAGGGCTTATATTTGATGTCATGAGTATAGAAATACTCAAAACCCTTTAGGTAGATTGTTTGGACAATTTTTCCACTAATTTAAGGGTTCGAGACCACAATAATGAATGATTGGGAAATTAGAAGTAGCCTAACCCATCAAGAAAATTTCATCTTTATTCCATATGGGATTCATACTTTTAATATCATCATCAACAATAAGGGTGATCTTGAAGCTCAAGACTATCTAATAATTATTCATTAGAGAAGCCTCTCTACTCATGTCAATGATAATACCCTTATCAAGTGGTATTCAACCATTCAATATATGTCTTAGATTCAGTGAATTCAAATGAGATTCCTCAAACCACCCCACGTCATATACCGGTATGTCATGATTTCTAGATAGTGTTTTATATCTAGGATACTCAAGTACATGTGCCTTCCATCTAGCATAAAAAACTATTGATGACTATAATGACCATACTAATTCCGTGATTAGATCATTCCCAAGTAGGATACTGAATGTATTGGTGATGAAGGCTATATAATATCAAACAATGGTAAACGAAAGAATTATAGAGGCCCACCTGTTTGAAAATAATCTCATTTCTAGTAAGAAAACACCATCTTGAAATATATAGACTCTATAGATTCCCCATAAGTTTGTGAGGAACTTGTATTCCTCCCTATCATTGAGAAAAGAATCAATGTACACGATAATTGCATGTGAAGCAATTGTGAGTGAATCCACTTCTAGAGAGGAACTCACTATGAATATTCTGAGATTTAATATTTTATATAAAATATGTGATGATTGGAGAATAGATAACTCAGATTCTAAAGCATGTAAGGTTTTTTTATATGTAGAATTTGAGCCTATGGTTTTTTTAATGTTACCAATCCTATTTGAATTACATTTAAAAAATATCCCACTAATGTCAATGAATTTCTTTGAGAAAATCTTGTAGTGATTCACTATGTGAAGGGACAAATATAAAATTCACCCTAGGTGTAGATAATGATGATTTATAACTCAGTAGTGGTTTATAAGGATTGGATAAACCAGTAAGACTCTAGTAAATTGGTTTTACCAACTTTATCATGATACCCATATACATAAAATAACATCAACCTTATTCCAATATCCTACTTTTCATTTGGTTATTATAGGAAGATAGAAGCATATATTCACCTTTAAAATGAATCGTGTATTATCTAAGGGGCACAATAGATAAGGATGAGTTGAATAATGATAAGGAATCCAATGATTAGTGATCCTTTGATCAGATAGAATAAATGGAGGCAGTGGTTTCTGATACTGAAGCATCACCAACCATGACACTTAGAGTGCTTCCTTTAACACCATTGATGTATTCACCTTATAATTTGGTGCCTCTAGTTTTTTACATATTATGGTCATTCCTTAGAGAATAAAAGGTAGAGGAAATGATAAAAGTCACTAAATAACGCTCATATAAAATCAACAAGAACGTGTTATACATTAAAGAAAATTCCCTTGGTTCGATTCATACAGTTTCTTATCTTAACCCTTGGGATTATGTAAGTCATATCTGTGTCCATTAAACTAAATATTTGTCCGTTGATAGGAAGTAAAACATGTATTACACCCCTCCAAAAGGACATGGAGTTTAGGGAGAGGTGGAAACAGCCAGGTTCAAAGCTGGGTCAGACTGAATTTCTACAAACAACTAACTAGCGCTCATTCCCTTAAATATAGTATGGTTATGTATGATCCTAGAAGGAATATATGTTTTAATATATTAAAATTATAACATGAACATGATATAATAATCACTGGGTGAGGATGGTAACTTCTTAAAAATTAGGTTCTTTATTGAGTCTATTTTATGTTATCTAATATCCTTTTATGCATACAACCCTTCAAGGTGTAAATAATCATACTACATTGATGGAAGACATGCCCCCTAAGCCCCAAAGTTTCACATGACATGAATGTTTCACAATAACCCCTTCAGTTTTGTTTGTGATGACATAAATGACTACTTTCATAGATAATATAGTTACCCTCTATTTTTATGCATTATCATTACAAAACTTTTTTGGAATAATTAAAAAATTATACAAACAGGCACTCAAAGACCGTATTAGTCTAGTACCTTTGGAAACATGGAAACATAAACATACGTATATAAGTGAACTACATTTTCTCCAACTATGTTCTTCATGACTAGAACCCTTTTTTGACACATCATACATAATATATATCTTCATATCCTGGGAAAGGAAGCATAAAAATGGGTGAGCTTAAATGTTCAGTAAGGGTAGAAAAGGGAAACATGTAAACATTAACATGATAATTGGGGTATTATATCAGGATCATAAAATTATAAGATCATACATTGAATATCATAAGATCATAAACATGAATCTTGGAATAAGTCTTTGCAGTTCATAATACATGAATCATAGGGAAATAAAAACAAAATCCACGAAATTATAACATAAGAATAATACATGTAATTACAGATGGAACACAAGAACATAAAATTATTTCCATAATAGTAAAGTCATTTCTTCTAAGTCCATATTAGTAGTATGAGTTCACTCCCCATACCATCTTGTCAGTCATGGTTCACTCCCATGGACATCTCACACATACAAGTTCAATCGCCAAACCATATTGGTATTTATGGTTCACTCCCATGACCATCTTAGTAGTTAATGTTTAATCCCAATACAATATTGGTCTATATCATGAGATATATACCATTACCCAATGCATTTGAGAGATCTATAGGTCCCACCCCTCTCATAATGAAATCATACATAAATGTTCCATAAGATCATACAAAATCATATCACAACCCATGAAATGAAATGGGTTTTGTAAACATGAAATGATATCTTAAACTATTACAAAATAGTTGTTTGATAATTGTTTCACTAAATCATAAACCTTGAAACTATGTAGGTTTCATAAACATATATCCCATGAAAGAGAAACATATTTCATAAACAAATAACCCGTGAAGGATAACATATTTCATAAAAATTATTCTATAATGTGGAAACCATTCAAAGAAATAATATGAATGGGACCTTTGTGTCGTTTCCTAGAAGGGAATGAGTGACATCAATGATTTCCATATTATATGGAAAATAATTTTGAAAGATCCCTTAAAACCATTTCTTGAGTAAAATATCCTTTCTTCTTTGTAAGATTCTATTGAAAACATATAATCTCTTTAGAACCATTTTATTTTAAAATAATATTTCAAAATTATAAAGTATTTTAGAAAACATATTTTCCTTGAACTATAATAAAAGATGCTTGAAAACATTTTTTTAAAAAAATTTCTTTCAAAACACATTTAAAACTTATAAAGTAATCTGGATATCATCTTTAAAAACACAATTATAGAAACTGGATTAGAAAACATATATAAAAATACTGAAATCATTTAAATCATTTTCTTATAAAATATAATTTTGAAAACATATAAATGATGTTTTGAAAATCATTTAAAAAACTTTTTAAAAAGAAAAAATTCTTACGAACCCTTTTTCCTTGAAAGACTCTTAAAACCAAAATATTTAGAGAATATTAAAAAAAAATATTTTCTTTTTAAAAAAATAATCATATAAAAATACAAATTAAGTTTCAAGGAAATTATAGTCATGATGGCGAGTAAGTCTGTACATTCCGAACTTTTAAATTGTACCTTAAAATTTTGGAATGTTTACTTGATCATACAAGGATAAGAAGATTAATTTTTAAAACCATTTTGTAACATGTGAAAAATTGATAAAAATTTTCTTTAAACATCATAATATAATAGTAAAAATATTTGGAAAAGCTTTTTAGAGTCATAGTTTTGAGAGAACAGAGATTTCTGACTGAAAAATAGAAATAAAGTAAGAATTTGGTTAAAAAATTTTCGTAATTATTCCATTTACCAAAGAGTGGAAAAATAGTACCTTCAAATGAAAATAACTTGAATAATTAGAGTGTAATAAAATTCATGAGGGTTCTTGAGATATGGACAGTATGACTTTATTAATAAACAATATCCATAATTGATGAGATTATGGAAATAAACCGTTATCACCTTGGTAACATTGAATCATAAAACAAAGAAAATAATAACATTACACAAAAATTAAAATATCTAGAAAATAGTTAGATACATGATATACATTCCAGAGTAATTGTATACAAATCTTATAAATATATAGGTTCATAACATGGAATGTGTCAAATAAGGCAAATTGAGACAAAATTACATTACTGATTTGGTAAATTTTTTTAATTAAATACTATTAAATTAAGATCATAGAATTTATATTTAAATAAACATAAATTTAATTATAATAATAATTTAATACATCAATGGTCATTATATTAATAATATATAGGAAATTGAAGGTGTACATGGCATGTGTCTCTCAAAAAATAAAAGTGAGATGAGAAAAACCCCCGCCTTGAGTCCAACTTGTCACATGTGTCTTTATCATCATGAATAATCAAATTATGTTAATTATTTACTTTCTTCAGAACCAATTTATAGTTTATTACTACATTTACTTCACTAATTACAATGTTGTATATGACTAAATAAATAATTTTAAGCAGAATGTTTTGACAGAATTCAGTTCATGTGTCAAAAACACCTTTGGTTATTTGACTACGGTCAAAGAGGTAATTATATAAACATATGAAGAATAATAATTATAAAATAATTAACATATTTATAAATAAATAATAATTCAAAAACAAATCATTAAATAAGGTTATGAAAAATGAACCAACAATACAATCATGGTGATGGTGGGTTGTACGTACGCATGAGTAATGTTCCCATTTTTCAATAATCATTATGGAAAGAAGGTTATAAATATTATATCATTACATAATTATCCTTATATAATAAATAAAATTTTATTTAATAATATATACTTATATATACAATTCTTGTGAGGTAAAAATAATCACATCACGTCAAGAAGGTGGTTTTCCACACATCAATGATCGAAGGTTATTTACCTTTATGCACATTTACTTATTGCACAAAGATTTTCCAAGCCAAGGTAATTGTGTAGTGAATACCATTCCCATTTCACTGTGAAGGTTATTTACCTTTATGCACTTTGACTTATTGATTATATAGTTTCATGTTTTAATTCTAAATTCCTCTATGTTAGAATAAATTATAATGTTTGATGAGTCTAGGTTATATGATCCATGTGGAGCACTAATGAAAGAAATAAAATTTTCAAGAAGGGTGAACCCTGATAGATCTACAATTCATTGGGTAAAGTTTAGTATCTTGATACATTAAGTGCAATGAGGGTTTACTAATTCTAATTAAAGTGAAATGATTTTTTTCTCATGCTCCATATGCAATGAGCCTTGGCTCATTCTAATACCATGTTAAGTGTTGTTTCCACATTTTTATGTTCTCATGACATTATATTAAAGTTTCTTTTATGCTCTATTGATATGCATTTTTCAAAACATGTATTGTATTCTTCATGTTATTCCTTTTTTACTCCCATAATGGGCTTTATTGTTGACCCTTTTCTTATGCATTTACTCAGGTTTACCCATGCAATTCTAAGTATGAGGGAATGTAGTGGTCATGTAAAGGAAGTTTTTATTAAAGATGTGTGTTTTATATTTGAAGTTGTTATGTAATGTTCCTAAGTCATAAAGACACATGACCTATCGATATTCCATGATGTATCTAGTGAAGAGTTTATGTAATAAATCATGATTAAGTGTGTAATAAAAAGTAGGGTTGTTATAAATATCCTTTCTTCTTCCAATATTTTTTTAATACATAAAACCTAATGAAAACAATTTTCTTTTAAAATAGAATTCTAAACTTATAAATGATTCTATAAAAATTCAGAAAAACTTATCATTGAATGATTATAATAGAATCTTGAAATCATTTTTGAAAACATTTTTCATTGAAAAAACTTTTAAAACATATAAAGGATTATTGAAAACATTTATAAAAACCCATTTATAAAAAATGAATTAGAAAATTTAGAAATAAATATTGAAATCATTTAAATCATTTTATTTAAATAAAACCATTTGAAAACATATAAAATATTTATTGAATTTTTTTGCAACTCCTTTTTCGTTGAAATACTCTTAAAATGAAAACCTTTTTGAGAATATTGGGAAAGAATTTATCTTTTAAAAAATATTATTTTAAACATACAAAGGATTATTTACTGAAATGAGGTTCATGACGGTGGGTAAGCCCGCACATACAAAACATTCCTTTTGTAACATACATTTCAGAAAGGTTCCTTGATCGAAAAATGACCTTAATATTCATTTTTTAAAACCATTTTTTAAAAGTTAAAATGTTAGTGAAAAAATAATTTAATCATCATATAATAATTGTAAAAAAATTGGAAAACATTTTTAGAAACACAATTTTGAAATGACACAGATTTTCGACTAGAATAAGAAATGAAGTTTGATTTTCATTAAAACATTTCTTAATTAACATAAGTACCAAAGAGTGAAAAAATGGTCCGTTTAATTGGATTTATAATTAATAGAAATAGGGTAAAAAAATTCACGAGGGTTATTATGATATGGACCGTAAGACTTTATAAATGAACAATATCGAATAACGATGTCATTTTTTAAATGAACTGCTACTATATTGGCAACATTGAATCAAAACACAACGAAAAGAATAAAATAACATGAAGAATAAAATATAATGAAAATAATTAAATTAATGATATAAATTTGAATTATAGTATATAAATATCTTATAAAAATATAGGTGCATAATATTACATCTGTCTCAAAGCGGGAAATTCGAGACAGAATTACTTTAAAGATTTGGTAACATTTAAAACATAAATCCCATGAAAGAATGATCATAAAATGTATAATTAAATAATAATAAATTTATTCATAAGAATAATTTAATTCATAAATGGTTATTATATACATATCATATTAGAAATAGTATGTGTACATGGCTTGTCTATTAGAAAAAATAAAAGTGAGATGTGAAAACCCCTTACCTTTTGTCAGACTCGTCACATGTGTATTTATCTTCCTGAATTATAATGTTTTCTTAATTAATTAATTTAGTCATAAAATTATTCATGTTTATTTTTAATTTCACTTCACTTATACCATTTTTTATACAACTACTTAAATAATCAAGAATAAGTCAGATGTTTTGAACATATTCAGTTCATGTATCAAATATGTCTTTGGTAGGTCGAATATGGTCAAATGGGTCAATATATAAACATATAAAGCATAATAATAAAGAAATAATTATAATATTTGTAAATAATTAATACTTTTAAAACCTATAATGAATTATAGTTTTGAAAAATGAACCAACATTAAAATCATGGAGACGGCAGTCCGTACTTACGCAGGAGTAACGATCCTCATTTTCAATGATCATTATGGAATGAAGGTAAGAAACACTATATATTTATAGAATTATCATTATATTATAAATAAAATGTTTCTTAATCAATTTTTATTATATATATATTTATTAAAATATAAAATGATTCACAACACATCGAGGAGGTGATAGTCCACACGTCCACGATCGACATTATCACTTTTTTGTGTGAAAACGGTAATAAAGAAAATTATATATTATACCTCTATAAAGGTAATTACTTATTAATTCTTATATATATTTTTTATGTAACTTATTGTTAATTAAAACCATCCATAATAAATTCCATGTAGTGTTTGAACGTATCACATCGCATTGAGGAGGCAGTAGTCCACATGTCGACAAATCGATGTTATCGTATAAAGATAAGATGGAATGTATAAAGGTACTTTTATAAAATAATTAATGATGAATAAAACTATAATATATATAATATATATCACATATAAATATCTTTGACATCTTAATTACCAACCATTAAAGGGTTTTAAGTAAAAATGTACAGTCATCATTTCAAGAGGCGGTAGTTCACCGTACAAAGAGACATTATGTTTGATAACCATTACATAGAAGTGTGTGTAATTGTATGTAAAACAATTTGAATAAAAAATATATTTATATTTAGGAAAATGGTTTTGTTTTGTAATCATGTAATAATTAGATTTTATTTTGTGGATAATGGAAATAAAACTAAGGAGCCTAAGGAATGATGTTATCTCTTATTTGTGTAAATACTTTTAGTTTTCCCCAAAGGGATTTGTTGTATAGATTTATTCCCAAGGGGATGATTAGAAGATGAATTTAGGGATGTGGAGAATAATTATTTTATATATTGGTCTAGTAAAAGTGTCTTGAGTTTTGTGAGTAAGTTAGAGTAGATGAGGACTTTTAATAATGGAGGTGGAGTGGCACTCTTGTAAATTTCAGAAAATGGAATTCCAGCCAAGTTTCTCCCATTGAAAGTGGCTCCAACAATAGAAAAAATTATATATAAAGGAAAAAATTTTATATATAGGGATATAAAATGTATTTTTGACTAGTCCTAGGTAAAAGTTTTGTTAATATTAAGGTTTAGTCCTTTATAAACTTGATTTCACCTTAATCATTGTAAATAATTTTTATTACTTTCACTAATTTTTTTGGTCAAAAACTAAGTTGAACTTATTAGAAATTAGAAATATATATTTTTTCTAATTATTCTTTCCATTTTTATTAATTCTAATCACATAAGTGGTAGAAATTAATTTAAATTTAGTCCCACATATGGGACAAAATTGCGAGTTTTTAAAGTAAAAACATTTAAACATTCACTATGTTTTTATATTCAATTTTAGTGTGAAATTATTTCAAAATACCGAAATTGTATTAATTGATAAAAAAATTTATAATGTGAATTTAAAACCAAATTAAAATATAATTTAATACAATAAATAAATAATAATAAAATATCTTGTAAACTAAAATTCAGTATTTTTCACTATTCATTAACAAAAGAAACATCATAGAGAAATACCAAAAATTTACCCAAAGCTATTTTTTATATATTTATTTGAAATATGATGTTTATTTTGAAATATATGATTTAATAAAGTTTCAAAAATTGGATTTAAAATTGGTTCTTCATTAATTGGCGATAGAAGTACCTTTATAAAAATATTTATTTTTATAAAAAATATTCGGTTTGTTCTTATATAATGCTTATAAAATATATTGGATGAATATAATAAAAAATTTATAGAATATATAAAATATATATATCATTCATATCATTATGTAATTATGAATAATACGATTTATTGGGATGAAAAAACATTGTTAGTATAAAATTAGTTTTCTGTAGAAATATTTCATTTATATTCAACTGGTTTATATATCCACTTATAGTTAATTTATACACAATGAATTAATTTTATATTTTGTATGAAATAAATATTTTGATAATTTAATTAATAATATTCAGACCTTTTAATTTAAAATCTAGTTTATATCTTATTATATTAAATAATAATAGTTTAATATTATATTATTATTTTGTAAAATTTGTTAACGTGTGTAATGAAAGTAATTAAAGAAACTCGTTGTTTCATATGATTCATGCTAGCGCAGAATCACATTCATTTCAATCTATATAGAACAAATTGAATCTATTTAAAATAGTAAATATTTTATAATGTCTCAGTGTATTATATTACCATACACGCTTGGTGTTGCGTGTAGCGTAAGACTAACTTGTCGTTTCATTTAACGAAATCCATAATTATCACATTTATATAAAAATATTTATTTTGTGTTACAATATATAAAAATAAAAAAAAATTAAATTAATTAGAAAAAAATTCACAAATTCTAAGGATTTTATAGCTAAGGGTCAGAAGATCCTAATTCCTCCTATCTAGTATCCCTCCAACTAGATATAGTTGATGTGCTGGCATGTAACACAATTATCTCACCAATTAATGTGAGTACAGACACATAACATAGTGAACTGGTCTCATATTACATTTATTTTCATAGGCTATACCTCAGTTGACCCTCATAACACACAATGTTTCATTAGTAGCTGAGGCAGTAGATGTATGGGAGATTTGGATCTTGATCACGGAGGGACCCTTCAGTGGGATAAAGTATTGGGTGGGATAACTCCATTAAATGTTCAAAAATATTTGTTATACAGGGTTTTACTTTCATGGATTTCATCCTAGGTTAATGAAGATTTTTTCGATGAGGGCACAAAAAAGGTTCCTTGAATAGAGAATATCTGCAACAACGGCTTCATCTTCCGTTAGAAAATGTCAAAATTAGGACATGAATGAAGTTTCCCATGATGATGTCGATTCTCATTGACGTGTTAGAAAAGGCCATGCTTGTTTTCATTTCTAGGGAAAATGAATTAAAACAGTATATAATATTAAAGACTACAATGATAGATTAATTATTACAATCTGAATTATCCATGGAGAATAATATTTAAAAGCACAAGGAATCTTCTAATCATATTCATTAATAATATTTCACTAAAAAAAATTAATAGCCTCCTTTTATAAGGGTGATTATATGAGAAAATCCATGATATGAAGGTTCCTATATCATTTATAAATGAATAAAATCTCTATTGTCTCATTTTTTTCTATAGATGTTTTTTAAGATGTCTTAATGACTTAGTATCTTGTGTATCACCAAATACTTTGTTTATGAAAATATGAACACATACATTTGAGACATAATGTATTCCTCTTGAGAATGGATCACAAACAATTATTAGTATAAATTCAATCATTGAAATATTAAAGTCAATACTTTTGAAATCATTGGGTTAAAAGAAATTACTTGGTTGAATACATAATTTATATTGATTTCTATTACATTTTCCAAACCCTAATACCTAATAACCATATCTTGAGAATTCTTGGATATATATGTTTGGACCCATAAGATTTCTGTTTTTTTTTCTTTTTTCCAATTAATATTTCATTGGATTACTTATGGAAGGCCTAGTGGCTGAGTGATTCACTTTTTCTTAGGACTCCATTTATAGGCTTTCATCTTATGTAGTTTAATGTGCCTCTTTATACTTTTAAATTCTCAATCTTACCTAGTCACCCAAAGTGTTCTTCTATAAAACAGAGACTCAAAATGTTTTACTTAACCACCCTATGTGATTTTTTTCCTAGAGAGTATTGTGTCACTCCACAAAATGATCATAAGTTAATGCAATTAAGACCAACATTATTAATGTTTAGTGTTGACTATATTTTACCTATGTATGTGAAATTTTAGGGTCATATATAGTGGACCTTCTATTGTTATAATTTAGTGTTTTATATCTTGGAAATTATATTGTTATAGTTTAGGTTCATATATATCCGACCTTCTATTACTATATTCTAGGTTCACATAGCATATATATTATATAGTTGATGTTTAGGGTCATATATCTTGGACATTATTCTATTGTTGTTTAGTGTTAGGTAGCTCATATGTTCTATTTTTATATTTTTGGGTCATATAGCTTATAAATTATATTAATTTAGTTTATGGTTTTATAGATTGGAACATTTATTACTATAAAAATACTACTTCTGTGGTTTACTCGTGGAAGAGGAAAATCAAGACCCAAATAGCACAAGTTAGGGACGTTCAAATTAGGCAATCATGCTGGGGATGATTACAAATCACATTGAGGTGATGAGTTCCACTACGACGTAGTCAGGGCTCATAAGGATTAGAAGTCCTTCTTATAAGGTAAATACATCTATTGTTGATGGGTTAATGGCCATTATTTTGCATCCAATATGAGTTTAAATGCATAGTCAAGAAGAGGGTCCCTTGAAATCAGTCACACTCCTCACCAAATGGCCTTGGAAGGTTAATGATGATTCAAATACAAAAAGACTTGGGGTTGGCCATGATGGATGAATATTTAAAAAATTATCTATCTACCTGCATAATTTCTTAAGTTATGAAGGATAAATATTCAATAACGGTTCCTGGTCCCAACATCCATTCTCTTGTTATGAAGGATAAACATTCATGAAGGGATCTAGAACCATACATCATTGTTTCATGTCCCAAAGAGTTTTATTTGTGGATTATGCGAAGATTAAAAAAATTTAGGATGCATGATAATCACATTGATGTGATGAGATCTTTTGAAATGTTTCTAGGGGTCACAGTGATTAGAGGTACTTGTTTGAAGTCAAAAATACCTTTGATTCACTATTACAAAAATGTGCAAGGGATGCACTACCCTTTTATCAGTGCTAAAAGAGCGCTGATAAAGGGGGGTATTTATCAGACTAAAAAAAGTGCTGTTAAAAGTGACCCTTTATCAGTGCTTTTTTTAGCGCTGATAAAGGCCCCCCTTTATCCCCACTTTTTTTTACAGCTGATAAAGGGGACCCCTTTATCAGCGCTTCTTTTATTAGCACTAATAAAGGGGGGATTTATTAATGCCTTTTCCTATCAATGATAAATTTTATGTTTCAAAAAATTCATGAAAAACTAAACATTGTTATATAAGTATATTAATATTGATATAAATATAATATTTTTTAAAATATGTTTTAGATAAGCATAAAAAGACTATTACATTTTATATATAAGAAAATTAGTGAAATTGGCTTTAAAATATTTTAAAAACTATTATTAATTAAGAATTTTCTAATTTTCATCAATCAGTAATAAATAAATCACAATTTTATGACACAAAAATATCACAAAAATTAATAAAAGATCTAAAATAAGTTGAAAATGTAACTCAAACTTTAAACAGCCATAACTTTTGATCCGGGTGTCCGTTTCAGCTCCAAATCATAAAAAATCGAAGCCTGCAATGATCTCTACGCGCTAATGATTGAAGAAAATATTTTGTCATAGTTTTCGAGGCCAGAAAAGGCCCATAAGTCCTCCAAAACTGAGATTTTAGTCAGGATACCTCGATTTGTTAACATTCGAAGAGGTATAACTTCTGATCCTGATGTCCATTAGGCCTGTACCACATATCATATCCAAGATAGTTTCATTTTCTTCAATTTGACTTGGTGGGGAGTTGAAATATGCTTCTGGATTCAAAGTTATGGTCGTTTTAACATTCCATGTCTTTTAAAATAGACAAATATATATATTAATTCGTAAATATATATATGTGTGTGTGTGTGTCTGTGTGTGCATGTGTCTTGTATATATGTATGTTTGTATTTATTTATTTATTTATAAAAAAAATAAAAAACATATTTGATAAATGTATTTAAAACTAATCTTATAAATATATATTAATATACAAATAAATATAGGGATAAAGAATTATAAATAAAAATATATAAATAAATAAATATATTAATATACGAATGAATATATATATATATATATATAATATGTATAAATATATATATGTTAATATAACTAAATATATTTATATTATTATGAATCTATATTAATATATGAAGAAATATAACTATATATATTTTTTAATATGCGAATAAATAAATAAATATATATATATTAATATATGAATAAATATACATGTATTAATATAAAATAATATAGTCATATTAATATGAATCTATATTAATATACGAATAAATAAAACTATATATATATATATATATATATATATAAAGTTTTATCATTAAATAGAAAAAATCAAAATGACATAGTGGTAAAGGTGCCGGCGCGCAAGGGGGAGGTCATGGGTTCGTGTTCGGGTGGAAGCAAGGAGGTGCCAATGAGTGGGGGATGCACGAGAAGTGTAGTGCGCGGGAGAGTGTGAGGTGGGGGGTCTGCCTAGTGCTGATAGGGGGGGTCTAGCACTATTAAAATCTCTGCCCTCATTATAAAATTCTTTTTTAATTTTTTTTAAATTATTTTGACTTTTATCAGTGATTTTTAAAAGCGCTGATAAAAGTACACCTTTATCAGTGCAAAAAAAAAATCACTACTAAAGGACCCCTTTTATCATCGCTTTTTTTTAGTGCTTATAAAAGGGGAGTTTTATCAGTGATTTTTTTAGCACTGATAAAAGGTACCTTTATCAGCGCTTTTCTAAGAACTGATAAAAGGGACCCCCATTTATCTTCTCCCCGATTAACAACACTTTTTTTTAGCACTGTTAATGCATTTTTCTAGTGCTTATAAAGGCCATATTTGTATTGAAGGCTTTGGGGATCATAAATATATATGAATCATGTATGGCGAACCAAATTGGTCCCTTAATGATGGAAAATATCCATACCAAGGTCCATGTATGATTTTTTAGGGTTTAAACAGTTGATAAATGATATAGATTATGTTGAAAAACTTATCTAAAGAGGATTCTAACACCCTAGATATAGTCCCTAAAAAGGGACAATTGAAACATTTCGTGATTGAAGGTCCATTTATGGTATAGAAAACCATATGAAAGGGAAGCTTAGATAATTTTTATGAATCATGGAATCATATATCATGAGGTTTGGGGTCATGGGATGTGTTGCTGCAAAAGTCTCAAGAATAAGGTACTGTATCATTCCTTTGAGTATGGGTATAGTTCAAGGTAATGTAATGTCAAGGATGTCAAATCCAATTGAATAGTTTAATTATGGAACATATAACTTATGATATTACAATATTTGTGTCAACAATAAGTGGATATTGGTGGGATCATATCAACCATCGTAAAAACCAATATCACACACAGTCAGAAAAATATCTCATGGGTTTAAGGGTGACCATTTCTCTATAACCAAAACACCCTCATGTCAAGAAATATGAGGAATTGTGTTATTGACCAATGAATCATATTAGGGTCCATTCAGTTCAGTCAGTCATTGTTACCAATATGTTATATGGGAAAACTAAGAGGAACAAATCATGTTTTTGGGATTCCATGATAATTGTATCAAGTCAAGGAATTGGTCTGTATAAACATAGTCATCAGAGATGTGAATTTGTATTTTGGAGAACCAAATATTTAAGAAGTTTTCATGCACCCAAAATGTTTCACCAGTGTTCATTGAATACATTTTTTGGGTGAAGGGATAAGGTAGGTAATTTCTCTAAATTTTTGTTAGACTAGAACGGTTGAACGAGAAAATATTAGCTTCTTTTAGGTCCATAATATAGAATATATGATATTTTTGACTCTTTTTATTTATGGTATAATGTTTTAACAATTCATAGATATGAAGATTTTAGTGACTGGAGACTTGTACTTTGCTCAGACCACCCTTTATAATTTTTTAGTCTGACTGGTTTTGTGTATGTGTCACTGACAGTTTACGGACATAAGATTTGGACCGTTGAGTGATAGATTTTATGGTCATATAGATTTTACCAATGTTTACATAATTAAGGGGTATGGTGAATAGTTCATATAGTATGGGAGTGGTACATAATAGACTATTTATACATCCTATGATTGGGTGTACTCTAAAAAACATTTGAACTGGGGATATAGGAGATGTAAATTGTGGCTCATGATGCTTGAATAATGAGTAATGGTATAGAGAAACCCTGAAACGGATGGATTAAAATCACATATAGGAGATGAATCCCATTGTCTTCTTTTAGGTATCATATGATCAGAGGATATTTTTTATGGAAAATATTCCCCTGGTTGTGTAACAACCCAAACATTTATGTATAAAATTACCATTATTTTAATGAAACGACTTATTAATATAAGAAAAACATACACTAATTTTGTTTTATTATATCAAATTGGATTTAAATGACTATTAAGTATTCTAAACACTGATTATGTAGCTATTGAACAGTGATCAAATGACTAGTATAAATATAGGGTTTTAACAAATCCTTTTGACATAGACAAAGGAAGTTATAACTTCTCCCACTAGGATCATACCCTATGAAGCCCATTTATCTGAGATTTTGAGGGATATTTAGTTTATGGTATTTTCTCTAGACCAATCCCAAGCTGAGAAAAAACAACATAAGAATGAGAGTAACCTTCTATAAAAGAATTACATGCTCATCGAGATCGCAACACAAGCCATATCCATTTAACAGCCCAAAAAAATCCAAACCATAGTAAACCATAATCTTAGGGAGTATGATAGTGTAATAAATGGATATGTAAAAAGACCCTGTCATTATGATTATATAAAGTATTTTTTAATATAATAACTAATATACTTTCATTTTATTATAATTAATTTTTATATGATTTTTAAAGTACAAATAAATTTTTTGGTTAATATTAAAATTCAATTAAGAAATATATTTTGATGTATTATTGTATTTTTGAATTAAATATTATTTATATAAAAATTAATTATTAAATTACTTTTATTAAATATAAATGATCATATAATTTTTATGAAGTCAATTATAATTTTTATTAAGGTTTGAAAACTATTTATGTCAAAACCCATCAATTTTCAATAAATTTCAGTTTTTATTTTAAAACTGAAAATTCACAAACTTTGAAAATTATTTTTATAAATTGAATATTTTTTTTGGAATCCTGACAGTGAAATTATCAAACAATGACTTTTTCCTAATTTTCTGAGATAGTCGAATTTTGGGGTATAAATTAAATACCATATAAATATATAATGGGCCTTATGACATCATAATGACCCAATAGTAATGTCATAAAATACTATAAAGGGTAAATTCATCCAAATATATTTTTTATATTAAATAATGTAATTTTAAGTTTATTTTATCTGTTTTATAAAGGCTTAGTGAACCATCCATGAAATATAAAGTATTTTAAGATTTTAAACTCATTTACTTGAAAGTGTGACTCAACTCCATATAAGAAAGAGATATATTTTAATATATTAGGACCTTAACCTTTTAAAATAATGTATTCCACACCTATTTTAGAAAAATCATGGGATTATTTTTGGTTTTTAAAATTTTAGTGTGTAGCGTTCAAAACAAAAATAATAAATCACCCCGCCACCTTTCCAATATAAACCCACCTAAAAACCCATTAAATTTCACTAAGGATTTGTTAAGATCTACTAAACTCTTCCCCATACTCATTAGAGTCCTCTCAATGTGACGCTATGTTCCCAAGAATCCTCATCCAAGCCTTTGGGATCACACATCCAAGTAAAGGAACCTCACCTTTCCCTCTTCATTTCAATTCTAGAACCTTTTTTGAAATTAACCTTTTTAATTTAAATTTGTTATATTTTAATCATTTTATAATAAATTCCCTACTATACATTTTATTATATTTCAATGCGTATCATTTATCCTGACCCATTTAGACCCTTCCCTATGCTGTTACTATGCTGAAATTTCATAAGGGATTTCTCTATTCTCATTTCCATTTCAAAAACATCATTTGTATTATTCATCTCAAAATTCATTTGATACATTGGGATATTATTTTCCATCATCCCCTAACTTTTATTTCATATATAAATTATGAGAGACCCCTTTATCTCTAATCTACTCATTTTATTAATTTCTATATGATGCAGTTATTCTGCTGAAATTGCTCCTTGATTTCCTATGCCCAAATCATTGTGTTGTTAATACCATACCCATTAATCTGTTAGGGGTAATCACCTTTATGAACATATAAATATTTATTGGGGAATTAAATTTATATATTACACATTCTTCAATCATGTAATAAATTATTATGTTGAATGAATCCATGTTATATGATCTATGTGGGACACTTAATCATAAGATTAAAATGTTTATGAAGGGTGTGCTCTGAAAGAGATCCAATTTTTTGGGTAATGTTTAAAATCATGATACTTCATGTTGGGATATGAGTTTACTTTATTCTATTATTTTACTTTTTTCCACCATTTTGGGATAGTGGTTTACTTGATTCGTTTAGGTTAGTGATGTAGAGTTTTAAGTTATTGGCACATCTCCATGTTATGATAATCATTATATATCATTCTTTATGTTCATGTTTTTATTAACCTCCATTGATATATATATTTACAAAAATGTTTTGTATTCTTCATGTTATTTTTTTACTCCCTTACTGGGATTTATAGCTCATAGTTTTCTTATGTATGTCCTCAGGTTATCCCATGTAATGATAAATACAATGGAATATTGTGGTCATGTAAAAGAATTTTTCAATGAAGATTTGTATTTCATGTTTTAAATGATTATGTAAAGTTCCTAATACCCAAAGACACTAGACCTCTTAATTATATGAGTTGTATTAAGTACATGTTTATGTAATAAACCATGTTTAAATATGATATAAAGAGCAGAGTCATTATAGTTGGTGTCAGAGGATAGGTTTAGTTATTTTTGGGATTAGGATTTGAAAACTCTAATGGAAGAATTAGGTATAAGACTATGTATAATAAGAAAATACCTAAATTTTGTTGAGTATAGAGTAAGTGGTTTATCAAGAAAATAAATCCCTAACTTGATATGAACAAGTAAATGTGTCTCTAGAATAGCTGTATCAAGATGTAAAATCAGAAAACACAGCTTTGATCTAGACTAGAACCTGAACCAGTGCACAAAAACGAGCCTTGATACACTCTTGGTTTGAAACTCATAGGGGATATGATTTGGTAAATTCATTAGCTTAGTATTATCCATTAATAATATAACAAAAAAATTCCCCTAAGAATATATATTAGGAAGTAGATCATGGACAACGTAGATCAAAATATAGAAATTCATATGTTAAGGAGATAAATGTAATTTATAAGTTATCCATTTTTTTCATTGGATTACCATTTATGTGTTTGATAGTTTAAAATATTTACCCCACATATTTCCTTTTATTCTATCCAATGTCCTATAATTGGAGGAATCATGCTAACAACTGATTCTAAGATCAATATGAGGACTGATCTACTGAGATACCCAATATAATGGGAGAGGGACTCACGAACTTTGTCATGATACTATCTTAGTTAAATAATGATTTGAATAGAAATCTAGATCAGGAGGAATGTCCAACCCCCTCCCCCCTAAAACATAAGAAGTCACAATTTAAATGTTCATGGGGAAGAGCCTCCTACTTTCAATGGATCATTCATGCCCTCAATTGCCGAACAATGGATCAACTCCAATGAGAATATACTATCCATTCATTAATGTTTTGAATACAAGAAGGTTCTTCTATCTGCTCATCATATGGATGGTGTATCTTATTACTGGTGGCCATTGATAAAAAACACTATTCCTGAGGAAGAGATCGAGGTGATGGGATGAAAGGATTTCTGGAAAATGTTTTTTTTGACAAATATTATCCCCTCACCCTAAATCTTAATATGGAATGATATTTTCTTGCGCTCAATAAAAAGGACGATGAATCTATTGGGGATTATGAGGAGAACCTCACCAAACTTGCATGATAAGCTTCTTGTTTTGACATTACCCCAAATTCAAGGTTAAACGATTCTTTTGTGGGCTAAAACCTATCATATAGAAGTCCTTGGAAATCCAGGACGTTAAAATCATTGAGGAAAATATATGATTTTCCCTCAAAGTCTATATGGTGATGGTAGAATCTCAAGGGTATCATGGGTATAATAAATTGAAAGTGGACATTAATTCTATAGGTCCTATGGATAAATAGATTGGTGATAATAAATTACATCACCCCGTTTGTAAAAAGTGCTGAAAGAAACACCCTTGAAATTTCTTGAAGGGGTTGATGAATTTATTTAGGTGCGGGAAGGAAGGGCACCTTGCCAGCAATTTCTATTAAGAAAAATACTATATTGTGATAGAGGAAATGAACACTCCATTTGATCCTCAATGCATTGTAATTTTCTACAAATACATAGAACCATGCACTTTACGAACCAGTGCTATAGGATAAGGGTTTTCAGATGCAACCAACAATCCTTCGAGGCAGAAATGGAGATATTTTTATATCACTACCACCGGAGTGAATCTCGACAATGAAGTAGTGACATGTATGCTGGTTATTCATTTAGGAATAGAAAATTCACATTTTGATTTTGATTCAACGCATTGTTTTATATCCCAAAATATTACTATAATAATCCAAACACCACCACAATGCATGGAAGTAGGGATGTTGGTGAAAGTGGAAAATGGGTAAATTATTGCATCCTATGTATATAACTCCTCCCATATTAAAATTTTTAGATTGGACTTCCCAGAGAACCTCATCATACTCCATCTGGTGTAATTTAATGCAATTCGTAGCATGGATTGAATTTCTCTATATAGAGCCAATATAAATTGCTGCGATAGGGAAATTAATATCCATATGGTGAATTGAACCCTGATTCTATTCAAGTGTATGGAGGACGATGAATATTCTTTAGAACCATCATTTCAATCATAAATATTACTTTCATTTCATCAAACATATCATTCTCATATGATTGAGTTTAAGGAAGGAACCATCCTTGAAAACATGCCTATTGTGATGGAATTCACTGATGTGTTTCCCAAGGAATTTATTAGTCTTTGTCTTAGAAGAGATGTTGAACTCTCCATTGATCTTATACCTAGGGTGTTTCCAATATCCATGACTCTGTATAGAATGTCTGTTGCGAATCTTGATGAGATAAATAAACAACTACAGGAGAATCTAGATAATTGCTTTATATGCCTAAGTGCATCACTAAAGGGTGCACCAGTCCTCTTCATCAAGAAAAATGGTAGGTCAATGAACCTTTTCTTTTATTATAATGATCATAACAAAATCATGATAATGAAAAATTATACTTTTCTATGAATTGATGACTTCTTACATCAACTATATGAAGCATAATACTTCTCCATGTTGGATCTTCTGTTAGGATATTACCATATAAGGGTGAAGAAGTAGGATATCCCCTAGACTACTTTCTGTATAAGGTAAACGCACTATGAATTCCAGTAATGGGTTTCAGAATCACTAATACCCCATAAATCTTCATGGACTTGGTGAATAGAGTCTTTAAAAATTACCTTGACAAAATTTTGTTAGTATTTATATATAATATTCGAATATACCTCAAAATCAGGGAGTATCATGTGGATAATCTTAGAACTCTACTAGATTCCTTAGAAAAGGGGAAGCTCATTAAAAATTACAGAAAGTGTAATTTATTGTTGAAGGAAGTATCATTAATGGGTTATGTTGTCAGATGAAATGGGATATCTATGGATCGTTCAAAAAAATCAATCGAGGGATGGACAAGGCCAACATCTATGATAGATATCTAGAACATTCTTTGGTTAGATAGATATTATCACCAAATTGTGAGAAGTTTCTCATGATTGTAAAATCCACTTACCAATTTAACTCTGAAGGGGGTAATGTTTTCGTGGAATGATTTATGTGAAGAAAGCAGAATGGAGTTGAAGAAGAGGCTGATCAATTCCCATATGCTCACACTATCAGGAAGTGGGGATATTTTCTTAATCCTCAGTGATGCTTAGAATAAGGGATTGTGTTGTTTGTTGATGTAGAATGATAATGTCATTGCCTATGACTCAAGGATGTTGCAAATTCATGAGCAAAACTATCCCACACAGGCTCCGGAGTTGGCAGCGGTGATCTTTGCGTTGAAAATCTAGCAGTATTATCTCTTTGGGGAGAAGTTTGAAATATATATATAGGTCACAAAAGTCTCAAATATATATTCACACAAAAAGAGATGAATATGATCTGGAAAATGTCTTTAGATATCATCAAGGATTACTACTTCAGAATCCATTACCACCTTTAGAAAGAGAACATGGTATAATATTCTCTAAATAAAAAGGACTGAACAATTCTATCATTGATGAGAATTTAAATGGATCCAATCTTTTTATATTCCATTCAGAAGGACATTGGAATCATAAATAAGGGGACATCATCAATTCATTCACAGATTATTCTTAAACCATGTCTTTAGGATAAGGGAACCTCAAAAACATGATGTGGGAATTCAGAATAATGTGGATTGTAATTCCCCGACCCCAGTTACCTTGAGTCGGTGCCTTATTTTAATACATTGGCATGATTACAAGGAATCAAGTCCCAAAGGACCGATCGGTTTAGCAGTCTTGGAAAATAGATTTCATACATGAATGTTACATTACACTTTTTAACATACAAAACAACATATATAATCCTTTATGACCACCATTATTCACTTGGCTTAACCCTGCATATCAATCACAATACACTTCTTCAAATCCTAGGAAAATACAACATAGAAAGGGGTGAGCTCAAACGCTCAGTAACGGTAAGAAATATAGCAGAATCTTCTGAAAATAAGAATAAACATTTAAGGCAATGTATAAAACTTAAACAAAAGGCTCTTAAAATTGAACTTTATCATAATATGGTAGAAATAAAATGAAATAATTCCATTTACTTATTCACATGGATATTCTACTAGTTGAATAATCACATTAAATATCAATAACCACTTTCATAATGATGGAATTCATAATGACGAACTTTAATTTCTGTGTCAAGGCCTCGTGCCAAGACCTATGGGATAACTGTAACCAGAACCCAACCCGGAGAGCCTCTGTAACCGAACACCATCCCAGAGAGCCTCTTTAACCGGACTCTAACCCGGAGTGCCTCTAATAACCGGACACCAACCTGGAGTGCCTCTAATAACCTAACACCAACCAGGAGGGTCTACTGTAACCAAACCCCAACCCGGAGGGCTTAATTTTACCGTTCCCCAACCCAGAACATACTAGCCCAACACATTCATCTTATGAAGAGGATGAAATATAACATAAAAATTTGTATTAAAACTAGAATACAAAATGTCAATACTTTCTCCATAAGCTATGAATGGTATTAAAATAAAACATCCCCAATCAAACCTATCACACAAATTTCATTATGATATAGAAGTTTTGAATCATAATAAATCATCTTAAAATAAGCTTAAAATCCATCAAAGGATATTAGCATAGATGAAATCAAAACTATTTGAGAGAAATATATCTTTTTTTGAACTCATTTAAAAGTCACACATTTATAAAGGAATTAATTTAAAGGAGATTTTAGAATCAAAGTGTCCCATACCACTTTGAAACTTTTGAAAAGAATTATCATTTCAAATAAAATCATGTACATATAAATAAATCCATAATACCATTTTGAATATATGGACATTAATTAAAAAGATTTAGAATGATAAATCATTAAAACATTTAAAATTCTGAACTTGATAAAGAGTACCTTTCAAAAATCCTTAAAATATTAATTTTGAAATCATTTTTATGAAAAATGGACATGGCTGATAAAAATGTCCCAGTAAATACTTACACATAAACAATCTCTGATAATAATGAGATTGAGGAATTTACCCTTACCAATTTGGTAACTTACGAAACATACACCCCATGAAATAGGTAGCATACAATGAAAATGTAAATACCCATAAATTAAAGTGTATTACACAAAGAATACAATTATGGTCAGTACATACACCACACAAAAGGTAATAGTGGAAATATGGCACCAATCTCATGGTAATAAGGAGTGAGATGAAAAACCCCTTACCTTGCACTTTCCTTTAGTCGAGGGTACGTTTAGCCTCCTCTACATCGGGTTCTTCCTTATTATTTGATCAAAAGGGCTCCTTAGGATGGCTTTATGATCAGACTAAGGCATCTAGGTTGAAGAGAGGGAAGTTGGGAAGATATTTTGGCAGAGATTGGCCGAGCCAAAAGGCTTTGAAGGTGTGAAGAATTGGTTAGAAGTGGTGTCTATTTATAAGGGGGAGGAGGGGCTCTTTTGTAATAACTTAAAGTATTATTTTATAATAAATTTATATTCGGTTTCTAATGGATCCAAAGTGGATTATTAAAAGACTAAGGTTGGGATGGTTTGAAATCCTTTCAACCAATATATTTTAGACAGGTTTGGGTCATTATATTAATCTTATATTTTAGTTTTAACTCTTGGTTAATTATTTTGACACTTACTATGTCACTTAGTATTTTTATATTATATAGTTAATAAACATACAATATACCTCCAATCTACCCCCAAGTGGTCCATTAATGATACACCTATCATGATACAAGTTCTTTGGCTAAACCATAGATTTTTAAGAATTTAATATCAATTAATAATATAATATTTGTTTTAAAAACTCTTTTATGTCAAATTTTACACAATTTGGTATTTTATTAATGTAAAAATCATAACAGAATGATTACTTCAATAAATGTTAATTAAATCAATCCTAAAAGGTCATTTTAACCTAGAAAAAGTATAATTCATTAAAAGACTCAAATTATACTTATTTGGTTATTTATAATATCTATTATTTTAATATTTCACTAATAAGGTAATTATTGCATCATCATTGTGTCATAAATAAATTAATTATTTAATGTCTAAAAATTATAAATAAAATACCATTATGTAGGAAATATTTTTATCTTTATTATGAATATTTATAGTCGAAAATATAACATATATAACCCTATGTAAAAATTGTTTTTTCTAAAAGATACAGACTTATGTTATTTTTGTATTTACTTTAACGTAATTAATATAAAGTGTCATTATCACTTACATGTGGATCCATGGGGTCCCATAATTGACCCAAAGATTCCCATGGTCGGAAATGTATCAACCAATAGGGTTAAGATACATTTTAGGGTAATTTATATATTATTATTATATTATTTTTTACCCTTATTTATCGGATTTGCCTTTTAACCATGGTAAATAAAATATTTACCGAAGTAATTATTCAAAATTTCTAAAAATAGATGATACCTATTTAAAAAAATTTTGACATCTTGATTCAAAATATGGAGACCATTTTTCAAAATTCAAAACACAGAAGTGGCAGAAATTAATTTAAAATTAATTCCAGCTGTCAAAGCAAAAAGCGTGTTTTTAAGAGATAATAACTATCAAAAGATTGACATTTGTTTATGTCAGGTTTAAATATGAAATTATGTCCAATGTCCAACATTTTATTAAATGGTAAAAACATATTCCAGATATACTTTAAAACCACTCAAATTCATAATTTATCATTATTAATTATTTTGATTAAAAAAGTTGTTTTTAATAAAAATATATTAACTTTCACTATTCATCAAAATATAAAAGTTATACAAAAAGTACCAAAATTTCATCCTAAGATAATTTCAAAATTCAGAATCCAAAAATGAAGTCTATTTTGAAAGATAAAATGTATAAAATTTCAAAAAGTGGGTATTAGTATTCATAACGACTACTTTGATTGGTTGTTGTGTGTGTTAGAACTCGAAGTTGCGTACAACACATGCTACTGTATTATTCAAAGAGAAGCATACCATGGAATCATGGGTTGTTACATTCTCCCCTCCTTCAATAGATTGTTTCCTCTCAATTTATGATCGGTATTGGAAAGTTGGGGTTGCCATTTCAAAACATCTTAGTTGAAATCCCACATCGAAAAATGGATTAATGAGGCCTCTATTTAAAATAAGTGTATTAAATATGAAGGTTACTGAAAATAACACATACTAGGGTTCCATGTATAAAAATATGGATATGGAAGAAAAATATATCCATAAATATTTGAAGGAGACTAGTAGAGAATATGGCTATGAAAAGGCCAACAACAAGAAAGCCATAAATTTGTGATGATCTAAGGTACCATCTAGGACAACATATTTTTTCTAAGTTCATTTTCTTAACATGGAAGAATTTATTTTTGAGATTGGATAAGATCATAAGGTGATATACTTATGTTACAATTAGAGTTTTACCCATTAATAAATTTCTAGCACAAACTCATCTTTCACCCCAAAACATGATACAACTCAAAAATAGTCTATTTATCCAAATCGTATAGGCTTCCAAATATAATGAATTTATAATTCACATATCATACCATTTAAAAAAATTACATTTTAACATCCAGGAACTTCACGTATTCTAGTGGTAGGTGATAAATCCCAATTGCACCATGGTTGTGGGTTCGGTTTCTGTAGATTTGTCGGACGTGATGGGCTGTTACACGGTATGCATGTTGTCCTTTTATAAAAATCCAAAAATAACCTTTCAAACACAATCCCTTCCAACCATTAGACTTATCCTAAATACTTCTGTAAACTCTCAGTCCAAAATTTATATGAAATATAAACATAATGTAGATCCTTTTTACCCTGTAATAGAATGTGAATACCTTCATCATGTATTATTTTAAAACACTGAAATATCCTGAATTACCATAAAACCTTATTGATTACATTCATGATCCCATATTACATATAGAAAACTGGATATACATCATCCATCCAAAAATGTTGTAATCTCCAACAATAATGGAATATGCAAATCTTTAATCAGTTTCAAGGCAGTCAAGAATATCCAATATAATTTACCCAAATTAACCATATCTTATTCCAAAATCAGTACATCAGTATTTAGACCTTAGTAAGGTTTATCTCTCCTTCAACCATGTAATTTCAAAAAAAAATTAACTCGTTGTAGAGTCACTTTTCATAGTACCATAAAATATCAAATCCTCAATAAATTAGTACTAAAGTACAATCCTTATTTATTTCCAGATCATCATTGATAAAACACTTAAATGAAATAATCCTAAAATAACATCGTAAGAACACTAGTCATTCCTCTTCATCTGTGGTAGTATCATTAATTGATTATTTTCCAATGGAATCATTTGCGGCATAGTCTGATGACTGGGACATTGGTTCGCGTAGTGTCCAAACTCCTTGCAGGTGAAGCATTGTACATTTGAAACCTTTTTCTTACCCATGATGTCACGTACTTGGTGTCCCTTTTCTCCACACTTATGACATACTCCCATTCCCTTCATGAATTTTCCAAGGTGATTCTTTCCACAATTTATCACATATGTGAAAATCCTTATTTACCTTATTCCATTTATCTGTCCTTCTCTCTACCATTCGTTCCTTCTCTGGCTTCGCTTCAATGCCATAGGACTCCAAGAATTATTTACTTATCTTATCAACACATGATACTATTTATTCTTATGATGATTACATGTGGGAGACTATTTCCCTTATAAATTTTGTCTTAAGACCATGAATTATATGATCTCTCTTACTCTCTGGATCATGCGTATTGCTAGAGTTCTCATTCCTTCTACTGGACGCCATTTCTAAACAATGGCATACACTAGATTAGTTTGTGAAAACAATACCTAATCCCAAACATGTAAAACAATTACATAAATTAAACAGTTTATGGATATAATCAATAATCATAAAAATGTCTTCTTTGAGGATGTATATACTCATAAACCCTTTATAATGATTTGTAGTGAAAATAAGAATAATCCCAAGCATATCCCCCGGGAGTGTCGTAACCAAGAATGTAGCAAAGCCCATTGTCATGCACCAGTTCCCATTCGAGTCTAGCTCAAAGTGGTGTTTTTGGGTTTTACACCTAGGTACATCTGTGCTAGAGCTGCCTCTACCTGCTCATATCTAGACAGGGATGTATTGCTCGGAAAACTCACAAAATCTCTACAATATGAAATTCTAGGAAGTTATTCTCTACTAGTCCTCAAAGTATATCTTAGGGATATGTGCTCTAATCAGAGTTTATCTAAATCTAGCTTCCAAATTTATTTCCAAATTTCCTCTGATAACAGCTGTAACTCCCCGACCCCAGTTACCAATATTCGGTGCATTATTTTAATACATTAGCAATATTAAAAATAATCGAGTCTTGAAGGACCGATCAGTTTAGCAGTCTTGGAAAATAGATTACATACAAGAATGTTACATTAAACTTTATAACATACAAACCAACATAAATAATCCTTTATGAACACCATTATTCCCTTGGCTTAACCCTGCATATCAATCACAATACACTTCTTAGAATCCTGGGAAAATAAAACATAGAAAGGGGTGAGCTCAAACGCTCAGTAAGGGTAAGCAATACAGTGGAAACTTTCAAAAATAAGCATAAAAATATAAGGCAATGTATAAAACAAAGAAAAATACTTTTAAACTTGAACTTCAGCATAATATGGCAGAAATAAAATGAAATAATTCCATTTACTTATTGACATGGATATTCTACTAGTCGAATAATCACATTCAATATCAATAACCACTTTTATAATGATGGAATGCATAATGCCGAATTTTAATTTCTCTATCAAGGCCTCATGCTAAGACCTATGGGAAAACTATAACCGGGTCCCAATCCGGAGATCCTCTGTAACCGGACTCCATCATAGAGAGCATTTGTAACCGGACTACAACCCGGAGAGCCTCTAATAACCGGACACCAACCTGAAGTGCCTCCAATAACCAGACACCAACCCGGAGCGACTCTAATAACCTAACACCAACCTGGAGGGTCTGCTGTAACCAGACCCCAACTCGGAGGGCTTAATTTTACCGGTCCACAACCCGGAACATACTAGTCCAACACATTCATCTTAAGAATAGGATGAAATATAACATAAACATTCGTATTAAAACTATCATATGAAATGTCATTACTTTCTCCATAAACTATGAATGGTATAAAAATAACACATCCACTGTCAAACATATCACAAAAACATCAATATGATATGGATGTTTTGTATCATAATAAATCGACTTAAAATAAGCTTAAAATCCTACAATGGATATTAAAATAGATGAAATCAAAACTATTTGAGAGAAATATCTCTTTTTTTTGAAATCATTGAAAAGTCACACATTTATAAAGGAATTAATTGAAAAGAGATTTTATAATCAAAGTTTACCATACAAATTTGTAACTTTTGAAAAGAATTATCATTTAAAAACATTCATTTCCATATAAATAAATCCATAAAATCATTTTTGAAAATATGGACATTAATTAAAAAGATTTAGATAGATAAATCTTTAAAACATTTAAATTTCTAAACATGATAAAGAGTACCATTAAAAAATCCTTAAAATATTCATTTTGAAATCATTTTTATGAAAAATACACATGGGTGATAAAAATTTCCCAGTAAATATTTACACATAAACAATCTTGGATAATAATGAGATTGAGGAATTTACCCTTACCAATTTGGTAACTTACGAAACATACACCCAATGAAAGAGGTAATATACAATGAATATGTAAATAAACATAAATTAATGTGTATTACACAATGAATACAATTATGGGCAGTACATACACCACAAAAAAGCTAATAGTGGAAATATGGCATGAATCTCACAGGAATAAGGAGTGAGCTGAAAAACCCCTTACCTTACACTTTCCTTTAGTCGAGGGTACATTTAGCCTCATCTTCTTCAGGTTCTTCCTTTTGATTTGATCAAAAGGGCTCCTTAGGTTGGCTTTATGATCAAACTAAGGCCACTAGGTTGAAGTGAGGGATGTTGGGAGAATATTTGGGCAGAGTTTGGCCGATCCAAAAGGCTTTTAAGGTGTGGAGATTTGGTTTGAAGTGGTGTCCTTTTATAAGGGGGAGGAGGGGCTATTAAGGAAAAACATAAAGTATTATTTTTATAATAAATTCATATTCGGTTTCTAATGGTTGAAAAGTAGATTATTCAAAGACTAAGGTGGTAATGGGTCTAAATCCTTTCAACCAATAGATTTTAGACAGGTTTTTGTCCTTATATTAACCTTATCTTTTAGTTTTAACTCTTGGTTAATTAGTTTGACACTTACCATGTCACTTAGTATTTTTATATTATATAGTTAATAAAAATAATATTACCTCCAAATTTCCCCATTTGTTCCATTAATGATACACCTATCATGATACAAGTCTTTTGGCCAGACCTTATATTTTTTGGAATTTAATATAAATTAATAATATAATATTTCTTTTAAAAACTATTTTATGTCAATTTTTACACTATTTGGTATTTGTTTTTTTTGAAACTCATAACAACATGATTACTTCAAATAAATTTAATTAAATCAATACTAATATGTCATATTAACCTATAAAATTAGTGTAATTCATTAAAAGTCTAAAATTATATTTATTTTTGTATTTATAATATCAATTATTTTAATATTTCACTAATAAGGTAATTACGGCATCATCATTGTGTCATAAATAAATTAAATTATTTAATGAATAAAAATTATTAATAAAATACCATTATTTAGGAAATCTCTTTATCTTTCTAATGAATATTTATAGTCAAAATCATAACATATATAACCCTATGAAAATATTTTTTTCTAAAAGATATAGGCTTTTGTCATTTTTGTATTTACTTTAACTTAATTAATATAAAGTGTCATTATCACTCAAAAGTGGATCCATGGGGTCCTATAATCGACCCAAAAATCCTAATGGTCATACATGTATCAACCATTAGGGTTAAGACACATTTTAGGGTAATTTTTTGTTATTATAATGTTATTTTTTACCCCTATTTACCGGATTTACCCTTTAACCCTGATAAATAAAACATTTACCGAATTAATTATTCAAAATTTCAAAAAATAAAAGTTAACTATTTACCAAATTTGGACATCCTGATTCCAAATATGGAGTCCATTTTTCCAAATTCAAAACACAGAAGTGTCATAAATTAATTTCAAATTAATTCCCGCTGTCAAAACAAAAAGCGTGTTTTTAAGAGATAATAACTACCAAAAGATTGACAGTTGTTTATGTCAGGTTTAAATGTGAAATTATGACCAATAACAAAAATCGTATTAAATGGTAAAAATATATTCTAAATATACTTTAAAACCACTCAAATTCATAATTTATCATTATTAATTATTTCGATTAAAAAAGTTTTTTTAATTTAAAATTTAGTAACTTTCACTATACATCAAAATATAAAAGTTATCCGAAAAGTACCGAAATATCGGCCTAGGATAATTTAATAATTCCTAATCCGAAAATAAACTCCATTTTGAAAGAAAAGATGTATAAAATTACAAAAAGTAGGTATTACTATTCATAACGGCTTCTTTGATTGGTTGTGGTTTGTGTTAGAACCCAAAGTTGCGTAGAACACACGCTACTGTATTATTCAAAGAGAAGCGTACCGTGGATGCTTGGGGTGTTACATGGAAACTATCAGAAAAGTGGAATCCTCGGAGATAAATTTTAATTATGAATGAATTTTTAGATTTGGGTCAATGATATGTGTTCCATAAAATAAATAGTTAAATAAATAAATTTTTGATTTTTCACATAGTTCAAATTTCTCCATTCACCCAAGAAACACTAAGATGTATCAAGATCTATGAGAGAACGATTGGTGGGATAACATGAAGAAGGAGTTCTCAAAATATAAATCAATGTTCCTTGTATGTCAGTAAGTAAATGATGAGATTCATAAGTATAACAGGATGATGCAACCATTACCCATAACAACCTTGAAATGGGAAAACATCACCATGGGCTTTGTCACCAACTTTCTAAATACATCTGAAGGAAACAATGCCATCTAGCTTGTTGTGGATCATCATAGAAATACCACACACTTTATTCCAATTTTATAGGATTCTCCACTGGATCAAATGGAAGAGATGTACAACATAGAAGTGGTAAGCCTGCATTGATCACCACTATTGATTGTGTCCGATCAAAATCAAAGATTCACATATATGTTTTGGAAGAGTTTCCAATATTCTCAGAACACTGGGTTGAACTTCATCATGGAATATCACTCATATACTGATGGAAAATCTAAGCATATTATCGAAATACTTGAGGAAATGTTGAGATCTTTCTCAATGGAATTCAAAATGTTGATGGGACCAATATCATCCTTTGGTGGATTTATTTTACAAAAACAGTTTCTACTCAATTATCCAATTGTATCCTTTTGAAGAACTTTATGGGAAGTGGTGTATAACAACAACATGTTGGGATGAAGTTGGGGAAGGAAAAAATCTAGGTTTGGAAATGGTCGAAGAAATTGTGGAGAACGTTACGACTATCCAGCAGCACATCCTATATGCTCAGAGTCGAAAAAAGAGCTATGCTGACAATCATATAATAGACCTAGATTTTGATGTTGGAGATATGGTATTTCTCTGCATATCTCCATGGAATAGAGTTATGAGATTTGGGAAGAAGGGAAATCTTATTCTAAGGTACATTGACCCGTTTGAGTTTGTTTATCTCACCGGGGCATTGGCATATCGACTAACACTCCCACCAAACACATCTCTAGTACATGATAGATTCAATATATAAATATTATGTAAGTACATATCAGAAAAATCACATGTACTCAATCTAGAGATGGTACAATTGGATAATGGTGTCTCCTTTGAGAAAAATATGATGAAGATCTTTCATCATAGATAAAAAGTTTTATGAAATCAAACGATTCCCTTTTCAATGTGTTATGGAGAAACGAAAAGTTTGAAGAAGCGATATAGGAACCAGAAGAAGTGATTAAGTAGAGTCACCCTCATCTTTTTTGTGTGCATGAAATGGAAATTTTGAGGGTGAAATTTCTTATGGGAGGAAGGTAGTAACGACCCAAATATTTATAAATAGAATTACTGCACTTTTAATTAAATGAGTTATAGATATAGAAAACACATGCACTCATTTTGTTTAATTATATAAAATTTCATTTAAATTACTATTAAGTATCCTTACCATTGATAATGTATCTATTGAATAGTGATAACATGACTACTATAAATATAGGGTTTTAACAAATCCTTTTAACACAGACAAAGGAAGTGATGACCTCAACCTGTAGGATCATACCCTGTGAAACCCATTTATCAAAGAATCCAAGGTAGATAAAAATTTATGGAATTTCTTTAGAAAACTCCCATGCTGATATCCAACAACTTAAGCATGAGAAAAAAAATCATGGGATAATTTCAAGCTCATCAAGATCATAGACAAAACCATGTTCCCTGAACGACCCCATGAATTCCCCACCATCACACACCTTACTCTTAGGGCATAGGCTAGTATACTAATGGGATATGTAACAAGATACCAACATTATGATTATGTGTATTTTTTCTTATAGAATAATGAATATACTTTTATATTATTATTGTTAATTTGTAAATTATTTTTAAATCATAAATATTAATTTTTGTTAATATTCAAATTAAATTAAAATATATTATAATGAAATAATGGATTTATGTATTAAATAATATTTTATTAAAATATTATTATTAAATTAAATTTATTAAATATAAATGATTGTAATTATTTTATGAAGTCAATTAGAATTTTAATTAAGGTTTGAATTTTTTTGTCAAAACCCATCAATTTTCAATAAAAGTCGGTTTTTATTTTTAAAGTGAAAATTCACATATTTATAAAATTATTTAGATAAAAATAATATTATTTTTAGAATCAGGAATTCAAAATTATCCTACAGTGAATTTTTAATAATTTTCTGAGACTGTCAATTTTTTGGGCAAATATTAAATAATATATAAATATATAATATGTTTTATGGAATCATAATGACCAAATAGTTATATAATAAAATAATATAAAAGTTATATTAGGAAAACTATATTTTTTATTTTAAAATAATGTAATTTTTGGTTTATTTTATTTATTTTATAAAGCCTTAGTGAATCCTCCAAGACACAAAAAATATTTTATAGTTTTAAAATCATTTCCCTAAAAGTGTGACTCACATCCACATGAGAAAAGGAACTATTTTAATATCTTCAGACCATAAAATTTTAAAATAATTTATACCAATCCCCTTTCCTAGAATCCATTGAAAAAAAAACCATGGTATGGTTTGTGGTTTTGAATATTTTAGTGTGTGTGGAACAAAACCAAAATAATAATGAATTCCCCCACCTTTCCTATGTAAACCGACCCAAGAATCCATTACACTTCACTACATCTCTTTGATTCTCTACCAAAATCCTCCCCATACTCCCTAGAGTTCTATGAAGGTTCCCCTAATCTTTGAAGAATCATCTCTAATGTTTTTGGGATCACACATCCAAGTAAGTGATCCTCACCTTTATCTCCTCCTTTCAATTCCAAAACATTGTTTGAAATTAGTCTTTTAAATTTCAATTTGTTATATTTTCATCCTTTTATAATCAGGTCTCTACTTTAAATTTGATATTATTTAAATTAAGGATCATTTATCCTATCCCATTTAGACCCTTACCGATGTTGTTACAATGTCGAAATTCTGTAAGGGATTTCTCTTTTCTCATTTCCATTTCAAGCACTTAATTTGTATTATGCATCTTAAATTCCATTTAATATGTTGGGATATTATGTTACATGATAATATAACAATAAATTTCATATATAAATGATTACATACCCCTTTCTCTTTCATCTAACAATTTTATGAATTTCCATATGATGCTTTTATGCTGTAGAAATTGCATCCTGATTTTCCATGCCAAAAATCATCATGCAGTGAATACCATACCCATTCGTCTATCAAGGGTATTCATATTTATACATATATAATTATTTATTGGGGGAATACATGTATTTATTTTACGTTATTCGATTCTGTAATAAATTATGATGTTCAATGAATCAATGTTATATGATCTATGGGGAACACCTAAGCATGGGATCGAAATGTTTTTGAAGTGTACACCCTAATGGCACTATAATGAAATGGATAATTCATTGTATCATGATACATCATGTTGGGAAAGGGGTTTACCAAATTCATTTATTAGAATTTTTCCACCATTTTGGGAATGTTATTTACCTGATTCCTTTATGTTAATGATGCAGTGATTTATGTTGTTTTCCACATTTCCATGTCATGATAATCATTCTATATCATGCCTTTATGTTCATGTTTCTCTAATTCTCCAGTGATATGCCTATTTCTTAAAAAATAACATATTATTCATGTTATGCCTTGTTTACTCCCTTAATGGGCTTTATTACTCACCTGTTTCTTATGTATGTCCTTAGGTTATCCCATGCAATGCTTTGTACAAAGGACTGTTGTGGTCATGTAAAAGAAGATTTCAATAAAGATGTGTATTGAATGTGTTTATGTTGTTATGTAATGGTCCCAATACCCAAATAAACTATGCCACTCAATATTCTATGTTTTATTAAGTATATTTTTATGTAATAAATAATGTTTTAATATGAAATAAAGAGTAGGGTCATTGTATGTTTATGGGTCAAAAGCCCATATTTAATATATATTATGGGGTTTCATTCATAGTTATTGGCAGGGGTTTATGATCCATTCAAAAATACATATAAGGATGGAAAATTCCAAGACACTTAGGATATGAATTATGATTTATGAGTAAATTTTCTTTGAAAGATCATGGAAGCACCTTGATCCTTTTTAAACATAGTTAATTTATTATGGTCCTCTGTAATGGAGTGATAATGGAATATGAACAATACATTTTTATATCATGCAATGAGGATTAATCTTCCATGATGTTTAATGCAATACGACAAGGACTTAATTATCATTTAGTTTATCATCATGTGAGAAGGAGCTTATTCTATGTAGTTTAACATCACATAGCTCTGATGAAGTCAATATAGTAAGGACCCAGACTGTTATAAATATAATTCTCCTTCAAATTTAATTAAATATATTATCATATATTATGGTTATAGAATAAACATGAACTTATTTATTTTTCTTATATCCTATTTAATTAAAAATAAAATTAATAATCTGTTTTTATAATACACCTGTTGAAAAGTGATCATATGATTTGTATAAATTTAGGGTTTTAACAAATCCAATCGACATAGACAAAATATGTGATGAAATAAACCAGTTTGATCGTACCCAATGAAGCCCATTAATTAGATCTTTTGATGAAGTTATAATCACTAGAATTTTCCCTTAACCAAATCCAATATGAGATCCAAAAACATAAGCATTAGTAAAACCATTTAGGGGAGGAGTTCAAGATCATCGAGATCACAACCCAAACCATGACCGTCGAACCACCCATGAATGTTTCACAATCACACACCTTACCCTTATGGAATTTTATATTGGACTAATGGGAAATATATCAAGACACTAGAAATTTGAATATTTTCAATATTTTCAATATTTTCAATTGAATAATGGTTATATTTACTTCTTATTATTGTTAAATAATAAATTTTTTTTTTATTTTGATACAATAAAACACAAAGTGTATTTTTGAGTAGCATTTAAACTCCATTAACACATATATTTTAATGAATTAATTGATTTTTGAAATAATTTTTTTAGTATAATATGGTTAGTAGTTTTCTTTATTAAATATATATATATATATATAATGTTAATGAAGTGAAATTTAATTTTGAGATGGGTTCAAAAACTATTATTGTAAAAAAGCCAAGATTTCTATAAGAATGTCGATTATTACATTAAAAGTGAAAATTTTCATATTTAAAAACCTAGATATATAAAATGAAAATTATTTTCATAATAATAATGGTGAAATTATCCAAAGGTAATTTTTTTCATAATTTTCTAAGACTGTCTGATTTTTGTGTAAAAATTAAATACGGTGTAAATATACAATGTGTATTATGACATCATAATTACCCAAATAAGATATAATAAATACTATAAACGCTATAAATTACAAAATATATGTTTTAAATTGAATATAAAATGATTTCATGTTTATTTTAATAATTTTATAAAGACTTTATGAATCCTCTAAAACATATAATAAATTTTAAGGTTTTAAAATCATCTCATTAAGATTAGAACTCACATCCAAATCAAAAAGGGTATTATTTTATTAAGTTATAACCTATCATTATAGAATCGTTAAATACACTATCCTTTGGTAGAAACCATGGAAAACCCCCATTGGAGGGTTTTTGATTTTGGTTATTTTGTTATATAGATTCCAAAACCTATGTTCGGAAAATAATAAAGAATTGCCCTATCTTATCTTATATAAACCCACACAATATCCCATTTATTTTCATTGAAAATCATTTTATCACATAATTAATCTACCATCCCTTCACTAGAGTCCTCCCATGGTTCCACTATGCTCTTAATAAGCTTCTCCCAAGCATTCAGAATCACACTCTCGGGGTAAGAGATCCACTCATTCTTTTCTCAATTCAAGTGTCCTCTTTATATTATATATTTTATCTTCATTTAAATATGTTATTATACGTTATAAAATATCAAATATATTATAAATGTTATAAATTTTATGTTAAATTTAATAAATAACCCTTTCACTCTCATCCATCCCACCCTTGATCATTCATACACCCCCGTTATGCTGCTGAAATTTCAAGGCGATTTTCTATGCCAAAAAATTGTGCAGTGAATACCCGTACCCATTTCATATCAAGGGTGTTAACCTTTATGAAAGTATAATTATTGACTTGTGACATACGTATATTTATTACAAACTATTTTATTATTGGATAAAATATTATGATGAATTAATCCATGTTTTATGATCTTTGTGGTACACTTAAGAATGATAATGAAAGGAAAGTGATGTGTGCACCCACAATTATATAACACTTCAATTCATTGGGTAATGTTTTTGTTTCATTAGATTTCTTGAAAATTTTTAAATAGTGAACATAATCCATGATGTTACATTTTTACATCATGATGTATTGGAATATATCCATGACCTATGTTTATGTTGTAGTGTTTTATATTATAGATACATTTCCTAGGTTGCCTTTATGTCATCATGTTATATGATGCCTCATCATTCATGTTTATGATTATCACCCATTTTACGTCTCATTGATATGAGTATTTTATAAAATGTTTTACATTCTCCATGTTATTCCATTTTTATTCCCTTACTAGGATTTACAGATTAACCTTTTTTTATGTATGTCCCCAGATTATCCCATGTAGTTTCATGTACATGAATATTAAGAAATATTTCAATAAAGATGATGTATTCCTTATTTTAATTTGTTATGTAATGTACCTAATTCCCAAATACACTATAATTATTGATCTTATAAGTTTTATTATGTTTAGTATTATGTAACCAATCATGAATTAAAGTGTAATAAATATAAAGTTTTCCATAGTTGGTATCAATGAAAAATATTAGTTATTTTTGGGATTAGGTTTAGAAAATCTAGTGAATGTCTTTGGGATAAATCTATGTATAAGAAAACATCCCTAAGTTTTTTAAATTATAGAGTAAGTGGTTTATAAAAAAAATAATGTTATATATTGATACTACATGTTTAAGTGGTTATGGTATAGATATACCTATTGCTGAAACCCAAAAACACAGTGTTGAGCTAGAATCGACCAGGAAGTTGTGCACAAAAATGGGCCTTGATGCACACCTGGTATGACACTCCTAAGAGATATTATTTGGTAAATTAAAAATATCATAATAAACCATTATTAAGGGAACAAAAAAATCCAATAAGTTTATATGTTAGGGAATAGGTCATAGATAAAAATGATTGAAGTATATAAATTCATAAGTTAAGGAATCCATGTAATTTATAAGTTAAACCTTTAATTACATTGGATTATTATTTATCGGTTTAATTACTAAAAATAATCATCCATATTTTCATATTCTAGATAATGGAAAATATAGGATGAATCACGTAAACAACCAATGTGAAGGGAAATGTGATGACTGTCCCAATGAGACGACCAACCTTATGAGAGTTGGAATCTCAAAAGTTATGATGATAATCTCTCAGACGGCACAAGTTACAAATGGAATATTGGATCAATAGAAGAAACCAAATCCCCATAATAAATAAAATACTATAATTAGGTCTTTTATGTGGAAAAGGTCATTGACTTTCAATGGATCATCTGGTCCCTTAATCATGAAAAATGGATCAGGTCCATTGAAAGTATCTTCTCCATCCTTCAATGTTTTGAGAAAGAGATATTTTTAATAGATTTTTATCACATGGAGGGAGAATATGATCAGTGGTGTACATTTATCAATAATAAAAAGTCTATAGAATAGATCGAAGTGATTGGGTGGATGGAATTATGGAATATTTTTTGATTTTTTTCTAACATTTTCAAAATTAAACTGGAATAGGATTTTTTAACCTCGAGAAAAAATATGATGAATCTATTGAGTCATATGAGGAACACATCACAAGACTTGCATGATAAGCCTTAAACATTGTTGTTACCCTAGAATTCAATCTCAAATCCTTCTTTTGTGGGCTAAAACATAGTATACGAAAAGCCCTGAAGATTCAAGACATAGATAGCTATAAGGAAATTATTTAATGTTACCTCATAGTAAAAATGGAGATAAGAAAATATGAAGGGTATCAAGGGATAAGAAGTGTAAGGTGGAGTATTATTATGGTGGTCCTATATATAAATGTATTGGTGCTAAGAAATTTTAACTTTCAACTTGTCAAAAGTGTGTAAATAATAACACCTTAAATTGCCTAAGGGGAATGAGGAAATACATAAGGTGTGGGAATGAATAAAATCTAGATAGGTATTGATGATGGGGGAAATACATTAATGTAATGGAGTAAAGGAATGATACTGTCAAACCTCAGTGAATTTTTTGTTTTTCAAACTGTAAGGAACAAGTACACTTTTCAAACCAATGCACTAAGCCAAGGGTTTTTAGAGACAACCAATAATTTCCGAGTAAGAAAGGGAGAGAATATGCTATCATAACCACTGAGGTGGATTTGAAAATGGAGTGGTGATATGTATGCTAGTTTTTCATTCAGGAATAATGAACATCAATTTTTATTTTGGTTCTATGATTTTTTTCATATCATGAATATTTAGTAGAGTTATTCAAACAACACTAAAATTCATGGAAGTAGAGATATCATTAAAAAACATAAAATGGGGAAATTATTTCATCCCATGTATATATGTCCTCTCCTATCAAAATATTAGGCCTAAACATCCCAATGAACCTTGTGATACTCCCTTTGGAGAAATTTTATGTAATTATGATTATGGATTGGATTTACATATAAAAATACAACAAAAAATACGATGAGAAGGAAATCACTCTCTATATCACAAATGATCCTCTGATTCTGTATAAATTCAAAGAGATGTATGAATGTCATTTATAAACAACATCTCAAGAGTGGATATTATTTTCGATAAGAATGAATACCATTCCAAAATTATTGATTCTAAGTAAAGGATCATCCTTAAATACCTTCTCATTGTGGGGGGGGGGATATACTGAAGTGTTTCCGAAATAATTTCTTAGGATTCCACCTAGCCATGAATTGGAATTTTCAATCGGGATTATACCTAGGGAGTTACTATTATCATGGAATCTATATAAACTGACTTCTATGAAACATGGGGAGATAAAGAAACAACTATAATGGAATATGGATAAAGTGTTGATACACCCAGGTTATTTACCATGGGGTAGAATATTCCTCTTCCTCATGTAGAAGGATGGGTCAAGGTGCCTTCTCATTTATTATCTCGAGATCATGAAAATCATGATAAAGAACAGGTATTCCATCCCATGGATTGATGATTCATTAAATAAGACACATGGGGAAAATAATTCTTTAATGTGGATCTATGGTCATGGTATTACCATGGTTGGGTGAATATGGTGGATATTCCCAACATTTCGTTTCATATAATGTACATTCAGTATGGGTTCATACTAATTCCATTCAAACTCACTAATGATCTAGAAATCATCATGGACGTTGTAAATGGATTATTCATATATTACATCAAAAAAAATTTATACTCTTTAGAATAATCCAAAATAATGGAGGATCATGAGTTTAATTTGAGCATTTTAATAAATACATTACAAAAGGAAAATTTTTATGCCAAGTACAAAAAATTAGATTTTTTGATGAAGGAGGTATCATTCATGGGGAATATTACCACATATAATGGGATATATATATAGCCTTTAACGAAAAAATAAATTGAAGGATGGATAAGGCCAACTTATGTGATAGATATCTATAATTCCAATGAATTATCTAGGTACTATGGTCTATTTGTGAGAAATTTCTCATGATTTTCAAACCCATTAAGAAAGATAACTCAGAAGGGAGTCATGTTTTGTTGGAATGATGAACGTGAAGAGAGATTCAAGGAGTTGAAAAATAGGCACATCAAAACACTTTTTCTCACACTACCCACAACTGGAGTAATTTTTGTGGTATTCAGTGATGATTCAAGGAAGGTCATGGGCTATTTGTTAATGTATGATAAAAAAACTTTTAGCCTATGCATTTCAGAAACTGAATTTTCATAAACAGAACAACCCAACACATGATCTAAAGTTGGATGTAGTGATCTTCATGTTGAAATTATGGCAGCATTATATATTTTGGTAGAATTGTGAAATATATATGGATCAAAAAATCCAAAAGTATATACTCACATAGAAAGAGATGAATATGTGCCATTGATGATTGTTTGAGATAATAAAGGACTATGAGTATTCAATCCACTACAATCCCATAAAAGAATATAAAGTGGAAGATTTACTATTTAGAAAGAATATGTCAATTCTATCAATTATGAGAATTGAGTTAGATCTAATCTTTTTAAACGTGAATAGGATGGACATGGAAATAATAAATGAAGGATTGTAATCAATCCTTTAATAAATTATTTCTCAAATATCTTTTCTCGAAGTGATAAATGATTCTCAAATATATGATTTTGTAATTCCAAAAAAAGTGGACACCATATTAAAATGTAAATCCTTTGAGTTCAATGTTAATGAAGGAGTCATGTTATTTGGGTCATGACTATGTGTACCATGAAATAGTGAGTTAAATAAGGGGTGGTAAGATGATGCACATAGCTCTAACTTCTTCATATATACAGGAAGAAAAAAGATGTATCGAGATCTCTGAGAACACTATTAGTGGGACAATATGAATAAAGAGATCATGGAATATACATCAAGATGTCTTTTATATTATCAAGTGAAAGAATAATGGAAAAAATCCTAGGGTATTATGAAACCATTACCTATAAAGGAATTGTCCCGTAAGGGGCGACACAGCGCGAGGGTTCTCTCCCGTCACCACCTCCTGGTTCCGCCCTGGTCGGCTCCTCCTTCCTCCCCGTTGTTTGTTGTTCGCAGCGGTGGCTTCCTCGTCTCGGTCGTCACGACGGTAAGCTTGATTCGGCCTTCTTTTCTCGACCCCTCTCTATGGGTTGGGTTTCACGGCGGCGCACTCGTCCTACGATCGACTCCTAGATTCCGCGGGGTGAGGGAGTATTTCTGCTATCAGATGCAGGCACTTGGTGGTTGGATGTGGCCTCCGGGGGTCACCGGGTTGGTGGCGATGGGTTTTGGAACAAGATCTGGTTTTTGATCGGGTTCTGTTCCTGTTTTTAGTTTTCAGTTTTCTCCTTTCTACATTTCTGCTGCTGGATGCTGTTTTGGTGACTTTGTGATTCCGTTTTGTGGATGGATCTGGTGGTTTCGTACCAGCATTGATGCTCTGATGGAAGCAGGACGGCTCTCCTGTTCTCAAGATGCGATTCTGTTTGGTTTCTTGTGGTTTTGAGATCTCGTATTAGGATGCAGGGCCGGTCTCTTTTTGATGAGCGGTGTTAATTTTCTTTTGTAGTGATGAAGACGATGGTTTTCTGGTTTCTTTTCCTTCTGGACTTGGTGTTTCTGGCAAGGTTGATGGTTTCGTTTCTGTGTACTGCTTCTGTTCATTGAATTGGCGGTGCGGATGGTGGGTGGTTCGGTCGATTGTGGGTGCTCCGGCGACGACTTCCATTCTCCGGCGACCTGCAAGGATGGCGGTGTACCTGCAAGGATGGAGATGTGTGATGATGGGTTCGCGGTTCGAGGTCTAGAGTGTGGAGTTCGATGCATTGATTGACTGCTTTAATTTTTCTCGTGGCTCGAGTTTTCCTCAGGTCCTGTAACTGTTTGGTTTTTGAATTTTTCCCCTTTGTTTTCGTATCCCGCGTTTGCTGTAACGTTTGGGTTTTGTGTTGTTTTGGTTACCGCTTACCCATAAAGCGGGTATTTAGAAAATCAAAAAAAAAAAGAATTTTCAGTCATTACCTATAACTATATACAAATAGAAAAACATAACCATAGAATTTGTCACTAGCCTTCTGACAAATTCAATTGGAAATAAGGATATATGGGTTCTGGGGGATCATCTTACAAAAAATTATCACATCATTACAATAAGATATGACTTCTTACTTGATCAACACACAAGGATATACATTAGGGAGTTGATTAGGCTGCATGGAATCCCACTATCAATTATGTCTAATAAACACTGAAGATTTTTTTCTATGTTCATGAAAATCCTCCAAAATATTAAAAATAATTAGTTAAACTTTAGTTCACTTTATCACCATTAAATTGATATCCAATATCGGAATATCATCCAGACAGTCCAGAAATTTTTTTAGGATGATCAATTTACTTCAAAAGAGGTTGATATCAATATCTTCCTTTGGCTATGTTCCCATAAAAAAAAGTTTCCACTCAATAATCCAAAAAGTCTACCTATGATTCCCTTTATGGGAAGAGGTGTAGAACACTATATGTTGGGATGAAGTTGGGGGAAAAACTTCTTTGTCCTGAAATGGTCAAGGAAATGGTGGAAAAGGTTAAGAAAATTTAATAGAACATCAAGGATGGTAAGATTCAATTGAAGAGGTATGCAAACAATATTTGATGAAACATAGAGTTTATTGTCAAAGACATGGTATTTTTTTCATATCTCTATATAAGAAAGTCATAATATTTTAGAAGAAATTAAATATTAGTCCAAGATACAAATGTTACATTGAGATATTTGATCGCATTGAAGTAGTGGCGTATTGATTGACACTCCCAACTAACCTATATCAAGTACATGATATACTCCCTAAATCACTCTTGAGGAAGTATATACCAGACCCCTAACATTTACTCCACATAGAGGTGGTACTATTAGAGAATGATCTCATATATGAAGATAATCTAGTAAAGATCATGGATCGTAGAGGTACTGTTCTATGAAACAAGATGATGTATCTAGTCAAAGTGTTTTGGAGAAACCAACATTTTGAATAAGAGACATGGTAATTAGAGGAGGAAATGAAGAAAAATACCCTCATCAATTTTTTTAAAGGAAATGAAAATTTAGAGGGGGAAACTTATGAAGCAGGGAATATTGTAATGACCGGAACTATTATAAATAAAATTTCCTTTCAAATTTAATTAAATATATTATTATTTATTATGGTTAAAGAAAATACATGAACTTATATGGTGTTGTTATATACTATAATATTTAAAAGAACATTCATAATCATTACCATTGATACACTATCCACTGAACAGTAATTATATGATTATTATAAACACCGGTCTTTAACAAATCTAGTTGAAACAATCAATGGAAGTGATAGACTCAAACTATATGATCATACCCTATGAATCCTATTTACTAAAGCTTCTGATAGAGATAAGATCACTGATATTTTCCATTAATGATGACCAAGATGAGATCAATCAACTTAATCATGAGGGGAACTATTTATATGGGAAGTTCAAGCTCATTGAGATCACAAACCAAACCATGTAAGCCAACCTACCCCATGAAGGTCTCATCATCACACACCTTACCCTTAGGGAGTTTTCTGGTGTGTTAATGTGATGTGTATCTAGAAACTATAAATATGAATATTTACAAAAATTTTAAAATAATAAGTGTTATATTTACTTGTTGTTATTGTTACATTATAACTGATTTTGATTTTGATATAATAAAACAAAAAGTGTATTTTTGGGTAATATTCAAACTCAATTAAGGAATTTATTTTCTGGAATTATTTTATTTTTGAAGTAAATAAAAATTTAGTAAAATATTATTATTAAATAATGATGATTAAATAATGTGGTTCTATGTTTATTTGATCAATATTATAAATCCTTTATGAATCCTCTAAAATCATTAAAATATTTTAAGGTTTTAAAATCATTTCTTTAAGATTATGACTCACCTACCCATTATAAAAGGGTATTATTTTATTTTGTTCTACCCTTGGAATTATAAAATAATGGGAAAAGTCTTATTTTTTAGAAACAATGGTTATGTACCATCATAAGGTTTGTGGTTTTGGTTTTTTTATTATATAGATCCCAAAACATATGTTTGGGAAATAATAAAGAACTACTCTTTCTTTTCCTACATAAACCCACTCAAAATCCCATTTCTCTTCACTAAAAATCATTAGGCCAAATCCTTAATCTTCCATCCACTCTCTAGAGTCCTCTTATTAGGCCCATAATATCTTAGGAAGATCCTCCCATGTATATGAAATTACACTCTCAAGGTAAGGGATCCTATCCTTCTCTTCTTTATTCAAGTGTATTATTTATATTATTTCATTTATATTAATTTCCTATTGTTGTGATATATTCTTACATATACTAATTACTTTAAATTTTATTTCTAAATTATTATATACCCCTTTCACTCTCATCAATCCCTCTTATGAACATTCATACACCCCCATTATGTTGCCGGAATTTCACCACAATTTTTTGTGTCGAACAATTGTATAGTGAATACCCATACTCAATTCCTATCAAGCGTGTTCAACTTTATGAACATAGATTTATTTATTTGAGACATACATGTATTTATTCCACACTATTTGATCATAGAATAAAATATTAATATGAATGAATCCATGTTGTATGATCTATATAGAATACTTAATCATGAGAATGAAATTAAAGTGATGGGTTCAGCCATAATTATATAGTGCTCCAAAGTATCGGGTAATGTTTTATTCTCATGACACATCATACAAGGGACTAAGGATTGAACCTAATCCATAACATGAATTTTTACATCATTATTTATTGGCAGTTATCCTTAACCAATGTTAATGATTTTGTGTTTTATGTGGCTTCCACATTTCCCATGTGGCCTTTATGTTACCATGCTATATCAGGCCTCATCATCCATGCTTATGATTATCACTAATTTTATGTTTTATTTATTTTCTTATTGTCTCAAATATATTAATTTAAGTCATTTTATTCCATGTTTATTACATTATTGGGATATATATTTCACCCATTTCTTATGTATGTCCCTAGGTTATACAATGTAGTTTTATGTATGGTCATGTTAAAGAAGTTTTCAAAAAAGATGATATATTCCCTATTTTAAGTTGTTGTGTATTATACATAATTCCAAAAAGAAATACACTTCTCAATATTCCAGGTTTTATTTTTTCTAATATTATGTAATAAATCATGAACTATTGTGTAATAAAGACTAGGGTTTTCATAGATATAGTTTAACATTTTTTGTAGATATTATTTTAACCGACATGAGAATTATGGAAAATATCATTAGCGAGACCTTGAGTTGGTCTAGGGGAATGTTAATTAAGGATATATTTTCATATTTTGATAAGAGTTTGGATATATAGCTATATAGTAGTGCCCCACTATGTAGATCCAACTCACACCCAAGAAATAACTATGTAGATCTGGATCATACATATGCAATGTGGGTATGTATGACTATGCATGGTGGACCATTTTTTTAGCATTATCCATGATTCCCAAAAACAAATTAAATGTGTTAGACCAAATTTCAAAGACCAAGAGAGACCTGCTCAGTGTGAGAAACAAGTGGTTGATGAGAAATAACTCATATTGTGTTGATGAGGGGTTCAAGAAAAAGTGGGAATGGATGTCCAGATTGCGTATTTCCATGGTAATGGTTTACAGATGAGAAAATACATTTTTAGGTATCATATTTAGAAATGGATAAGACAGGGGATGAGGTCATTTTCCTGTATCATATTTTTTATATTTACACGAAAATGACTCAAGATTGTGATAATGAAATTTTTTTTGGAGGATGAGAATAGATAAGGCTCATCATGAATGATGGGTAACTTAATCATGCACAAGATGAGCTTTCAGAATGTGTAATATTTTTGGCAAGAATTCACATTTGGTTCACTTTTTATTAAATTAGGGAAGGAATCAAGACAAAAAAACCATTTAAAATAAATCTCTATGTTTAGATAAAGATCATACTCAGAGGGGGTAATATTTTTTTGGAAATTTAATTTAGACTTGGTATAGAGAATATTGGTATCACAATGTATCTGATTTGAATTATAATCAAGTTATAGATAGTTGTTTCTGGTATACAAAAATAGGTTTTTCTTAGATGTGGGGAGGTAGAATTTTTTTCAAACAATACATAATATTTGTTATCCTCCCTCTAGATAGATAAAGATATTGTTTATGGAAAAGGGATTACCTTAGTGTGGATCCATTAGATAATTCATTTATCACTGTAATGGAATAAAATACTATGATAGGAGGGGGATTGCAAGATTTTATTTATTTATTTTATTTTAAATAATGATAAACACAATTTGAAGAAGTGAACTGCACTTCCCTACTGAGATCTGAATCGTATACAAGGGATTAAATGATGTAACTCTATTTCAAGGACTATGACTGGGCCTAATATAGATAATCCAAGAATAACTAAATATCCTATATGGAGAATAATCAATCCAAAAAAATTTATTTGGGAAAAGTTACCCTACACTGATATGACTTGTATGGAGGGGAATGGGGAATTCCCCTCCTCAATAGAGAATTTATCCCCCTCCATCTGGGATGATGTTATCTAATTATTGGATATATTTTGATGGAAAATGGATCTCATATTGAGAGATGATTTCATTTAGGGGGGAATCTTCACAACCTCATAGTAAAATGAGGGAGAATACTATTGATATTGATCAAGAACTATGGAAAGCTATAGTGGAAATGAACCTTCAGTTATGTCAAGGATATCATAACTTGGAGTTGCTTGGTATCTTGAATGATCAAGAATGAACCCACTAATAATTTTTGTATATGAAGTTCCCCACAAAAATCAATATCATTTATAGGGAAAGGAAAAAGGATGAATTATTTTCTCAGACACTATGGCTATGTTCAAGATATGAGATATAGGAATTAAAAGGTATCCCATATAGAACGGTATAGTAATGTCTCATCCTGATTGTTACTATACTGGTGCCCCAATATGATTCACCCAAAGGCCTCAAGTGAACCTCCCTACATGTCAAAGGCTTTTGACTAGAGTTAAGGGATTATAGTGTGATAATATGTCGACTAGTCCGTAATACCAGACTAATGAAACATGAAAAATAATCAAGAATCTTCTATAGAATTAAATAATCAAAGTGGATAATCGTTAAATAATATGAAATATAATAATGATATAATAATTAATTGAATTTAGTAAAGACCCGAATGACAATTTCTTACCGAAAAATTGATCACCCCAAGGGCCGACCATATATATAAGAAGACGTAAAAGAAATTTAAGTAAAAATACTGGGATCTGCTAATAAATATGAGCCAAAAAACATACTTGATATCCAAGACACCATCAAGATACTACATCATAATCATAGTAATCCATACAAGTATCTCTCACTAATCATGAAACCCTGGGCCTCATACTTATCAATCATCTATCTTTGATCGGCTTGAAATCATATATAAGGTCTGAAATCACAATGAGGTACATGTATATGGGTGAGACATAATCTATGTATTCCACCCACCAATGATGAACATATAATATGATTTTATGACTACATGATCATGTAATGTTATCATCCTAGTAGAGAAATAAATAAAAATTAAATAAAATTAAATAAAGTGAAACCAAAGTTGATACTAGGGATTGTGATCCTAATAAACTAGAAAATGTGTTATAATGTTTATATACATATATATGTGTATATATATTCCAATATATATATATCTGAGTAATGTTAAAACTAATATAACTCAACAATATTCGATCATTGGTTATACAATATCTATTTTATGGACATCATTTAGAAAACGCATTGATATGGGGGTCGTACCACTCAATCTAGGTAAAACAAGCTAATCCATTGGTTTTTAATCCCAATCTACAATACCAAATTCTTTCAATGTCTTAAATGTATATTATAAAGATAAATTTCCACATGGAAATACTTTTCCCCACTATAGGTTCACCCATACTCGCCTCTAATCACTATAATGAAGGATTACATATCACAACCAGACATCATGTAAAGATGAAAATGAGATGGATTTCATAAAAATAATATGATATAAATAATCCCAATCTCTAAGTCATAGGTCTAGGTCTATAGTTGTTCATGACATCAAATATCAGATGAACCCTATGGGTGATGATCCTTGGGCGATCTTTAAATGTAATTCTCTCTAGCGCCAAGTACATGCTTGAAAACCATTAAAATAAATGTCTCAACAACCCTCTCCTAGAAAATAATAGTGAGTTCCATGATGGGGAATCCACCAGACCCTTGGTAGAATCCTAGTCATCCCTCAAGGTGATCATAATTTAATCCTCGAGAGTATCTAAAATCAACAATGAGAAGAGCCATTTCCAAACCATAATCAAGTAAGTCGCATAATCCAGATCCTAGGAAGTATGTATGAGTATCCCAGTAAACAGGTAGTCTCAAAATATGGATCCAAATATGTAACTATAACTATCATAGTATAATTTTAAATAATAAAATGATCAGAATCCGAACCCTGGGAAGTACGTCTAAGAATATCAAGAAACGAATAGGAACATAAGCTAGATCCCATGAAGTATATCTGGTCATCCTAAAATATAAATTACATTATGTCTATCCCAATTTCCATCTACCTCTAGAAATCACAGAGTAATCATGTGAATTAATAATATAGAGAGAGGGTGGTCGAATTACTAAACACCCCACTATTAACATAGAATCTGAGAAATACAAGTTTTATTAGGGTTCTATGGTGATACATGCAACCATCTCTACCCAAACCCTTAACACACTTTCTTAGGGTAAGTCATGTAAAGAGGAACCCATTGGGTCCCTCTTGTCAAAGCACTGAAGACGAATCATACAGGGATCCTTGAGTCTACACATAAGATAAAGCATCAGTCTTGGGATTTTCTATGCCAGTTTATATAAAAAGGTATCCTTCTTGGAATCATCAGAATGAATTTGGTAATAAAATGAATCACACACAGGATAAGTGGAGGAACGATATAATGGATCTTTAGAAACAACTCGTCTCATGTACTCCTAGGACATAATGGAACATCTCGCAAGTGATATGTCTTCAAGGGAAAAGATACATAAGAATCTGTCATAGTAGATAGATCAAGGCCCATCTTAGATTAATCTATCATTATACATTGGTCTGAACAACCAACCAATATATCACACTCTCATGAGATAATCTAAACTAGTTACTAGGGGAAGCACTTCCCCATTATAGTTCTATCCCCCCAAAAAAATTTGGAATCCTCAAATCACCCAAAGGGTTCCACCATCACGATCTATGTGAAAAACACTAAAAATTGACCACTCATGTATCCAATTATAACTCTTCGGAATAAGAACCTGATGAACACTCAAAAGGGAAAAAATAGGGTAGTATATGACAAGTATATAAAATTACAAGTCATATACATTTAAAGGTCCACTTGGGTATGTACTCTAACCAGACATGGCATGAAAAAATCAAGTACACGACTTGAATAACATGTACAATATGATTACACATCATGGGTTACCCTTACATGTACCTCACATGGCATGTCCATGTATCTTTTCCTAGTCGTGTACTCATACATGGTGTGTTACCCACTTCGGGATTGGTTGTGTACTCTATATGGCCATATACCCCCACATGTGTTATCTGGAAAATTCCTCACCTACATGGGAGAGAATGAGTACATAACTTGTACATCTAGTACATGGAGTATATTGGGAAAAATACCCTCAAAGTGTCCTCTTTGTATATTTTGGGTACGATTGTATTTGTCGACAAAGCCAGATGACCGCGAATGAGTTTGGTTAATGTTTGTTGAAGCATGTGTTTTAGGTTGTGAAATTTCATAGTGTTTTCCAAAATTTTGGGCCTCAAAATAATGAGAATGATTTTGGAAAAGGAAGGATTTTGGAGAAGGAGAGAACTATTCGTTTTCTGCAAATGATGGTACGCAGACCAAAAATCATGGTACATGGACTGTGTATGTGAAACGGCTCACAAGACAAAAACATTTCAAAAAATGAAAAATGGATTGATTAAGTCTTGGAGTTTATGGATGGATTGAGATTTGTGGGATGTCTTATTATTGTAAGAAATGAGGAGGTGTTTTTTGGGGCAATGAAGGTTATTTTTTTTTTGAAATGGAGGTGGTAATTTTGGCCACTGCTAAGTAAGCATGGCTGTACAGAGACTACATAGGGAATAATGGTTGACATGAGAAGTAGTATGCAGTGAAGGTTGTACCACATAAAATATTTGCATAAATATCGGATTAGAATATTATTTAGATATTTTTTACTATATAAGGGGCACTAATCCCATCATTACTCAAATCCTTTTTCCTCAGAAAACATCTTCTCTCAGATAACTCAGAAAAAGTATAAAATTGTTTTGCGTTGGAGAATTCCAGGATGGGTGAAGTAGTTTATGAGGAGGATTCCACGAAAATAGAATAAGTGATATGAGAAATGGAGTATCCATTGGAAGAAGGAATTTCACAAAATAGGAGGTGGTTTTTGGAAGCAGTATGCATAAGAAGAATGCAGAATCGGTTCCTGAAGAAGGTATGCGGAGGTAATACACTACAGTGAATGTAGAAGAAGTTTGAAAAAGAGGTGGTCCATGATGAAAATGTTCTACACAATTCTCCTAAGAATTAGGTGGTTTGTGAAGGGAATTAAACTATATATGAAATCAATTTCAGATAACTAATAATACGAGAGTAAGTGGATTTCATCTATGGGTGAAACAGGGACTTCAACAGAGATTTTACCTATAGTTGAGGATGTGGGATTTCATGTAAATGAAGGGACCTACAAGTCCATAAACTATGACTAGATCCAATACAAGATCAGTGAGTGAAGTAAGATGAAGAAAATGATCCTTTCCATTAGTTGTGAGCCATAGAAAAAGACCTAGGGAGTGGCCCTTGGAAATAAGTGAGGAGACTCAAAATCTTGTAAAGGTAGTGAGCCTAGTCATATAATTAATCTAGCCCGAACCATATAATTAGTTGTGAGTTTTATTAGATTTAGTATAGTGGAAGATATATTTTTTATACTCCTTTGACATAGAACAATGAGGGAAAACCAAGTAAAATCACGGTGTCCAGTGCATGATTTCATTTATGTTCATATACTTCTATTCGAGAAAGAGAGATGTGTGTGTTGTTATCAATGAAACAAGATCTAAATAAGCATTAGTTTTAATCTGTCATATCCTAATTCACCCCACATAGGGTATTTGACCTAGTAGACATAAAAATTGGTATCATAAGGAATGGTCAAACGTCTGTGGTTCTCTTTTCTTAGGATAAATAGAGGTTTTCAATCACAAAGGTGTTCCAATCTTTGATGGAAAACATTTTCAGATATGGAAGAATCAGATGTATCACTACTTCTAATCATTATGAATTGATGTATTTACAACATATATTCATGGAATATCATCCATTATCAATAGTTATTCTTTGTTAGAAGCTAACTGAAGAGAATTGGATGCTTATGTTAAAGAGATCAATGCTTTAGGGGAGGACCTATCAAATTAAATTTATACAAAGTTGATGTAATGTAAGTCATCACATGCTATGTGGGAAAAGTTGTTGAATATTTATTAGGGAGAATCAAAATTTAGAGAAGTAAAGTTGCAGGTTCTATGAAACAAATATGAGGATCCCATAATTTACACTAACAAGTCTGTTGATACATTCTTTGAACATCTGAATGTTTTCATGAAAGGCATGTGCGACCTCAGAGAAATTATTGATGATATAAATATTGTCAATCAAATCTTGAGAAAACTTTCACCTCAGTTTAATCCAATGGTTTCTATGTTGGAATATAAAGATCTGATTGAGCTGACATTGGATAACTTTAAAAGTGCTATTATTTAATTTGAAATGAGATTTGATGGTAACAATGTTGTAGAAAATGGGAAGTCTAGATAAGTTTCATTTAAGACAATGAAGAAGCTCTATGTTGATGATATTTATGAGGAAGAAAATTTGGAAGAATTCATGTCATTTATCTCCACAAATATGAAAAGAGTAAGAGGAAATTTTGAAGGAAAACTTCTACTTGCATGCTTCAAATGTGGAAATGTTCGAAATTTTACAATAAATTTCCCTATGAAGTTTGAAGATGATGATGAATAAAATGATGAAACTTCTCAGAATAATTTTTCAACCATTGCGAAAGACAGGACATGTGATAAGAAAATTTTTTTAGAGAGAAGAATGTTCATTCAAAAGATGTTGAAATTTCACAATAATACGAGGAAGAATATTTATAGGACATTATAAATCATAAAGCATATTTCATGGTATTAGTTGTGGGAAATTTCCAAATAAAGGAAGAAACAGACAGTGATGAGGGAGAAGTAGAAGGAAGAGTTGAACATCAGGATGAATTATAAGCTTCTGTTGAAGAGATAGATGTTTGGAGAGCCAAAAATAGAAAGAAAACATAGTGGATCATGTCTCCAAACCCTATACAGAGAATCAAGAAGAATATATGTCTGAGATGAATGATGAAATTGAAAAAATCAAGTCTTCAATGCTATAAAGCTCGGAAATGTTGGTTGAGTAAAATCTAAAAATTAAAGAACAGAAAAGTTATATTGATAGTTTGAATGAATCTAGAAAATATAAAATAAAATGTATATAGGAATATTAATATGATGTTTTTAGTTTACGATAATGTGTTAAGGATCAAGAAAAAATATTGAGTCAAAAAACAAAATTGGGAAAACAAATAACACATGCAATATAAAGGATGAAATTGGAGCATAGTTTTCTAGTAGAATTGAAGTAATAGTTATATTAAATTTTTTTGTCCAATATGGGGTTTTATAGTAAATATAAAATATAAATGGTTTTATTCAGATCAAAAGAACCTACTCAGAGAATGAAGATTGATTTGGGTACAAAGAAGAATATGATAATTCAGAGAACACATGGGAAAAGTAGGGGTATAGTATTTTTAGATTGGAATGTACCCTACACATGATGCTATTTTTTTTGAAATATGGGAAACTCAAAAAATATTTGTTCCACATAAAAGAGGTATTAAAGGGTACCAGACCAAAAAAGGCAGTCATACAGAGCTCAATTTTCTAGGTCATAATTTTATGGTCACTATTTCATGTTTTGAGGATTCAGACACATCTAACGATATTTCTCATAAAAAATATAGAGTAATGTGCCAAAGAAGAATGTGGTTTCTTATAAGTATCAAACAAATGTATCATCAAATGAGATGAAAATGAAAAAACTATTTTCATCCCTATAAGATAAAGATGGACCATCATATTCCACGGATTGTCAAAAGTATAAATCCATACCGGGTATGAAGTAAAAAACAAGGATAAAAATGAAAATATATGATCATGAAGTTGTTGGAAAAATTTCATTTAAGGTAAAAATTTGCACTGGGATATAGATCATTGATATTGGATGCACCTCCCACATAACAGGAAATAAGTATCTGGTGATGGGAATTAGGTACAATAAAGAAGGTATTTTCATATTTGGTAACGATGAGGGATTTAAAAATATTGGCTCTCGGAAAGAAATATATTAGAGGAAAGTCATGAGACATGCCTATTTCTTGGTTATTGAATATGTTAGTCACAACTTATTAAGTGTTTGTAAATAATGCGACTCAGGACATGCAATAATATTTTCCAATAAATTTTGTTTCATCAAGGAATAATATGGTTCTATTGTATTCTAGGGAAATCATAAAAAGAGAATATCTAACTCAAGATTGTAGAAAAAGATATGTACTTTCTATCCAAGGAAGAATAAAAAAATTTGTGTCATAATCATCGAAGCCATGGGATCAAAATGTCATAGGAAGATCTCAGGAAATATGATTCTTATAGAGATCAACCTATATTATCACATGACCATACACTTATGTGTGATTCCTACTAACAAGGGAATATTATTTGAATAATATATAACGAAAAATAGAAAAGACCAATGATATTTCTTGAGTTGGTTCAAATTGATGTATGTGGAAACATTTCACTAAGAGAACTTGATGGGAGGATATATTGTATTATATCCATTGATGATTATATAATAATGTCATGAGTATCAATCGTTACCCATAAGTATGAGGTGTTCAGTTTCATTAAAATATATCACTATGAAGATGAAAAGATGCTAGATCAGAAAATCTAGAAGATCTAAATAGATAATGGAACATAGTTCACACATTTCCATGTGGGGTATTATCTTGAGAAGCAAGGGATAAAGAATAAAGTTTCAGTGGTGAGAACCCAATATCATAATGGAGTTATTGAGAGATGTAATCGGATCATGAAAAACGTGGATAGAACAATGATCATTTATAAAGTCCTTCCAGATAAATTTTTGAAATAAGCATTGAAGAAAATAATATACACTTCAAAAAGTGAATTATTATATTCAAAAGACGAGAAGACTCTATATGAAATATGGTATGGAAAGAATCCATCATTGAAGAAATTATGAGTCTTCATAAGTAAGTTTTTCATTATCAATAAAGAGAAACACATTAAGATTAAATTATATGGTGATGAAGGGATATTTATTCGATATTAAACGACTATAAATGCATATAAATGATTCAACAATAGGATAAGAAATGTAGTTGAAATTCATAATGTAATTGTAGTGGAGATTGAACCAAATATTTAAAAAATACATGATCACTCTCAGGGGGATAGTGACGAAGAGACAAGATGATTAGAAGATGTTTTAGTTCCATAGGTTGTTTCAAAAGAATTTTAAGATAATTAAAAATATGAACACAATTAAGTATCTACAAAAATATAGAAGAGAAGAGATAAAAATTATAGACATAACATAATTGGTGATCAAACATCACCAGTACAGACAAAGAGGATGAATACTCTATAAAAATAAGCATACTTATCCTAGGTAGATATAAAATATTCTGATGAAGCAGCAGGTGATGAGAATTGGTTTCATTATATGAATGAAAATCATGATAAAATTGAGAAGAATCAGACATGGGAGATTGTCTCGAGGACAATAGATAACAATGTCTTTGGGAAAAAGTGTGTTTTTCACAACCAGATGAATGAAAATGGTTTTTTAATTAGAAACCAATCACCCATAGTGTGCAAAGGTTACTCTCAGAAAGAGGTTATAGATGTTAGTGAAACATTTGAATATGTTGCAATGATAGAGTCACTCAGATTATTCTTGGCCATGGGAGTGAAAAGGATGTTCATGGTTTTCTAGATGGATGTAAATTCAACATTTCTGAATGGGATAATGTAATATGAAGTTTATATTTACTAGTAAATGGTTCTCTTATTAATGAAGATGAGAATAGTTTTTATCACATGGAGAAGGTTTTATATGGTTTCAATCAAGCACTAAGATCATGGTATTTCAAGATAGATTAGTTTTGGAAAAAGCTTAGTTTTCAGAATGGTCGATTTGATTAAAATTTATATATGAACCATGATAGTAATAAAAGGGTGATGATGTTGTAATATGTCGATGAAATAATCATTGGGGGATCATATGAAGCACAATGTAGAAAGGTTTCCGAATTTATGAAAAGTGAGTTCGAAATGTCAATGATTGGTGAAGTGACATTCTTCCTTATTCTATAGGTGACATAAGTAAAGAATGGAACATTAATTTCTCAATCAAAATATGATAAGTAAATTTTGAGAAGGGTTAGAATAGATAATTACAAGTGTATAAAGACTCTGTTGGCTACCTGCATGAAACTATCTCAGGATGATGAAGCCAAAGTAGTCAATGTCAAAGAATATAGGTAGATCATTGGAATACTGTTTTACTTAATGGTATCATGAGAATATATTTTTTTCCACATTTCAAGTATCATGGAATTAAATAAATGCCACAAAAATGAGATTTCTTGTAGTAAAAAATATTATTTCGGTAAATTAAGGGCACATTGGATTTTGTTTCTGATGTACAAAGAGAGACCTCAACAAGAATTATTAGGATATACAGATGTAGATTGATCTGGTTCAACATAATATAGGAAATCAACATTGAGTTTTTAATTCTATTTTGGTGGAATATTTATTTCTTGGATAAAAAATAATCAATTTTTCATTTCATTTATCACCATAGAAGTCGATAATATTCCGGAAACTCAAGCGTTCAAACTACCATTGTGGATGAATCAAAAGATTGATGATATGGGAGTTGATGTGAAGTCTCCAATCTTAATCCATTGTGATAATTCAAGAGCTATAAATCTGAAAAAAAAAATCACTTCATCACACTAGGATAAAGAACATTGAAATAAAGTATCATTTTATTAAGGAGAAGGTGGAGAAGGGGATTGTGATGTTGGAGTATGTGCCTACAGAACAAAAAGTTGTAGATATTCTGACAAATCCCTTACCCAAATAAGCACATGAAAGGCATTAACTGGCTCTGCGATTTCATTATAATCCTCGTACATGAAAATGTGTTGATGTGGAGCCCCCTCTACCTGATCTATGAAGTGTTTTTTCATTAATGAGACAATCTGTGTTCTTTACCCTGTTTTAGACCTCAATGAAATGGACATCATGTTTGTTGAAAAAGGGGGATAAATTATGGCTTGATAAGGGAGAAAAGGTCTTAGTCAAGACATGTGGAGAATTTTCTATATTGAACAACGAGATAGAGTGACTTGAACATATTAGGGGGAGCATTGATGTAGGGGGAGTATTAAATCTAAGTATTCTTGATGAGATCTATAAAAGGATAAATATCACAATAGTTTTGGTTCGTGATGAATGTAGAGGAGTGTTGTTGGAATGGATTGAAGTGATTCACTAATGAACATTGCATTATATTCTTATTTATCATGCTGAGCATGGTGCATGTGGGCCAAGATTGTGTATTCAGTAAATCCATGATCTCTGTCTTATTTGTATGAAGCGAATGCAGGTTGAAGTTGGAAGAATACTTAATGAGATATTAAATTATGAAATTGTTTTCAAAAAACCAATGGAGGATATTATTGGGGAAAAATATCTCATGGTGTCCTATCGGTATGTTTTGGGTGAGGTTGTTTTTGGTGGATAAGACATATGACCGCAAATGAGTAAGGTTGGTGTTCACTAAAGTATATTCTTATGGCGGAAAAACTTCATAGTATTTTCCAAATCTTTAGGCCTCAAAATTGAGAGTATGATCTTGGAACAGTTATGATTTCAGCAGAGATCATTGTTCCTAGGACAGAAAGGATGGTACATCGACCATGAAGCATTGTACATGAACCATGTATGGGAAATAGTTCACAGGATGGAAACAGATCACGGAATGAAAAAAAATTCATGGAATTCATGTATTTTGTGCACGTATGGAGGTTTTTGGGATATCATATTTTGGTGGAATCATTGGGGTGATTTTTGGAGCCATGAAGTCTATCATTTGTGAAATGGAGACAATAATTTTGGCTGCATCGATGGGAGAGTGGTGGTACATAGACCATAAAGGGAATAACAATTTTCAGGATACGCAATTCACGGTGAAGGCTGTATTGCATCTATGGTTTGGGTAAATATCATATTAGTATATTATGTGGATATATTTTTCTATATTAGGGGATATAATCACATCATTCTTCAGAGTGTTTTTCATAAGAAAACATAATTGATCTAGGAATTCCATGTAGTCCGGAAGTGGTTCACGAGGGATAATTATACGAATGGTGAAGTAGTTCATGAGGAGGATTCTGCGAATGGAGAAGAAGTGGTCAGTGTAATGGAGTAGTCTATTGAAGAAGTAATTCCATAGAAGTAGAGGCAGTTCACTTAAGTGGTGTGTTAAAGAAACACATGTAAGAGGTTCACAATGATAGTTTTTATAGGCAATACATGATAGTGAAAGCAGGGGTTGTTCACAGAAGATGTGGTCTATAAAGCATATGCACTATATGGTTCGAAAAAGAAGCTATTTGTTCATGAAGGGACTTAATAGTTTGTGAAATCAATTTCCACTAACTACAGTACATAGAAAATTGGATTTAATTAATGGGTGAAAATGGGACTTCAATACACCATCTACCTATAGCAGAGGATTCATTATGTCATGAAAATGAAGGGACCTATAGTCCAAAAACTATTAATTGATACCTTAAAAGAGTAGTGAGTGAAGGTAGAGTAATACAATGATCTTTTCCACCAAATGTGACCCAAAGAATTATATATAAGGAGTGAGCCTTGGTAACACAGTCAGAAAACAAAAAATATTGTAAAGGCAGTGAGCATGTGAATATAAGTTATCTAGCCCGAACCATGTAATTGGTAGTGATATTTTAGTGGAATTGGTACATTATCACATCACCATTGTATGCTACTTAGATGTATTCTAGTGAGGGTGAAGTAAAATCTTCATTTCGTGTGCATGATTTCATTTCTATTAATATATTTTTTATGAGAAATAGAGAAATTTGTTTTTTTAGTGACTAAAAAAATCTGAAGGGGTTTCAGTTTTAATATTCCACACGCAGATTCTCCCCCCACCCTCTCAGGGTATTTGACCTAGTGTACCTTTCCAGTATACTCCCATTACCTATGAGTTACATCTAAAAAGTTTGTCTTCCCTAAATGGACAGAACACAAGATGTGTATTCCTGAACTACACGATGTATGATTGGGTTTTCGGAATTGGAAACCATTGTGAACAACTTGAAATCCAATTTTCTCCACAAAATCTATATGCCAACCCTCAGGGATCCTAAATGGTATTTAAAAATAAAAAGTGGTCAATATATGGGGATTTGTGGCCTAATAATGAAAATGACATACCCTTTAGTGAAATCAACCAATGATTTGCCTGTTTCCATGATTTACAGTTGCCACATGTTGATCCAACTCCTCCAAAGCACCATGGTGGTACCTCTCTTCCTCTCTTAATATTTATCTCTATCTATCTACAGATCCTCTCTTAGTCATTATAATATAATAATATATGATTTTTAAGTGCATAACTAGAGGATAAGTGTAGACATAAATAAATAATGAAAAAGAAAAAAAAAGAAAGAAAACAAAAAAGGGTCTGACACCATCCCCAACACCAGACAAAAGTGTATACCTCTCTTAGGAAAAAAATATCGTTCCTGATGTAATGGAAGTGATGAAATCTAAATATAATTCCCCATTTGAAGGATATTTCTGAACGAACATGTATTAATAATTTAATATTTAATTTATTATATATTAAATAATATTTATTCTTCGAAACCTTGACTGATCTAGAATTACACCAAACTGATTTCCTAGGGTAAAAATATATATTCCTTGTCAAATAGAGTGGTTTGAAAAATTATATGAGGTTGTCTACTTGGGTAAAAGACCATTTTCCCCATCATGAGAATCTAAAAGAAAAATTACAAGGGATCCATAGTGTGGCTGGTATCAGTGGACTTCAGTGTGAGCAAGGGAAGCTGGCTCCGGGAAGGCAGGCAAGGTGTTGGTCCATGAGTTAGCTGGAAGGCGAGGTGCTGGGAGGGCCGGCAGTGCAGAGGGTGGACCAAGAGGTGGGTTGGACAACTACTGCCAGTGGGGAGTAGATCCTTGGGCTTTGGTGCATGGCAACTTGAGTTGGGGGAATGTTCCAACTTGGTAAGGGGCAGAGGCTACCAGATGGCTCTAGGGTTGCGCCGAGCATGGAAGAGGGGGTCCGCACAGACCCCCCCCATAAGAAAACATTTTTTTTCGGATTTTGATTTTAGGCGCCAGCCCCCCCCCCCCCCTTATTCATTCTTTTCCAGCCACCCTATTCATGTGGGACATTATATATGGAGGTGGTTATGGGATAGAACTTATTAGGAATGTTGTTTTCTTCCAAATCATTCCATATTTCTATGCATACTTCTTCCCCATCAGAAACATATTCCTCTACCTAGTCATACTATAGAGGTCACCTATTTGTTGAAACTAAATAATGGGTTGTATAAGGATATAATCTTGTATTTCCCTAAAGGTCGCATGCTGATCAAGGTGGGGTACTTTTGGTAGTTGATGGGGTACTATAAATAGGTATCTCAAGAATCTTGAGAACCTATCAAAACAAATGTACCTAAAAATGGAGAGTATGTCCTTTCCTAGGTGAGATACTTCTGTGGGAAGTTTTTCCATGTAGGATATCTCGTGTAATATTCTTGGAATCCATATTTATGATACCATAAGAATGAATGTAGATGTAGTTTAGGCCTTCAACATTAGATAACGACTGAAAAGATCTTTGAGTGACTTTTGAGATGTGTTGTATGGAATCAAGGATGCTAGGACATTGAGATGAAGGAGTGTGAGCTTAATATTTCATCGTGTTTGGAATATTTATTCTATCTATTTGTGTTAAAGAAGGAATATGAGACTTCAGTGTGGTGGTCACCGAAGTATGCTGATGACTACATGATATCGTGGGAATATGGGCCCCTTAGCAAGATGACTCTAGAGCATGTCAATGCACTTTAGTATTATTGGGAGGAATATAATCCTAACATTTTTTATTTTTTGGATATTCCAACCAACAATGGTTGAAATTGAAATATGAGACTGATTAAAATATAAATTCCCCACCAAAATATGCCATTGGACCTCTGGAATGGGAGAACGAATACATGTCCCTCTTATATGGCCTCTCAAGGATGTTTGTGCTAGCTTTAATTAATGAGATAAAGAGTATGCATCAATATAGTGACCCAGTATTAATGTACATAGAAATTACAGCACTTTTTTGGAACACTTAAATAGTTATAGAAGTAGATTCCCCAAGAATATATTATTCTACTACCATTGGAAACATGGAAACATAAAAACTGGTATATAAATGAGCTACAATATCTCCCATTAGATTCTTGTTTACTATCACCCTTCTTAGACACATAAAACAAAATACACATCGTCAAAACCTGGAGAAGGAAACCTAAAAACCAGTGAGCTCAAATTCGTAGTAAGGTTAATGAAGGGAGATACGTATGCATAATCATGAGTAAAATGGGATGAGAACATGATCATGAAAATAGATGATAATACTCTAAAAATAAAATATCATATAAATTTATCCTATAATAATTATTGGGAGTTAATAAGATATCAATAATAAGGAAATAAAGAACAGAAGACATGAATGCATAACACAGGAATAAAAATGGAATTCTAGAAAACACAAAATCCTATAATAAGATTTCTGTAGTAGCCAAGACATCACTTCTATGAACATATTAATATTATGTTTCACTACCCATACCATCATAGTAGTCGTGGTTAATTCCCAAGACCATATTAGAAGTATGATTTCACTCCTAATTAATCGTGGTAGTCATGGTTTACTCCCATGGTTATCTTTGTGGCATGTGTTCACTCATCAAACAATCTTGGTAGCCATGGCTGACTCCCATGGACAAATTAATAGTCAATGTTCACTCCCTGTACCATCTTAGTCTCTCTCATGTGATATAAATCATTTCCCAATTCATTGGATGGAGATACATTTCCCACCTATCTCATAATGAAATCATACAAAATGTTCCACTAAATCATAAACAATCATATCCTAACTGAAAAAATGAAATGGGTGTCATAATCATATAATCACATCTTCATCGCTGGAAAAGAGATAGGATTATTAATCATTTAATAATAAGAATAACCCATGAAAATTAGTGTTTTTAAAAATAATATAACTTGTGAAAGTGAAATGGGTTTCGTAAGAGTCATTCCTTAAAAACATAAACCATAAAGAATAAGGAATGGAACCTTTGGATCATTTTATAGAAGGGAATGAGTAACATAAACAAGTGTCATCTTATTTAGAAAATAACATTAAAGGATATTTGAAAAAATATTATTGAGGAAAATATAAATTTTTATTTGAGTAATTCTATTTAAAACATAAAAACTTTTCAAAACAATATCCTTTTAAAACTTTTAAAATAAAATTGAATAAGTTTTAAAAAAACATTTTACTTATAAACATTTAAAATAATATTGAAACAAATGTGAAAAGTATTTTCCTTCAAAACTTATAAAAGGAGGTTAAAAACGTTTTGAAAACCATTTTCCATGAAAAAAAATAAAATAAGTCTTATAAATGTTTAAAATAAATTTTAAAACATAAATAAAATTTTGAAAACAATTTTCTTTAAAAATATATTTGAACATTTTTAAACGATGCTGTGATAACCATTTAACATTTGTGAAGGCCTTTTTCATTGATAAACACATTAAAAACAATGAATTTCAAAAAATATGGAAAAATATTTATTTTAAAAAGAAAAAAATATTAATATTGAAAATGAATATTTAAGGGATTGTTCGTTATTCTAGCGGGTAAAATTCATAGACGCCATATATTCCTTTTTCACCATAAAAAAGGATAGAAAAGAACCTCGTCCGAAAAAAGAAAAAAAAAGATTCCATTTTAAGAACCAATTTTTTAAAAGGTAAAAAATGGATAGAAATTATTTTTTAGAAATAATGGGATAATATTAGAGTATTTTTGGAAAGATTAATTTTTAAAAACACGGTTTGAAGATACACATATTTGAGGCCAAAGATAGGGTAAAGGTGATTTTTCATTAAAACAATTTCATAACAATATAATGTATCAAAGAGTGGATATAGATTGTATGAATACAATAATATATCATGAATAACTAGATGAGAATAAAATTCATGAGTTGTTTTGAGGTATGGATCATAATATTTCATCAAAGGAAGCATAAACATAAACAGTCTCAAAAAGTGATAAGATTATTTCAATAAACTCTTATCATTTGGAAAATTTGAACCATAATCCCCATGTAAGTATGTGAAATTACATGAATCATTAAATATTATTAAATTATATTAATTATATAACATGTGAACGGAATTATGTACACCTCATATTCAAATATTGGTGAATAACATGGCATGTGTCTCAAAGAAGGTAAACTTAGGCAAAAATATCATACCAATTTGGTATCTTTTTAAACACAAACCCCATAAAAGTAAGATCATATAATGGATATATAATTACCCATAAATTTAAGAATAATAATCATATAACACATTCACAGTCAGTATATACACAATGAAAAATGATTGGGTGGTGAATAATGCTTATATCTCATGGAAATAAAAACTAACATGAAAACACCTTACCTTGTGTCTTGACTCTAATCATACTCAAGAAAAACACATGTAAAAAATATATGATAATTTTTTTACAAAACCATATTTTAATATCTATTTCCATATACAGTTTGACTATGAAATTATATTACCTTATTTCTAACAATCATATGTTAATATTTCTCTTCAGGTAACATTCTCATTGTTCTCCGCGTGTGTCTTAATTTGATGTATCTTTTGTCATTATACTTATATCATGAATTAGATAATATAAGAAATGGTATAAATATCATTTACATTAATTATATTTTTATTATAATAATATATAAAATACATAAAATATATAAGAATGAAATGGAATACACCGTTCATGGAGACAGTAAGTCGTACATACGCATGAATGTTGTTTCCATTTCTACTATCGTATTAAACGAATGAATGAAAATGGAATGTATGTATATATATATTATAATTATAATATAATTATTATTTCATATATATATATATATATATCATATAATATAACTAAACACATCCTTAAAACATTCCATGTAGTGTGTGAATGAATCACATCGCTTTGAGGGGGTGGTAGTCCACACTTCCTTAAAAGAAATTATCATATTAACAAAAAATGGAATGTAAAAAAGATATGATTTGTAAAATAGTGGAAGAAGCTTAAAGACATAATAAATATAATATATAAATTATATTAAAATAGTTTCCATCATAATTTCCACCATGATAAGTGGTAAAGGAAAAATGAATAGTCATTCTTTAGTGAGGCAGTAGTTCACCTTCCACGTAAAAAGTATGTTCATTACCCATTATATGGAGGTGTGTGTAAGTGTAGGGAAAAATAATAGAACAAAAAAATAATAGTATATTTTGGATACTGGTTTTGTTATAAAATCATTTAATAAAAAGAGTGTATGGGGTGGATAATGAAAATATGATGATAGGAGCTTGGGAAAAGGCATTACCTCTTAATCGGGTAACTCCTTTTGGTTTGTGCCAAAAAGACTTCCATGAATTTTTTCTACCAAATATGAGGTTTGAAGGAGTAAGGTAAGGAATTTTGAAAGTGGTTTCGTTTATTTGTGGTTAAAACTAATTGGTTTTAGAGGTGTAATGAAGAGGGAGTTGTTGTGGCCTTTTATAGGGGAGGGAAATAGAACACATGACATTTTTTGAAAACAATTTAGGAGCACAATTGTTTTTACATAACGAATGTCATAAAATACTAATAAAAGTCAATAATGGAAGGTTCTTGGAAATATGTTGGACAGAAAATTGGTGTTGGATAAGTGTAAAGGTTTTTGGGTCATAAATTTAAGGACTTGTATTTTATTGACCAAAATTTTTTATTAATTGTTGTAATTAATCTTAATCACTTTCACTAATATTATTGATCAAAAACGAAGTTGACCGTATTAGAAATTAGAAATTATTTTGATTCCAAATATGGAATCCATTTTGAAAAATTAAAATTACATAATTGGTATAAATTATTTTAAAAATAATCCCCCAATCCTAGAGTTGGCTAAGGTACACATTCTTAATCATGTTCCATGAAAATTGATTAGGCATGATCACAACCACTTTCACTCCAGTGATCATCCCACTTGACTACTATACAGAAAATCATCCATCACATTCAACATTAATCTAGTTCTTTTTGGTTCCATCTATTGACTAAAACCAAAATCATAGCATGATCATTACATATCATAGCTAAAAACCGCATAGTGATGAAAATAATTACATATATGATGTTTAAATAATGACAAGTTCTACAATATTTTACATCCTAGGTTCATACTAGGTTATTCATATCCAAATTATATTTAAATTCTTAATAATGTTTCATTAACAATTTTGTGAATTCCCAAATAATATCCAATAAGAGTGTCAAACTATGTGTGCAGCAAGACCCATTATCATGTACCTGATTACCCGAAGTCATGCCCATAACATATTTTCAGAGTTGTTACACCTTGGTAGATCTATTACAGCTCCAAATCCACTTTTTGTATCCAAACAGGGATGTATTTCTTGGAAACCACTCACTCTATCCTTTAAAAATAATCCAGTACATTTTCCTAAACATTGACTCATCCTTATTTCTTTCCATGGACATATCCCTATAAATATCCTTATTAATATACCTAGGGATGTCACTAAGGTTTTATAAACATAATTTCCAATAGTTAATTATTTTCTCTAATACCAACTATAGATACCCATCCATAATGTACATTGATATTACATCACTTTTTTGGAATACATAAAACAATATCGAAACATACACTCATATATCATATTATTCTAGATATTTTGGAAACATGGAAACATAAACACTCATACATAAATGAGAAATATTATCTCCCACTAAGTTATTTTTCACTATCACCCTTATTATATAAATAAAAATTAATATATATCTTGAAAACACAGTGAAGGAAACATTAAAATGGGTGGGATTAAATTCTCAATAATTGTAAAAAATGGAGGTAAGAAAGAATAATCATGAGCATAAGGGTATGAGAACAAGATCATGAAAATTCAAGATTATACCCTACAAATCAAATATCATATACGTAAATCATGGAATAAATCATGTATGTTCATAAGAAATTAATCATAAATAAATAAATAACATAATCCATGAAAGCATAACATAGGAATAAAACAAAAAATTGTGTAAAAAGAAAAATCATATAATATGACTTCTATAGTAGTCAAGTCATCACTACTAAAACCATATTTTTAGTATGGTCACTCCCTATACCATCTTGGTAGTCATGGTTTACACCCATGGCCATATTTGTAGTATGATTTCAATCATCAAATTGTATTCGTTTTAATGGTTTACTCCCATAGAAATCAAAGTAGTATGACTCCAAATATCATTACATTTTTTTAGTAATGGTTCACTCCAATGGCTATCTTAATAGTCCAGGTTCACTCCAAATACTATCTTAGTATATATCTTGAGATATTAATCCTTACCCAATTCATTTGAGGGAGATATAGGTCCCACCGTTATCATAATCAAATCATACATACATGTGCCACAAAATCATTAACAAACATATAATAACCCATAAAATGAAATGGGTTTCCAGAACATGTAATAATATATTAACTTATGGAAAATATATAGGATTCATAATCCTAACATGTGAAAAAAGTGGTTTTCAAAATAATTTTACCCATGAATGTGAAATGGGTTTCACAAGAATCAATCCATCAAAAAAGAAACCATTAATGAGATAATATGAATGGAACCTTTGGATCATTTCCTAGAAGGTCATGAGTAACATCAAAATATTTCATATTCGATGGAAAATAACATGGAATGATATTTTGAAAAAAAAATTGAGGAAAATATACTTTCTTCGTGGAAAAATCTTCTTTAAAACATAAAAACTTTTGAAAATCATATCCTTTGAAAAATTATACAATAATATTGAAAATAGTTTGAAAACCATTTTCGTTTAAATCTTATAAGATTATATTGAAAACATTTAGAAACCATTATCCATGAAAACATATAAAGGGGGATTGAAAACATTTTGACAACCATTTTTCTTGAAAACTTATAAATTAAATCTTAAAAAGGTTTAAAATAATTTTTAAAACATAATAAATTTTTAAGACATTTTTCTTCTGAAATACCCGTGAAAATTTTTAATGGAAGCATTGATAACCATAAATCATTTTTGGAAAATAAATTCCCTGAAAACCACATTAAAAAATAATTAATTTCAAAAATATTAGGAAACCATTTTCTTTTAAAAATAATAACAATTTAAACCATAAAAACGACACTTCATGTTAATGTCAGTCATGACGGTGGGTAAAATCCGTACATGGCAAACATTCCTTTTGCATCGTAAAAAGGATAAAAAAGTACCTCGATCAAAAAAATTCAAGAAGATACCTTTTTGAGAACCCATTTTTTAAAAGGTAGAACATGGTTAGAAATGTATTTTAACAATTTAAGGATATTAATATATTTTTCTTAAATAGATTCTTTTAGAGAACATGTTTTTTAGAAACATATATTTTTAACTGATGATAAAGTATCCTTGGGAATTCATAAAAACATTTTCTTATCAATATTATGTACCATGGAGTGAAAAAATGGTACCAAAACAAAAATACCCAGAAAGCTCAGCCAGAGGAAGACCTCTGAACATTTATTAAAATAACCAAAAAGTACAGAAAACATTAAAATCACAACAAGGACACTACAAATAATTGAAATCATCTCTGTCACCATATTCTAGATGGAAAGTTTCGTCCGCAGTAGCCGATTCCCACTCTGAGCTTTCATAATGCATCAAAACCATAGCATACATCCTTCTCAAATTCATCTTTTCCCATGCGAGAAACACCGTAAGAGATTGCATTACCTTCTTCAAACCACTGTTATCCGTTGAAAATATCTCCCTCTTGGAGGATGATCTGGTAGTAACCTGGTTCGGTAGGTCTGAGTAATCTTTTCTCGTTCGTATTTTTGCTGGAGCAGTCATCCCCCCTTCACATGCAGTCAGTTTAGTTTTTTCACTTTGAATAATATCACTACAAGATCTTCTGGAGACATCAATCACATTATCCTTGTCACTATCAGAGACAGTTCCCCATTTTATAGTGATGCATGCGGAACCCACACCTTGGCCTCTATCAGATCCACCACTCAACACACCCTTTGAAACCAAAACACACCCTCCCTCCGCCGACTGAAATTTCACATCAATCAGCTTGATGCATTGAAGGGGATGCTCATTGCCAAAAAAATCATGAGGCTCCTACCCATGAATAATCTCACTTATTGCGGGCTGAGAAAAGGCAACAATCTGAATCCTCTCAGACTCATCCCATTGTGAGCCTTCCTCAATGGGAGTATTCTACTCATTCTCTAGAACCTCAAATTTGCTTTGGGTTGAAACAGAAACAACCTGCATTTGACCACTTCCATTGAAATCCGGAAAGGGCCACTTCTAGCCCCCAAGATCCTCTTTCAGGTGATCAAAGACTTGCTGCACAGTCGGATTCAAAGAAGGTTGCATTTCCTTCACCACAACTGCAGCCGCAGGAGCCTGTATAACCTCGCCTTCCACAGCCAGATGCGACTGCCCATTCACCCTCACTCCTTGCTCACAGGAGACCATCGTTCCAGCCTACTTCGTGACCTCAGACTGCAGATCCTTCTCCTCACTTACAACATTTGAAGTTCGCCCGCACAAGGAAATCCTAGGCTGAACCTCAACCCACAGCTGATCCATGCCATTGTTTCCAGATCCACCAGTGCCCAGTTCCACTGCGCGCAAATACCCAGTCACATTCCTGCCACGACAGACAAGCGCAAGTTGACCAAATTGACATCAATTTACATAGTAACTCATCCAGGACTCAAAGATGACCTCCTGCTTCCACCAGAATTCTTCCCCATATGTGATCCACACCCAATTCACAAGTGGCCTCGCTATATTGACTTTAACACAAATTCTTGGACAAACGGGTTGACACAGGACCTCCGTTCTCTGATCAAAACATAGATATCTTCCAATCATATTCCCAATAACACACAAAGTCTATGGATTATGAAAGGAAAGACGGAGTCTAGGGAGACTGAACCAGGTTGCGATGCTAGATGGATCGCGCGGCATATGAAACTCAAAGAACCAACGAAACAGAAGGAATGAAACTTCATTTCATCTTCAGGATTCCTTAGACCAGGTGACCACAAGATCCTCCTCTGATTGAAACCGAATCCTAAAGTGACGTCGATCAAGAATCCTGACCACCGTGCGCTCCTGTAGCTTCTAGGAACAAGAGATAAAATGATCAAATTCATCAACTGATGGACGATGATGGCGGAACCTAGCAACCTGAGTGAACTTGCAAAGGTATGTGGCACATGTGAGCTTCGTCAAGGATAGAGGGAGCTGAGGCGCATCCTGAAATAAATCTAGGACCATCAGAGACAACGAAACTTGGGGGGGGGGGAATCATGGTTTGAGAATGGAATGAAGGACTCGCTCTTACACTGCAAATGAACTCACGAACCTCCCTCCTCCGATCGGGAGGAGGGAGCAAGACCACGCCACATTAGGGTTACATCATGGTTGCGAGGGAGAGAGAGAGATGACTGACCTCTAATCAATCTACCAATACATAAAAATATCACAAATAAATAGTGGAAAATAAAATTTTGAATTTTTATTGAGGGATGGATTATAATATTTCACCAAAGGAATTATAATCATAAACTATCTCAAAAAGTGATGAGATTGTTTCAATAAACTCTTACCAATTGATAACATTGAACTATAATCCTGATGAAAAAAATTGAAATTACATAAATCTTAAAATATCATTAAATGAATGAGATTCAAGATATATCATGTCAAAGGAAGTACATATAGCTCATATGAATATATAGGTGCATAACATGGCATGTGTCTTATAAAGGGTAAATTGGGACAAAAATATTATAAGTATTTGGTTTGTTTTTAAACATAAACCACATGAATCAAATATAACAGAGAGGATATGTAATTTCCCATTAATTTAAAAATAATAATCATATAACACATTCATGGGAAGTACATACCTCATACAGAAGGAATTAGTGGTGAATAAATCATATATCTAATGGAAAGTATATTATAATTAATTTAAAATTATTATTTCATATATATTATATAATTTTACTAATCTCATTATAAATACATTCCATTTAGTGTGTTAAAAAATTACATCACTTGGAGGAGGCGATAATCCACACTTACTCAATTGAAATTATAATATTAACACAAAATGGAAAGTATAAAGATATGTGATATAAAATAATTAAAGAAGCTTAAATAAATAATAAAAATAATTAAATAATATAATTAAATATTTTCTCTATCCTAATTTTCACCATGATAGGTGGTAATGTAAAAATGAATATTCAACATGTAGTGTGGTGGTAGTTCACCACACATGTAAACAGTACATTCATTACCCATTAGATTGAACTGTGTGTATGTGTAGGTATAAATAATAGAATACAATTAACCTGGTATATTTAGGTTATTGTTTTTGTTATAAAATTATGGATTAAGGATAGTGTAGGGGGTGGAGAAATAAAAAAAAGAATTTATCTTGAGAGAAGACATTACATTTTAATCAGGAAACCCATTTCGGATTGTGAAAAAAGGTTTACATGGATTGATTTATTCAAAAAGGGAGGATTAAAAGAGTAATTGAGGGACTTTTGTAAGTTTATTTTGATGATATTGTTAGAACCTAAGTGGTTTGGGAGGTTTTAAGTAGAGGGAGAGTTGGTAACCTTTATAGGGAAGGGAAATGCCAAACTTGGATTTATTTCAAAACAAGTTTGGTGTAAAAACATTTTTACTTAAAAAAAGTCCTAGAAACAATAAATATTGGTTGTTATTTTCTTAATAATGGCCATAAAATGGGCGTTGGACATGTTTATAGGTCATTTTGGGTTTTAAATTTAAGTCTTAGTACTTTATTAACTTATTTTTTCTCTTAACTATTGTAATTAATCTTAATCACTTTCACTAATCATTTGTGTAAAAAACATTAAAGAATATTATATGTTATAAATTATTCTTATTAAAAATATTCTATCCATTTTTAAAAATTCCAATAACAATAGTGGAAGAAATAAATTTTAAATTAATCGCATAGTTGGTTTGACAATAGAGTATTTAACTAAAAAAATTCAAAAGTTTGATATGTTTTTATATAAAATTTCAAACATGAAATTATCTAAATGACCTAAATTACATTAATTAATATAAATATTATCTAATTAAACTTTGATATCAATTTAAAATATAATTTATCCTTATAAATAAATTATATGAAAAAACAGTTTTGAACTAAAATTCAGTATTTTTAACTATTCATTAAAATTTCATCCTTACATAAAGTTGAATAAAATTATCCTAACATAATTTTTATATTCATATTTAAAATATGAAGTTAATTTTAACATATTAAGTCTACAAAAGTTCCAAAATTTAGATTTAAAATGGGTTTTCCATTAAAAGATGGAAATACTATATTTATAAAAATAAATGTTTTAAGCATAAAATTGTGTTTGTTCTTCTATTATATCTATAAAATATATTGAATGAATATAAAAATATTATATTTAATATATAACATATATATTAAATTAATATTACTCAATAATTTTATTTAAATTATTTTATTAGGGTAAAATAGCTTTGTGACCATAAAAATAATACTTTTTTAATGTTCAATATGTTTTCATTTTCATTTTTAATTAAATGGTAACCTATGAATTATAATTATAATTTGTAAACCATATATTTTCATAAATTACTTAACATTGTTAAAAATATTTAATTTAAAATATATGTTATATATTATTATATTAAATAATAATATTTTAATAATATATTGTTGTTCGGTAAACCTAAGTCTTGTGTGTTACACAATCCATCGAGAAAAATCATTGTTGAATTTAACGTAATGCAAATTATGTATTCTGTTTAGAGGAAGATTAATTTTATGTTGAATTTTGTGCCTGATTAACTATGTGTTTTATATAACACAAGAAAAACATAGTGATTTAATATAAAATTTACTATCTTCAGTGGTGTGTAAAATGAAAAATATCAACAATGTTAAATTAATTCCAAAAAACCAATTCAAAAAATTTCAGGGGGTTACATTTTACTACTGTTAAAATGAATTTCATCCTCAAAATTCATATGGGTTTTGAACAGATTAATACGTGAAACATTCATTTATAGAAACCCAACTCTCAAAAAAATGGATACTGAAACTTCCCTTAAAATGGGTAAGATAGAACCACAATGGTTACCCAAAGTTACATATAACAAGGTTTCTACAATGAAGAACAAATTTTGGGAGTAATGATTGGACATGAGGGAAAATCATTAATATTTATAGGGAGTGATTGAGGTCATAAATCACAAACAACTGAATGATCAATGAAAATTTGAGACCCTCAAAGTCATAAATCTATGATGAATTAAAAGGTCATTAGTTAAACAAAAATTAAGGTATTATAAAAAAACATTTTCTTTTGGTGATTATCCTAAATATTGGTAATAATTTTTTTACCATGAATATAAGAAAATAAACATATTAGATACATTTCTAAAATTTCATTCTTTGTTTTTTCTTTTATAAATTTCATATTTATCAATTATTTCAAGAAATAGATGTTCAGACATTAACTTTGATGCCGAAAGTACTAAAATACACATTTAGTAGATCTTAAAGGCAATAAAATAATGAAATGTATATATTTATGTCTATTAGAAATCAATATACGTTCGTCTACAAACCTAAAAAGTAGCACTATGGATTAATCAATAATATTCATTCATAAAAAATAATTATATCGTAACCAGGACATCATGTAGGATAGTGGTATGCATGAAACCCTTATCACCCTTCAACCATGGGTTCAAGACCCATGACCTTTCTGGACTTGATTGGTTTTCACATGACATACAATGATGTATTTTTTGAAACGCACAATAATATAATTTCTAAAATAAATAAGATAGACAAAATTGAAATAAGTTTAATCACTAAATGACCTTTTAACCAAGGTTTTAAATACAAACTAAGTACATAAATACTTCCGCTAAAGTTTAACATAAAAATTTTCATGAATGGTTAAAACATTAACCCTTCAAAAAGGTGGACATAAAAAACATTATAAACAATGTCAGGAAACCAACTTTACATGGATTCCCCCATATATCACATATTATCTTTTTTTTAACCATTCAAACATGTTGATACCCTCATCATATATACTCTTGAAACATGGTAATAAATTAATTTACCACAAATACTATTGGAAAAAATTCATGAATCCTTATTGTAAAGGTTACTGGATGTATTCCATAGATACAAAAAGTTATATATTTCATATATGAAAACATAGATTACATCATCAATAGATCCTTTATCAATTCTAATACAATCAATACTGTCTAATTTACCTATTCACATCCAACATATATTTATACAAACAAATTTATCTTAACATAAGTAACATATTAAGGGTTATATTCCCATAGTCAGGATATCCCCTTGATATTAAATCACTTTTCCAGTCCATCAGAAACATTCAAAATAATATTTAAAATACCTATTGAAAAACATAAATAAGATTTTTTTTGTTTACTTCAAAATTCATATAAAATTATTCATAAATACCAGATACAAAAAAAACTTTTTTTATTACACTTTATCAATTAGCCATAACAATACTACATTATCCTTTTAATTTGTACCTATTTCCTTCAATATTTGATCTGTAATGTCATCATCTATAGAAATATGACCACTACTCACTCCAACTTATTGATTATCTCAAGGAACATTCCTTTTGGGGAATTTTTTTGCATAATGACCATTTATTCCACACTCAAAACACATAACCTTCAATGATTCCTTAGACAGGATAATATTATCATCCATTTCATTGCCCAAACACTTCATTTTCCATTATGTTCACTTGATTTGTTTCCTTCCTTACCACAGTCAAAACAAATTCTTGTTCATATAAGACATTCACTTAGGTGAATATTTCCATATTATTGACACAAAGGAAATAAAATCATCTTTAATCCATGGTCTCCATTACCCAAAATCTATGTGAACTCTTTATTTATCCTCCTTGGTTAATCCGAGAGTTGGTAAAGGTACACATTATTAATCTTGTTCCGTGAAAACTGATTAGCAATGATCACAACATATTTCACTCTAATCATCATCCCACTTGACTGATCATAAGAAATTAATCCATCACATTCAACATTAATCCAGTTCCTACTGGTTCCCAACATTTTCTAAAACCAAAAGCATAGTGTGAGAATTATTTATCATAAAATAAAACCATATAGTCATGAAAATGATTGCATATATGATTTATAAATCATGACACCTTACTTAATCTGTGATACCCTAGGTTTATCAAAGGTTATTAATATCAACTTATATTAAAATCATTCATGGTGGTTCATGAAGAGTTTTGTGAATTCCCAAATCATATCCCTTGGGAGTGTCAAAACCAAGTGTGTATCAAGGCCCACTATTGTGTACCCGATTACATTGAGTCATGCCTGTAACATGTTTTCAGAGTTGTTAAACCTGGGAAAATATATAACAAATCCACAAAAACTTACACAATATAGGTAGGTATTTGTTTCTAGGAAACCACACACTCTATCCTTTACCAAAATTTAAGACATTTTATTAAACATTAGCTCATCCTTATACTTATCCTCAAAGACAACTCAATACATATTATTAAAAATATCACTAGGGATCTCACTAAGGTTCTCTCATCCTAGATTCCCAAGGTTAAGTACAACTTTTATCAAACACCCACTATAGTGTCGCAGTCTTAACATACACATACAATACATAACTTTTTTGGAATAATTAAAACATACAAATAATTTCCCAAATACCGTATTAGTATAGTGGCTTTAGAAACATGGAAACCTAAGTACTAGTATATAAATGTGATACGTTATCTCTGACTATATTCTTCTTGATCATCACCCTTCTTAGACAAATAAAACATAATAAATATCTTCATAACTTTGGGAAGGAATCATAAAAAGTGGTGAACTAAAATGTGCAGTAAGGTTAAAAAAGGGAGATATGCAATCATATTTATGGGCATAAGGGAATGAGAATATGATCATGAAAATAAAATATCACACCCTAAAAATCAAAGATAATATACATGAATCATGGAATAAAGCTTATCATTTCATATGACATGAATCATAAGGATATAAATAACATAAGACCTAAAATCATAACCTATGAATAAAATATTGAATTTTAAAAAATAGATAAGAATATTATATGATTTATATAGTCGAGAAGGCTTCACAGCCAAGACCATATTAGTAGCATGGTTCAATCCCCATACCATCATGGTATTAATGATTCACTCTGATGTCCATATTAGTATCATGATTCCACTACTCATATAATCTTAGTAGTCATGGTTCACTCCCATGTCTATATTAATTGAATGAGTTCACTCCTCATACCATCTGGGTAATAATGGTTCAGTCCCATGGCCATCTTAGTATTCATAGAGCACTCCTAAGACCATCTTAGTCTATATCATCAGATAAAAATCATTACATAATGCATTAGAGGGAGATGTTGGTCCCACCCATCTCAAAATGAAATAATATGTACATGTACCATTAAATCATAAATAATCATTTTATATCCCATGCAATGAAATGGGTGTCGCAAACATATAATCATATCATACACTATTGAAAGAGACAGGTTTAATAATAATTTCATTATAAAAATATAACATGAGAATAATAGGGCTTGAAAAGAATATAACCCTTGAGTGTGAAATGGGTCTCATAAGAATCATTACATCAAATCATAAACCAATAAATAATGTACATGAATTTGACCCTTGTATCATTTCCTAGAAGTTCATGAGTAACATCAACAGATATCATCTTAGTTAAAAAATACATGGAATGATATTTTGATGAAATTTATTAGGGAAAATATACTATATTCATTTAAAATGGATTTTTAAAACATAAAACATTTTTAAAAAATTTATCCTTTTAATACTAATAAATCAATATTGCAAATATTTGGAAAACCATTTTACTTGAAAACATATAAAAAATTATTCAAAAACATTTGAAAAACAATTTCCTTGAAAATATTTTGAAGACCAATTTCCAGGAAAAATTATAAATATAATCTTAAAAACATTTAAAAAACATTTTAAAACATAAATAATTTTTTTGAAAATGGTTTTATTTTAAAATATAGTTTAAAACTTTTTAAGGAAGAATCTATAACCGTTACATATTTCTGAGAACATTTTTAACTGAAAACCACTTAAAATGAATTTATAGAATATTAGGAAAAATTTTATTTTATAAATAATAAAATATTAAAATTTAAAAGGAATCTTCAATGTAATTTTGGTCATAATGGTGAGTAAAATTGGTATATGCCAAACATACCTTTTGCATCATAAAAAGGATGGAAAAGTCCCTAGACCAGAAAAATATAAGATGATTAATTATTAGGAACCCATTTTTAAAAGGTTAAACATGGGTATAAATTTATTTTAAAGGTATTAGGAATATATTTTAATATAATTGGAAACATTCCTTTTAGAAAACATCATTTTAGGGAATACAAATTTCCGACAGAAGATAGACTAAACTAAAGCACTCTTAAAAACACTTTCTTAAACATATTATAGACCAATGTGTAGAAAAATTAAACAAATAAATTAATATATCATGAATAATTATAGGTGATGAAAATTCATGAGTTCCCTAGAGGGATGGATCTTAATATTTCATTAATGTAAGCACAAACATAAACAATCTCGAAAAACGATGAGATTATTTCAATAAACCCATACCAACAGGTAAATTTGAACCATAATACCCATGTAAGAAATTAAAATTATATTATGATTAAAATATCATAAAATGAATGATATTAGTGATATAGCATGTTAAATTTAGTATAAACACCTCATTCAAAAATATAGGTGCATAACCTGGCATGTGTCTCAAAGAAGGTAAACTGATATAAACCTATCTTACCCATTTGGTAACTTTTTAAACCTAAACTCCATGAATGGAAGATCATAGAATAGATATTTAATTACCCATAAAATTAAGAATAAAAATAATATAACACATTCATGGTCAGTATATAAACCATTAAAAAGTAAGTGGTGCTAAATAAATCATATATCTCACGGAAATAAAAAGTGAGATGAAATCTCATTTCCTTGTGTTTTGATTCTCTTCATACTATTAAAAAACACCTATATAATAAATATAAATTTACAATATTTTTTTACAATTCCTTATTAATATATATAATACCATATATTGTTTTATTATGACTATATATTACACGTTTGTTGAAAATCTTATGCTAAGGTTTCACTTCGGGTAATGTTCTCTTTATTCCTCACATGTGCCTAAATTTGTTATATATTTGGTCCTTATACTTATATCATGATTTAAAAAATATACACCATGATATATATATCATTTATATTCATTATAATCATATTATAATAATCTATATAATATATAATTATGTAATGGAAGACACCGTTCAAGGAGACGGTAAGCTGTACGTAAGCATGAATGTTTTTTCCATTTTTATTGTCGTATTAAATGAATGAAAGAAAAAGACATATATGTAAATATATATTTTATAAATAAAGTAGAATTATTATTTCATATATATAATATAATTTAACCAAGCTCATACTTAATACATTACATTTAGTTTTAAAATAAATTACATCGCTTTGAGGTGCAGTAGTCCACCCTTTCTCAAACAAAATTATCATATTTACACAAAATAGAAAGTATAATGATATTTGTAGTAAATTAATTAAATTTTCATGAAGATATAATAAAAATAATATATAACATATAAAAAAATATTTTCTATTATAATTTCAACCATGATAAATGGTACAGTAAAAATGATCAACCATCATTTAGAGAGGGGGTAGTTCGCTATACATGTAAATAGTATGTTAATTTCCAATTAGATGGAGGTGTGTGTAAATGGTGGTAAAAAAATTAAAATTAAAAATACTAGTATAAATATTATACTATTATTTTTATAAAATCATGGGATAAATTTTTTTAAGGGGGTGAAGAAAGAAAATAAAAATAAAGGAACTTAAGAGATGACAATAACTCTTAATCTGGTAACTCCTTTTGGTTGGTCCCAAAAGGACCCCTTGGATTTCTTTTGTAAAAAATGATGGATTCAAGAAGTAAGGGATGTATTTTGGGAAGTTTATTGGACTTATGTTGACCAAAATGAAGTGGTTTGAGAGGTGTTATGAAGAGGGAGAGCTGGTGAACTTTTATAGGGAAGTGAAAGGATAGACTTGGTATTTTTGAAAAAAGTTAGGTATAGCCATTTTTTTACCTAACTAAAGTAAGAAAATAGAATAAAAAATCAATAATTGAAGGTAAATGGATAAATTATAGCCATAAAATGTGTGTCATACATATTTTCAGGTCGTTTTTGGTATCAAATTTAAGGTTTATTACATTATTAACCAAAATGTTCTCTTAACAGTTATAATTAATCTTAATCACTTTCACTAATATTTTTTCTCAAGAAAAAAGTTTAGCTCATTAGAAATGATAAATTATTTTTATTCCAAATATGGAATCAATTTTTTTAAATTAAAATCACATAATTGTCATAAATTAATTTAAAATTAATTTCGTAGCAGGGTCGAAAAAGCAGGGTTTTAAAGAATAAATTTTCAATTGTTTGCTAGGTTTTTATAACAAATTTCAATGTATAATTGATCCAAATGAACTCAATTACATTAATATATAATAATATTTTATAATAAAACTTTTAAAATAGTTTAAAATATAATTTAATATAATAAGTAAATTAGATGAAAAATCAATTTTGAACTAAAATTCAATATTTGTATTTATTCATTAAGAAATGAAACCATACATAAAAATATAAAAAATTATCCTTAGTTAATTTTTATGTTTCTGTTTCAAAATTAATTTTACTTTGACATTTTATGTTTATAACATTTAAAAATTTTGGATTTAAAATGTGTTCTCCAATAAAAGACAGTAAAACTGCATTTATAAAAATATATTTTTTAAGCTTAAAATGGGGTCTATTCTTATATTATGTCTATAAAATATATTGAACGAATATAAACACTCTTTTTATTAATATATAACATAGATATTACATTAATATCACTCAGTTTTATTTTTAAATTAATTTATTTGGTAAAATAGCAGTATGACAATTAAAATAATAATATTTCTTTTTATATTCAATCGGTTTTTATATTAATTTTTAATTAATTTGTATGAAGTTAATTAAAATTATATTTTTTAAACCATATATTTTCATAAATTATTAAATAATATTTGTATCCTCTGATTTATCATCTAGTTTATATATTTTTATATTATATAATCATATTTTAATTATATATTATTATTAGATGAACATCGGCCTTGCGTGTTACACTAGCCATCAATGAAAGTCATTGTAAAATGTAACACAATCTAACATATGTATTCCATGTAGAGTAAGTTAATGATTATGTTGAATTTCATGAAAAATTAACTTGGAGTTGTGAATAATGCTAGCCAAAAATAGTCCTTTAATATAAAATAAACTATCTTCAGTGTTGCGTAAAATAAAAAATATAAAAATGGACAAATTAAATCGAAAAAAATAATTTAAAAAATCTTCAGGTTTTACAATCTATCTATTTAAGATGTTGTAATATTCCAATTAGATATTATAGTAGGGATATGAACCTGACTGAAGGTGAATTCCAGAATATGCCGACGAAACGCAGTTGGAGATAGAACATGGGCTTGATCTTGGTCAGCCTTTGTAATATTTCATGGGACATATTAAATGAGAATATGTTTCTTTCCCAGGGTTATTTTCCAACATATTTGATTCACCCATATACAAATGGGGATATTATCCTCGTCATATGAATCGTCCTTTAATGGAATGTAACGACAATACTCTTAGATGAGATAAATAATATGTGTTTGCTCCATAGTAGCTATAAAATCAGGATTAAAATACTGATATGACACTCTAGTAGAGGGATATAATTATCTTCCAATCCCAATATCATTTTTGGAATATTATAATGAAACTTCTTTTTCACTTCCAGAATATGTCGACACTTCAAATAGGTATGTGCAGTAATATATACCTACATGTTATCAATTTACACGACACCTCGTTATATTTCCTTGATTGAAGTGTAGATATGTTACCACTCTTTCCCACTATTTTCCAATAAAATACGTCCATGTAATTCTCATTTGGGAGTGGGGATTGTCTCATACCCCATTTTTTCTACCAGAAAACATGGGACTACTTTCTAAGTGAATGCATGGATATGATCCTTTTCGTTGGGAACTAACATATTATGTTGGAGGAAGTTTGATTTCTCACTGGTTGATTTGAGAAAATATTGATGGGATTTATTTATGGAATCTGGAATATGGGAATCCCCATAGTCATCTATAGTATTTTACTCCTGAAATGATATCCTTAATGTGAAAATATGAGTGTTGAAGGAGGTATCCCATAGGTAAACACACCAAGCAGGTGACTAAAGCCCGATTATCATACGAAACTGGATATATTTGATATGACCCCTCTAAAAACACTCTTGAATTGGGATGGATGAATGTTATAATCCATGGTCCACCTTCCAATGGTATGGAAGGTGTCTATTGTCACCCATCGAGGATATAATCTTGATGATGGTAATAGTGGATAAAGGTGTCTCTACCTTCATCTTGGTCGTTCTTGAATGTGGATGGCCTGTGAGCATTAATAGCTCAATACCATCACGTATATCCTAGAGGGTTATTAGTGAACCATGTTAGTGGTACTCCGTAATAATTTCATTTTCCACATGATGTTGATGGTATTATATAGGTGAATTCATTTTGTAGATAATGAAGGCATTTTTTGTATCTTAAGTACCAAAATGATTTCTTTAGGAAGTCATCACCTTTGTTCATAATTAACTTTGTTCGATAGGCATATGTGGACAGACGTATAATATAATATAATTCTATCAATTAGTTAAACATTGTATGTAACAAGCATTAATAATTAGCTATACACTAGAAACATATTTATTTACTCTTGTTTTCAGTTACACCATTTTGTTTTTATATAATGTGAAAAAATGTTTCAAAATATGGTCAACCCAATATTTATTAATGAAAATTCATGTGGGGTTCACCATTTTTTGTTTTGACCCAAAAAGTGGTGGAATTGGTATGGTAACCAAAGTGCTAGACACCTATGGTAACATTATTATTTGGTTACCACATATCCACACATCAGTCTCACAATTTGTAGTTTGATATTGAAATGTTGGATAGTTCCCAATATCGGTCTCTAAGACCACATGAGTTGTGATAATATCATTTTCATCATTTTAATGTTATAACCATTGTTTGTATGAAAGGATTCCCATATTGGATGAATTCACATCATCTTAATGGAACAACCACCACTGGTATTTAAGCTCACGTGATTCATTTTGGGGTGCTACAAAGAGATTGTTTAAGCATAGATACATTGCATAAGAATATAGGATTTAATTTTTATAGGGCTTACACAATGAGTCATCCTTGAGAGAAGTATGATTGTGAGTCATATGGAGTATATGGACTCACATGAGAAGAATTATGATCCTTAATAGGGAATATTGATATGTGACACCTATATATATGGGGGTTTTATAGTATAGATCTTTGGAGTTAGGAAAGAATAATTCATATCCAAACTAGGATTGGAATCAAAGTATTTATAGTTTATACTTTGGGAAGTTTTCCATTATGTGACAAATATGTTAACCATACATTTTAACGATGTATATTGAGGATGTTAATTTTCACATTGGATATATTGTTGTGGAAATATGATGATATTTCAATGTATTCTAGTATTAGATATGGGGCCTCAGCCCTTGAAAAGGAATCCTACGTAGCCTTATTATAACCAAAAACAATTTCCTCAAAATTTATATTATCTATTGACCGCTAATGGGAAAGGTGGGACGACATGAATAATCTCATAAAGGTTATAACCCCATGATTTATGGAGTGTTTTAGGATGTTTAAGGGATATATCCTTATATTGGAAGAAGGAACTTTGAGATTGTGAGTGCCACCCAAAGGGTTATGAGAATGAAATAATTCCATGGGGTCTTTCACTCCACATAAAGGAGTGGACATGTGCTCCACAATAAGGCTGTGAAGTAACAAATGCATATAAGGGTAGGAGGGGAATTTTATTGAATTAAAATAATGGGTTTGGGTGATAATAGGGCTGGTTTACATGATCAAATTCTATCTTGTGATAGAATGACCATCTTGCGAATGCATGAACAAGAAGCTGTTATACGGTTGCATGTGCAAGGGTCATTATAGGACCAGTACAGGGTCAAAGTTCACTAATTTTTCATTAATTTTTTACTATGTAATTGACCATGTTTTATTAAGTGTAATACCTTGAGATCCTGTGATTCCCCAACTCCAAAAAGTTCTTTCCCATTCTCTATTCCTTTATCTCTAGCTCTTTCCTCATGTTTCAATAATTTTTCATCTGAGTTCCATGGGGTCTAGAAGCATTGAACCCTATATATAGATCTCTTCACCATGTAGAAAATCCCCATACCAAATTATATGAAAACATATTTCTTTTCAATATAATATATAGGTTTTTCATTCATTGGGCGTGGCTAAGTCATGCATCAAGGGCATTGTCTCTGCAGTTCATCATGTGATAAACAAGTATCAGAAGAGGGTTCCATCATGGAAGGCCCCATCCTGGGGTAATTGGTACGATATGATTTTCATGGGGTCACTGCAAGAATCTATGGGGGATTATGTAAACAAAAACCAACCATGTGAATCCCTATCATGGAAAACATTTCTTATCTGAGGAACATGATTGGTTCATCTTCGGGTAGATCGAATGGCTCTTAGAGAATCATGTAAGAAACAATGAATATGTGAATTGTACAATTTGGAAAGAATTTATTTCTTGATTATTTTCAGGTTTGGTTGACTGCATTTTCCATTGCAGCCATTATGTGGCCCAACATCTAGCCTCATAATACCATGCTTTGAGACACTCCATCACACTCAATGAAGTTCCCTGAGTAGACTTACTCCTCCTCTTTCCTTTCACATATTATGAGTTTCGACTCTCCTTATGGATTCATCGAGTACCTAGAGTCGATTCAATCATCAAGAAACTCCTCAAACCTCATCACCTAACTCTAATAACAGGTTAAACCTCAATGAGAATCCTCCATAATAGTAATCCCTAACCAAACCTCAAATGCGAATCCTCCTTAGGAGTATGCCCCAACTAATCCTCACCATGGGAATCCATCTTGGGGTAAGCCCCTAACATTCATCCTTTCCTCCTTACATTGGAACCTTGTCCAATGTAAATAGAACAGAGGGAAGGCTCCTTTCCTCGCCCTCTTCAATGTAAGACACGCCCTTTTCCACAGTGGATGAGGAAAAACGAGAATATGAAAGTGCCATTATTTAATCATTCACATACACTTGTTTCTCACAACCGATCATGACTCATGTGGGCTTATAGATTCATAATGATTACAAAAGTTACACAAACTATCATGACTTAAGGAACTACTAGAACTCTGATTCTTATTCAATCTAGGATACATATGATGCCATTTCAGGTCGCGATCTCACTGGATATCCTCTTCATTAATCGAACCTTAACTTATCTAATATGGGAATCCTCCTTAGGAATAAGCCCCAAATTAAACCCCCCAAGTCATCAAGGAATCATTTTCAAGAAGTAATCCAAAACTCATTTCACTAAAAGGACTATACTCTCTTATAAGACTTATCGAACTACGTGGGATTTGATTCCAATCCATATTGGATACGAATGAAGCCTCCTTGTGGTTCAAACCCAATACCTTAAATCAATCTTGTTCTCCTTGGGAAATATTCCTAACAGGGTCTAATCAATCTTGGAAACCCATATCATTTCCAAGTTCATTGGGTTACTTCAGTATAAGTCCCATACTAAACCTTTACTGAGAATATTTTTCTTAGATGTCCATACCACATGACATTAAAATATACGGCTATATCCATATCACATGAAATTAAAATATATGATGTTTCCCATTCTATGGCACCAAACTATGAGGGTTCTGATTCATTTTACAAGGATACGTAGGTATCCAATTTTATGGGCACAATCCCAAGAACAAATAAATCCTTCATCTATCAAGCTGAAAATAAATTCTAGAGTGCCCCAATGAGTGGATAAAATACCTATATCATTATAACATTGATTAAAATAATCATTAAGTAGTATATGAGAGGATACCATTGATGGAGAACCTCGAATACATACAGATATCTCCATTAATTAAGAACCTCTAATATATAGAGATGGTTTTAAACTTTTCACATGCTAAATAAGTGATTGAAAATTCCAAGGGATGCTTATTATATACTTGGTGAATTAATAAGCATTGATGAAAATATCTTAACATACAAAGAGAGTCCTATAGTGGACAATAATTCCCTCCCAAAAGGGTGTGATGAATCTGAACTCCCATCCTATGGACCAATGTACGTTCTTAAGTATCGTGAAGTTCAAACATAAAGAACTCCTACCATTGGAAAGTAGGTATCCTTTGGATAAAAGACTATTTAATGTTTTCTGGTTCGCCAAATAAATCCAATGTAAACTGCATGGAAGCAGTGATTCTTAAAAATAGAATACATATTTCAAGGAACTACGAATTGCCACGCTATCAAGGGCTTCATCCCATATTGTTACTGTAATTAAGTGAATGTCTTCTGGGGTACACATGTGTAGTGGTTCACTGAGAAGGATGCGAGTATACAACTCTATAGGGAACCACATATTAGATCCTGAACTAACTAACATATGTTGTGATATGGGAATGTGACCAGCTCTACTGAAAAAATAATGGTCAAATCCATGCAATAAATTACAATAGATAATATTTTCTATGACCTCAATAAACCCTACCGACATAAGCCAAATAGTGGTGTGTCTCTGAGATTTTTTAATTAAACATTCCTCCCTTATAATAATTATGGTTCAAAATCCATGGAAACCCTTTAAGACCAACATGAATTTGGGTATTCACCCCATTGAAGTCATACCAGATTCCTTAGCTTTGGGGATACTCAATCCCCATAGATATCCTTTCATATCATGAGGTCATCATGAATTTGAGAATGCATACCAAAAAAGTCCAATGAGGTTCAAGGAATCCAAAGATACACACTCCCCCTCCATCAATTCTTTTCAAATGAGCAGGTCATCACAACTTCGTGTATTCACCCCCACAGAAGTCTGATCATATTCCAGGACTATGTGGATACACTGTAAGATCTCAAACATTACTAGAGTTGTCTAGGGCCTATTTTGAGCACTTATAGAAAGGATTACACGGTCATACGACCTTTTTTATTCACAATTCAAATCATGGATCAAATATATTCTCCTCTATTGATAAGTGGATTCTATCACATTTCATTCCCGTTCACCCGCTTCCTTCTGTCATTATTTTGGTGGGAAGTAATCTTATAATTTTCTAGATCTAGAATCAGATATGGTGAAACTTGATCTAGGATTGAAAATCTAGATCTTGAAAAAATATATATTGATTTTTTAATCATTATTTAAGGTTTCAAGATCCAGATCACATTCTATATCATTGTGATAGTAAATTTTCATGATTTCTGTGGGGAAATCGTTCATCAACGAATCGAGGTAGGTGGTCTATTTTTCATTTCCCATATTCATTATATGAAATATTTGTATGTTGTTATATAATTTATAGTATTTTTATTGCAATTTAAATTCCTAAATTTGATTAATTAATGTGGTTAATTAATGAATTGTGGAATTGGGGATTTGATTGAATAATGGAATTGTGGAATTGGGATAATTAAATGATGAATGAAATATTATGGTATTTAATTGGAAAATTTGGGATAATTAATTGTTATATTAATTATTATTGTTTTGAATTATTTAATTTTGAATTGAGAATAATTAATTGGTCAATTAATTATTTGATGTTATGATTTTGAGAGGATTAATTAATTATCAAGTTAATCAATGGACATGGATTAACTAATTTATGGATTAATTAAAGGGCGTTTTTGGTGGTCAATTGTGAAATGATGATTAATGATGATTAAATCGGGTTGGAATGACATTGTGAAAATATGTGATAATGAGATACATTGATAATGTGACATGTTATGCTATATATGCACGACTGAAAAATAGGGTGCTAGACCTGACGTTCTGCCCCCATGAAAAAGATGTATGATTCCAAATTAGGGTGATATACATGATTTTCTATTCACATGATATATATGTAATATTTATAATTTTGGTGCTAGACATGAAGTTCTATTCCCATGATATACATGTAGGATTGGAAATTGAGGTTCTAGACATGAAATTATATGCCCATGATATATATGTTTGATTTGGAATTAGAGTACCAGAAATGATGTTCTATACCCATGATTTGTATGTATGATTGAGATTTTGGGTTCTAGATATATGTTCAATTCCCATGATATACATGTGTTGTTGATTAACAAGGTTATAGATAGGGAATTATTCACCCAAAAAATTGTCAATGGAATATGGTTCCAACTGGACATAATAATGAAATTGAAGTCACATAGATAATTGAATCCCATGTACAATTATGCAATTTGAATTAAATATGTAACATAGTTCATTCGCAGTTCGGGCCAAAGCATGCATTGAGGTACGAGTGTCCTCAAAAACCCGATGGTCTATGTTGTTTAATAATAGTTAATTGATAATGTGATATCTATTTATAGATGAATTGTAATTAATTATTTATATAACTTCATATTCCTATTATTGAATTGGTTTTTTAGAGAACATTTTTGGTGGCCTCATGAGTTGTACTCAAACTCTAATTGGATTGCCGGATCAGTACCTGAATAAAAATTAGTGTTGCACAAAAAGATAATGGAAAGTTCCATATGTTATATACATGAGTTTGTATGGATATTAGATGAAGAAACTGATCATGGTTTGAGACCCACTTGGGAGTCATTGGTGTCATTTTTTCAGTTTTATTTTTAGAAACATGACATGTATAGTTGTGTGGCTTTTTTCTAATTTACATTGATATTTTATTTTCCTACATTGTTTATCTTTAGATATTGGTATTGTTTATGGATATATATATTCTTCATCAATTTTTTATTATATATTCTCAGGTTTTATTCTGATGAAATAGGCTATAGTGTCCTCAAGATCGACTTATTAGTCCCTTGATTCTAGTTCGAAGCCTATAGTATATGGGGATTTCTGCATGAAGTTATATGATTGACCCTCTTGAGTAACTACTTCATGGAACCAAGGTAGGGATACTAAAAAGTGTTATTAGATGATGTTTATAACCTTTTACTTTTTTATTACTATTTTAGAATGGTAGAAAAGATACTAGGAAGAGTCAGGGCTTAGACACGAGCTCATGCAAGGGAGTTTAAAACCCTTGTACGGAGAAAAAACCAAGTACTATAGGTGGGTTTATTGGTATTTATATTTGGTATTACAGTTGAATATTATTTCACCTTGGGTGATGCACTTGTTGTGTGATGTGGAAATTATTTTTGAGATTTTCTCAGAAATGACTCATGAACCATAATGAAATGAGAGTTGTGTTTGGATGAATCATTCTAGGCACTCAGGATTACTTTTTGACATGAATAATATAATTAATTCATGGGGAAATCTATTTTTTATTATATGTTAAATAGAAAATGTTCTTCATTGTTTGTGCGATTGAATTGAAAATGGTTCCTAATTAAAAACTGCATGTGGTAAAATGATGAGAAATGAAAATAAATTGGTCTATAAATTAGAAACATGTTTAATGGGAATGTGTTTACCCTTTTTAACTATGACCTAGGTGTAGGATGGTTAAGGGTAGTTATATCACCTCAGTTTTAACAGAATGATCAGATTTGGGGAAAATACTTGTTGTGATTTTTTTTATTTTCCTTTTATGTAAATGTGATATAGTTTTGTTATGATTCCTACATTGTGTGTATGTAATTATAGTGATACGCGTCCATGTAGATGTGATGTAGCAGACATATAGTTATATGTGGTGTATCCTATACCTATGGATATCTAGGATGGGCCATAAATTATGAATGGTACTATTCTTGTAACTTCTACATTATCTAATGCCTTATTTGATACCGGTGCCACTAATTCCGTTATATCTACAAAAAAAATTGATGGTTTGATCCTAGAGGTAGAGTTTGTGAGTTTGGAAATGACTATCGATACATAATTGGGATTATAGTCTAGATGCACCTATTTGTGTAAGGGATGTTCTCTTGAGATCTGGGAGTACCACTTTTTCTAAAATCTCTACATTATTGATATGTCATGATTCCACCATATTATGGGTATGGGCTAGAAAATCACACACCGACCCCACATTGATTGTTACTATATGATATTGACATTTACATGTCCTAAGGGAAACAACTATATTAAATATTGAGATTGGGATATCTAGGAAGGTTGAGAATATCCAATTACTCAATAACTAGAAGAGTTCACAACTAATCTTTCTAGTATAATTCTAGATTACAGTGATAAAAAATAGAATGTATTTACACATATAGGGGTCCTATTTTAGGATTCCCTTCCTAATGATTTCCTAGTGTTTCCACTAGAGTTAAATGTGTAATTTTCTATTGAGATTATATTGGGAGATGATGTAGTATATATTCCACTATACACAATGGAACCAACAGAGCTTCAAGAAAACAAAACATAGTAGGGGGAGTTTGAGGATAAATTTTTATCTATATGAGTACGTCTCCTTAGTGATCACCTGTGTTGTTTTCTAATAAAAATGATATGAAACTATTATTGTGTCTTAATTACTAAATGTTTAAGAAGATTCCTGTGAAGAACCAGTATTCTCTTCTATGTATCAATTATTTTTTTGACCAGTTGAGAGAAACATTTGAGTTCTTGAAGACTGACTTGAGATTGGGGTATGATCAATTAAGAGTTCCGACTTCAAATATATATTGGAATTATTTTTGTTGAAGGTATTGAATTTATGAGATGATGAAAATTCTGTTTGGGTTAAAAAAATGAACCAGTAGTTTTTATGGCCTTGATGAATAGAATATCCCATCCATACATATATTTTTTTAGTATTTGTGGATTTCATCTAGGTGTAATCCAAGAATCATGATGATCATGCTCAAAACTTTGAGATCTTCCATAGTAAACTGAGATCGAATTGTGTATACGCTAGCTATATAAGGGTTATTTTTTTATAGAACATGTACACTTCTCAGGACACATCATCTTATAGGATGAATCAGTGGACATAGAAAAAGTAAAGGAAGTGGTTTCGTGGGAGAATCCTAGGAAGATATATGATATACATATATTTTTGGGGTTAGATTTATATTATTTGAGATTCATCTAGGGATTTTCCCATTTGTAAGAACCGCTTTCAGGCTTTACCAATAAGGTGGAAATGTTTGATTGGTCAGAAGCATGTGAGAAGTCCTTCCAGGAGTTGAAGAAGAATTTGAAATTGGAATTGATCTTGATCCAACCTGAGCAAGGTGAGGATTAAATGTTGTATTGGGACTCTTATAGTGTTGGACATCGAGTAGTGTTGATGTAGGGAGATCGAGTTGTGGTGTATGGGTGTCAGTATTTGAGGCCACATGAACAGAACAACCCTACACATAAACTCAATTTGGTAGCATTTTTTTATGCCTTTAGGTGTTGGTAGAATTATCTATTGAGAGAGAAGATTAAGGAGTACATTGTCCACAAGAGGTTGAATTATATATTTTCACATTGGTGTCTAAATATTTAGCATTACAGATGGGTTCAATAAATGAAGTATTTTGATTTTTGATCTAGCATTTAATCCTGAAAAAGAAAACAGTGTGGTAGACACTTTGTTTAGAGGAACTTTTAATCAGATGGTTCAGGAGTATAGTGATAAGTGGAAGATGATGAATTTTCCTGATGGGATGTATGTGGTGGTTTATATGGGAGATGATAAGATGAATATTGTATCTGTTTTATTGGATACTATGATTTTGAGATAGATTAGAGAAAAACCGTATGAATATCCAAGAATGTTTGACCTTGTGGGAAAGGATTGATGTTGGGGAGTCACCTTATGATTGGAGCCTAGATTAGGATAATATCATTTATATCAAGAATTGGATTTTTGTTCCTAAAATCATTTAGGAGGATCTCATGCAAAAATTTCATGCCTCAATTTGTGAGGTATGTCCAGGTGTAACCAATATCTAACATGACCAATTAAGATAGTTTTCGTGGCCACGAATGGAAAAGGATATAGCAGGGTTCATGACGTGATGTTTCACCTATCAATAGGTGAAGGTATAGAATCAATGTCCTAGAGATTTTCTACATCCATTTACCTTTATGGAGTGAAAGTGGGACAATGTGATAATAGACTTTGTGGTGGGTCTCTAGGTGACACAAAGAAATAATGTCACTATTTGGGATATTGTGGATCGAATAAAAAATATATCACATTTCTTTCCTATATGGGAGACATTCTCAGTAGAGAATCTTGGAGACCTCTATGTTCAAGAGATAGTATGTCTGTACAGGGTTCCACATAGTATTGTTTTTTATTGTGGCTTGTGTTTTACGTCATATTTATGGAAGGGCTTATAGATGTAACATGGTACACTGGTCTTATTGAGTATCGACATCCACCCATAAATAGATGGGATGTCGAAGCATAACATACAATTTCATGAGGATATGTTGTGGGTGTGTGTTCTTTACTTCAGTTTTTCATGGGTGAAATTTTGGATTTAGTGTAGTTTTTCTATAACAAAAGTTATCAGGAAACTATATAGAAGGAAGCATACAAGGTTATTTATGGTAGTCCGTGCAGATTACCTATATGCAATAAGTAGAAGGTTGATTCTGAGCTGTTTGAACTGCGTATCATGGGTAAATAAGAGTAGGTACAACTAATTCATAAAAATATAGCTATGAATAAAAGTAGATATAAGTCATATGATGATATAAATCAATGACCCATATAGTTTCCATAGGGTGATTTTTTATTCCTATGGGTGATTCCTTGGATTGATCACTACAGGATATGAAGATAAGTAAATTTGGTACCTGGATTTGATGGAATTTTTGACGTCATGGAGAGAATTAGGACGGTGGTTTAATGATTGGATCATACACAAAAATATTGTTTATTGAATGAATTTTTATTTGAATCACTACTATAATGGTATCATACCAACCTTTTTCATCTGATCGATGTGAATGAAATTGAGCCTAAGGTAGACTAATCCTTTGAAGAGCATCTGATTTGTGTGTTGGATCATAGTGAGAAAGTGTTGTGAGGATAGTTCGTGCCGATTGTTTGTGTATTGTAGAAACATGGGTGTGTGAAGGAGGAAAAATTAGAAATGGAAGAATATATGTGGGATCAACGACATGATATTTTTGGTTCTGAATCATAGAGATGCTTGGCAGTGCAGCTCAAGGGGGAACTGTTATAATGTGGGAAGATTGTAAGATCTCGAACATTTTTGGAGTTGACTTGGGAATGTTTTTAGATATTTATAGAAGAATTACATGATTTTATGGCCTCCGTTATTCATTATTTGAAGCCTGAATCAAATATCTTATCCTTTCCCAGTATGTGGATTCTATCCCACTTCTTTCCCATTCATCCTACGTCCTTATCCCATTATTTTGGTGGGATTTAATGTTATTTTATTCTACATCTAGCTCTAGATTTTCTGAGTGTATATCTAGGCTACAGATCTATATCTAGATTAAAGTGATCTCGATTTTGTTAATCTTGACGTAGGGTATTGATATTCAGATCCTTTCTATGTTGTTGTGCTACTGATTGTTTGGTATTTTCATTGGGCGTTCCCTCATTAGTTAATCAAGGTACAAGAGATATTATTCAAATTTCATAGTCTTAATATCAAATATCTTCATGTTATTATAAAATTTGTTAGGTTAATTTAGGAATTTGAATTCCTAAATTTGATTAATTAATGGGGTCAATTATTGAATTTAGTAATTGGGTATTTCATTGAATAATGGAATTGTGGAATTGGGATAATTAGTTTATGATTTAATTATTGAGGTATTAAATTGGAGAGTTGGGGATAATTAATTTTTAGGTTAATTAGTAAATTAATGAATTGCTGAATGGTGAATTCGGAATAATTAATTGGTAAATTAATTATTCGATTTTAAGATTGTGAGAGGATTTCTAAATTGTTGAACTAATTATTGTACATGGATTTATTATTTTATGAATTAATTTATTGTCATTTTTAGTGGTTAATTATGATAATAATATTAATTTTGATTAATCCTGGTTGACATGACAATATGAAACCTCATGATAATGAGATACGTGTGATAACATGACATGTTATAATATATATCCATGATTGATAAACGGGGTGCTAAACATGATGTTTTACACCCATGAAACAGATGTACGATTGATAATTTGGGTTCTATACAAGACATTATACTTCCATGTTATATATTTATGATTGATAATTATGGTGATAGACATGATTTTCTACGCCCATGAAATATATGTATGATTGGGGATTGGGATGAAAGACATGAAATTCTATGACAATGATATATATGTATGGTTGGGAATTGGGGTGATACAAATGAAGTTATATAAACATAATATATATGAAGGATTGAAAATTGGTGTTCTATAATTGTTGTTCTATTCCAATGATATACATGCATGGTTGATAAATGGGGTGTTAGACATGGCATCCTTCTCCCAAAACATTAGAATTAGGCTATTGTTCAATGTTGTGAAATAATGAAATTGAATTGAAATGGATAATGTAATCCCATGTTCTATAATTATATGTGAATTGAATATATAACATGGATCAGAGCCAGTGTGGGCCAAATAAGGTATTGAGGTATAGTTGTTGTCAGGAACCCTCTGGGAAATGAGGTTTTATAAAGATTAGTTGATAATGTGGTAGTTTTTTAATTATCAATTGTAATTATTTCTTTGTACAACTATATACAACTATTATAGACTGGATTTGTTTTAGACACTGTTTGTGGTGGCCAACTATGTTGTACTCACACCCTACATGGGATGCCTCTTCGGTACCCGAATAGAAATTATTATTGTAGGAAATGTTAAGGGAAAGGAACCTATGTTAGATCGATGAGTTGGGATGGATCATGGATGAGGGAATTAGAAGTGGTTCAAGACCCTCTTGGGAGTCATCATTGTATTTATTTTTAGTTTACATTTTAGACACATGACACATATAGTATCACAACATGTTATTTTTCTTTGTTTGGATATTTTATTTTCATACATTTTTTCTATTCATATATTAGTATTATTTTGTTTTATACATGGTTCTTCTATTTTATATTGAATATGATGGTTTATTAATATCTTAAAAGAGGGTATAGTCTTCCAATAATCAGATTATCTGACTATCAATCCTTGTCAGTAAGCTCTAGAATACGAGGAGGTTCACCTGAGGTCATGCGACTGATCAGCTTAGGGAATCAGTGTGTGGATCCTAGGATGGTCCATAACATACACACCCCTCGATAGTCAAACAGTATCATGAGGTTATCACAAATCCATCTATGCACACTATGGATGTTGGATCATATTCCTTAACTCTGGGATAGAAAATATCCCTTGATATTATTGTAATATCATGAGGTATTCATGACTCTAGGTATTCACCCCACGGATGTCCGATCAGGTTCATCAACTATAGGGATAAAACAACCCATTACATTCCTTTCATACCATGAGGTTGTCATGACGCTGATTATAAACCCCATGGAAGTATGATCAGATTCCACAACACTAGGGATACACACCCCCAATTGTCCAATCATATCATAAGGTCATCAAAACTTGATGTATGAACAACAGAAAATTCCTTTCAAATTTCTCAACTCTGTGGAAAAATACCCCCGATAGTCCTCTCAAATCAAGAGTTTGTCACAACTCTAGCTATGCACCTGGTGGAAGTCCAATCATATTACTTGACTCCTTGGATATATAGTATTCACCTTTCATAGTCTTGAAATATCATCAGGCTATCATGAACTTGATTATACATGCCTCAAAAGTCTAATCTGGTTCATTGACTCTAGGATGTACACTCCCCTTGGAAGTCTTGTCATATTTGAGTCCGAAATCCCTAGCGGCTCTAACACCAAGATCATTGTACATGTAATGTATAAATATATTTGGATCCAATAAAGGGTATCCAATTCTAGATCATTAGATCAAATAATAGAATCCAAACTTTACGACACTCACCCTGAGGGAACATCCCAAAATAAACCATAAACATCTGGATAAACTCCCAAGATCACCATCTTTATCAACATCCCCTCAGGCTCCCAGGTATGACATGGGTTCCATGATGACACCATATAGAATATCACATCACCTTATTAGGGTTAGTCTATTGGATGGGAAATCATGGGGTTCCCATGGTCTCATCACAACTGAGGCATGATCACCTAGCCTCATTCTATGTCTTTGTCTCGGGTTGACACATGATGCTGTAGGAAAACATGTCCCATATCATCATTAAATGGGTGGAACAAACTCTGATTTTTTAGCAGTCTTTCCACATATAATTTAGTCAATATGTGGAGTGTATACCATTATAATCATCTAGGTCACTCTGGGTATTTACATCATCCATTGACAACCATTATATCAATAAATCATACAGGGTTTGTTGGTGACCCCGAGAATTTAGCCATTATTATTAAGCCATTTGAATTAATTAAATTATTAATTTAATATAATTAATCATGGGAATCACCCTCTATGGAGTTCATGAATTCCCACAAGATAATTTTATAATAGTTTATAATTACCCCACATAAGGAATGGAGGCAATCTGGGAAAAACAGTTCTGGCCTTGGCCATCGGTGAATGAGGTATCAAGCAAGATTACTATTGTTTTTCTTGATCACAGAAATTTTTACATATCAATTTAGAAACCATATTTGTTTACAAAAATAAATATATGTAAATTAATCATGGCCTCTCCCTCAATGGTGTGTTCGAACGCCAACACTCAGTATTGAAGAAAAGAAAAATCCATAGAGAAAGAATGTGAGACCTCCTACCTCAAAAATAGATTTTCCAATTTGACATAAAGGGATGGTACCATATTCTAATGATCATTAAGATCTTCCACCCTCATATTTTCCAAATCAATATTTATAAAATCCTCGTCTTTGAGTTATCTGGTCTTAATGAAACCTTTAGAAATAATGTCTTTTCCACTCAAAACCCATTACCAGATTCAGGTTCAGCAAATATTTGTTTGAAAATAGTTATACTTCATACCGGGATCCACTCTTTCAAGGTTAAGAAAAAAATTTGATGAAAACTGATTATTTTCACCATCCCTTATGAAATATATATTTTCTTCTAAAATAGAAATCCCCTGATTCAAAAAAATGAGGGGAAAACACCAGGGGAGGATGAAGAGGAATAATATTACCTCAGAAACCATTGAATCACACCCTATGATCACACGACTAGTGAAGAATAAAGGAAGTGAATATATGATAAATACCACCCTACAGGTCCCTACAATCCTAAAAAAGGAACTATTAAACCCCGTATTTAAAATTTTAAAAAACAATCCTTGAATGAATTATAATGGAAACGGTATTCATGTTCTGAAACCCTCAGTGTCTTTTTATCCACTTTTAATGTCCTAAAACACATAGGCTACTCTCAAAGAATCTGATTCACCTACTAAATTATATTCATTATGTGAGTTACATGTGGAAAATCTCTTCCCCTTTCACATCCTATACTTTTCCCAAGACACACACCATGAAACCCATTTCACATAATGAATGGGATTCACAGTGTGAATTGCTTAGTACAAAAATTTTTTGATCATAGAAAACCCTTTCCACTTCTGTTGATTTCGTGTACCCTATGGATCTCTACTAGAACAAAAACACATAAAAACAACACATTTGAATTTTCAGACACTCAAAACCTTATTCAAATTCATGTATTTTAAAATGAATCATCAACTAATAAAGAAAAATTCAAATTCCCAAATAAAATTTTACCAGTCTTAATGTGGGTTCTAAGAGTCTCCCCACCATTAAACATCACATCACCATGAATCCCAAATGGTCATTTACAAGATGAATCCTAGCATCATGGGTTGAAAAAAACATTCTATTCATCATGTTTTACTCTAGAATTCCGATATAGATTCTTTTATGGAACCCCAAACATGAGGTGCATTATCATAAAACACATGATCCACCATTCATATCCATTAATGAAACCCTATATGGTGTTTCCGAAAGCCCATCTATTCTAAAATAGTGTTGTTTGATCAGACATGTCATCTATAGATACATGGGGATCACTACTATAGATTCCAACCTGTTGTGTCTGATTACAACCCACAGTAATCCCCACCATTAAGATCACTTATCAATATATGTTCTCAGTGGTCCAAAATCCCACTCGACAAATTTTCCAAATTAATAATTCTAAACAATAACATATCCCCTACATAGCTGGTACGATATTTCATCATCCAATTTCGACCAAAAATGGGTGAATGTTCACTCCCTACACATAAGGCCCACATATGCCAACATTTTCATGGACGGTCCTAGCCATACCATGGAATACTCCCATAATACTTGAATTGGTATTCTAGAAACACAATATCTACTTCCCTAGATTGTCAAAAAAAAATTCCCAAAAGGGAACCATTGGAACTTTTCATCGCATGTTTAATACAAAAAAAAGACATGAAATACTCTATACCATGATTTTCCTCCCTCAAAACACATAATCAAATATTGATTCACCCCTTCAAGGAAGTAATGAAACCATTTCCCCATTGAAACAAATAACGAATCATGGATCACCCAAAATACATATCATGAAATGGGGGCACTAAAAATAGTCTACCACACAATGTTGATCTTTCCAGCCCAATTCCAATGCATAGACTCCAAACAAAATCTTACAAGAAAATTAATCTACTATTTTCAAGAAAATAGATAAATTAAACTTAAAATAAACAGTACTTACATACCTCATTAACCATTACCCTACTAATCCAACCTATATAGTGACTTGTATCATATGAGGGACATCCTCTAGAAGCATGTAGTGGTCTCTCCACCATATGACTTTACTTACATTCTTCCATGAGAGAAACCCCATTAATGGCATTACATCTTACTTGAAGGACATTTTTATTTCTTGGTGTATACAAAATTCCCTCTCAACATACTTAGAAATACCTCAGGATTTTGGATATGATCATGTATATAATAAGAATCAATAAGATTTCATCAGTGATAACTACATTAATCCCATTCAAGGTCCTCATGCCTCCCTACATGTAGAAATTTCATCAACAACTAGACACCCTTTCAAATTTTGCAAATGGATTCTTGCATCTTCATCATGTACATTCCATATTTATATTTTGGGTTGAGTTATGTCTAACCCCATGACCACCCATCACACTGAGAGTCATTCTTGGGGTCACAATAATCCACCCATGATCTATTAACCGTTGAACCACCCATCTAAGGGAAATGTCAATTCGTACAAAGAACATCATAAATGCCACAATGTTAGGTATATGAATTACCCTTCCCTCAAAATTCCCATAAATCCAACCACAAGTACTCAAGGTTATTCATTTCGAATTAAAAAAAGGTATATCCATTCATATTTCATAAAATTGAGGCCACCAACCTTGAATTGAGTTTTCAAGACAAAACATGCATAACACTAGGGTAATCCCTCTAATATGTCACCGTCTCAAAAAAATAATCATCCCACTATGATATAAGTAACAAAATAAGTCCTATTGGTCTCCCACATTCCCAAATTATTAATTTCTAAGAAGATACACTAGGTATCATAATCAAAAAAACATTTCAACCAATTAGAAATTCACAACGTATATGGTGTAAAGACTATTTCAATCCTAAATCACATGAAATATCATGTGAAGATGGCCATCTTTGGGTATCAAAAATGAAAGAAATAAAAATACATAACTCTTGTAAAAAACTAGGTTGCCTATCATCTTTGAGAACCTATACAATAGAATACTCCCGGTATGACCTAGACACACAACCAAACATGAAAAAGACCACCCTCAAGGAGGTCCAATGGTTTAGAACCATGTTATACATCATCCCACATGTGTTATTGAACCATTTGTATAGGAGGATTGTGCTTTAATACTCATCAACAAGAACTTCACCATAGATCCACACAACCTTCTATTAGATAGTATGCCTATAATATCACACACTAACATTTCTATATGTCATGTGATTCCCACATTCTTGATAAAATTCGTGAGACAGAACTTGACATTGTTGGGAAAGAGTCAAGAATAAAACACTAGCATTTTTTTAGAATTCCATGATCAATACATCCATCATAAATAAAAACATATAAACCAAAATCACATTTCCTCAGGTTAAAATAAGATATAGTTGAAACAAAAAAAATCATAACAACATCCCTATGCCCTGTTAACAAAGACTTCCAACCATAAGTAGTGTTCATGATTCACCATCCAATCGTCCATCAAATGCTCCCTGAAATTCATAAATATCTATAGTACTAGATCCCAAAATTATAAGGAAAAATAAAAAAGAACACTTTTGATACCACTTTGTGAAATCTCTCCCCAAATCACTCAATAATCAGTATCCGGACTAGTTTTCCACAAGATCTCAGGTACACCTCCCCATATTCTAGGGGAGATTACTAGTAGTGGTGGTCTATGATAGTACTACGGGATGAATACAAGCCTATATCAAAGTTAAATGTTGAAAATTAATAAAAAATCAACAAAAACAAAAAATAATCAGACTGCATGGAAATAAATACACATCTAGTAATAATAAATGAAATAAAATAAGGTCTAAAAAAACTCTTTATATATATAAAGATCACCTAGTGGAAAATTTATAGATACATACCTGAATAAAAGAAAAACAAAAAAAGGTCTCTATTTCCTATTAGATCCAAACATCATCAATTCCTTGGATACCAATCATGATATCCTTGTCAATCATGATATCATGGGCTTTAGCCATGCTTGTGCCTACTACTATGTGAATGTATTATTGTGTACCAAAGTACAGTGGTGGACTGAGGCATGTTTTCCTATATAACTCAATAGGGAAAAACCAACGTGATCTAGTACTAACCATCATATTCAGTAATATGTGAATTTGACATGCTCTTTTGAAAAAATAATGACCAACTCAAAATAACTAATTAAAATTGATCCCCAAGTATACAACCCCAATTATCCAAAACTACTTCGTCCCATGTTATATTTTCTCTAAGCATGTCATGATGACTATACCTCACATGAAAAAATATGTGTTCCAAATCCATGGCATCCCATTAAGATCATCCTGACTCTAGGTATGCAGCACATGGAAGTCGTATTAGATTAATAAACTCCAGGGATACTGACTAAACCCTATAAGTCCTCTAATATAATTAGTTCATCTAGACTCTGAGTATTCACCCCATGGATTTATAATCATGTTCATTCAGTCCAGGGATATAGTATCCCCCTGGTAGTCCTTCCAAATGATGTGGTTGTCATGAATGTAGTTATGCGCCCCCACAGTAGTCAAATAAGATTCATTTAATTCAGGGATACACACTCCCCCCAGTAAACCCTATCATATCTTGAGGTGGTTACAACTCCTTATATTCAACCCATATATTTCTTACCTGATTACATGAATCTAGGGACACACACTCCCCCCATATGTCATGTCATATAATGAGGTCATCATGACTCCAGGTATGCACCCCCTGGATGTCCAGTCATGCTCCTCATCTTCGAGGATTCACACTACCCCCTAGAGTCCCATCATATCTTGAGTTTATCATGACTTCAGGTATGAACCCCACATATGTCCAACCGGATTACTTGAACCCAAGGATAAAAACTCCCCCTCTTCTAATGGTATTTTCATGTGATCAGGTTGTCACAAATATGGGTATTGGCCACATAGATTTCCAATCAGAATCCTTGATTCCAGTGATACAAACTCCTCCTCGACGGTCCTATTATGTCATGAGGTAATCATGAATCCATGTATAATCCTAATTGATATCTAATTAAAATTTTCACCTTTAGGGATACACACTCCCATTTAGTTGTCCTTCCATATGTATAAACCCCAAAAAGATTCATCAAATTCCTCGAATATAAGGATACACTCCCCCAAAAATCATGTAATAATTAAGACACAAATCCATGAAGGCTTCATTGTCGTGATCTAGCTCCATGGTAGATCCACCATATACAACTCTAAAACATGGCAAAACAACATGGTACTACTACTCCAATCATGGAAGCTAAACCATATCACACTCTCCCTGAGGGTACATCCCTAATGATAACATAAATAGATAGTTGAACTCCCACTCCATTCATATCTTTCTACATCCCCTCAAGCTCATAGGGATGACACATGTTCATCGATGACACCCACTACTGTATCAAATCACTCGCTCTGGGGAAGATAGTCAGCAAGGAACCCATAGGGTTCCCATAGTCTCAAAAAAGTTGAGAAATCATCACCTTGTCCTTGGTATTAGTCATGGTATCATGTTAACACTCAATGCATTGGGACAACGTGTCCCACAGCATAGTCAATAGGGTAGCATGGCCTCATTGGCTACATATGTCTCTCCACATAGTAGGTTATCAATAGATAGCCCATAGACCATCACAGTCTTTCAGTTCATTATGTGTATTTACATCAGCCATCATTAGATAGTTTTTCAAGAAATAACACATGGATTATTCATGATCCTAGTGTTTAGTCAATCTTATTAATCCACCTGAATTTTTTAAATGTTCTATTTAATTTAATTCATCATGGTAATTTCCATTGATGTTATTCAAAAAATACCATAAGAGGGTTCTATAAAATCATGGTCTCACCTTATTTGTGGTCTCTTGGCCGTCTGAGTAAAATAGTCATAACATCAGTCATCAGTGACCGAGGATTCTAGAAATCACATTGGGGTTGTTTGTGAGAATTCTCATTCTAAACTATAAAATTAGAAACCACATTTCGTTAAAACATTAATGTTATTAAATTAACGATAGATTCAACCTCAATGGAATGCCCTAACATCCAAATGCAACAAATAAAACAATAAAATGACCAAGGGAAAGTATGTGAGACCACCTAACTCAAATAGAGCTTTCCCAATTTGACACTAAGGGTTGAAAAAAACATCCAAGGCCTTTCAAGATCATCTAGACACGTATTTTTTTAACCAGGTCAGTCTATGAATTCCATGATCCCAGTATTATTGTCATGAAAAAACCTATAACAACAAAGTGCATTACATCCTGGTGTATTAACCAATTTATGATCAACTGATTGACCCAAAAAACTATGATGATTTCATCTTAGGATCCTCAATTTTCAGTCTGAGTGAAATCTCCATTGAAAACAGATTATTCTCACCTTCCCTAGTGAAATTGCCATTTTCCCATAAATGTACATATCTTAATTTAGTGAATATATGGGAGAGACATCCAGGAAATAGGTATAAGAAGAAACATACCTCTATCCCTGTCAAATCACACACAAAAATCACCATGATTTTTGAAAAATAGAGGAAATGAGGAGTCAACTAAGACCTTCTCAGACACATCCATACTTTCCAGAAGAATGAAGGGACCAAAGCCCTATTTATTATTAAAAAAATATCCCCACATGATTGAGGACATGAACCAGATTCATGTTGTGAATTCCTCAAAATCTTCATCTTTGATTTCATGTCCTAAAACCCCCATAATGCATCCAATGAAATTGACTCGCCTCATGTATTAGATTTAAAAAATTAATTATGTAGGATAAACCTCACCCCCGTTCATGCCCTATAATTTCCTCCGGATACACCCAATGAAACTCATTCACGTCTTGAATGGGATGATATTGTGAATGGCTTAATGTATCCATTTTTTCAACCCATCATACCAGTTCCTCCTATGATATTCACCTAAACTATCGAGATTTATACCTAAAAATGAAACTATTTGGAAAATTAAATGTTTTTTACATTCAAACATTATGAATAGTATTCTGATTCCCAGATTACAAAACAATATATTTTCCAACAAATAAAAATTCAAATTCCCCCCAAAAATCTAACCAGTTTGGAAATTGGTTCTTACAATGATTGTTCCAACTTTATATTTAACTAATATAGAATATTAAAAAAAATTACATTATAATTAAGTAAGAATTTTAAATAGTTTTCTCATTGAATCATCACATGTTTTCATTCCTTCATCCCATAATTCTCACAATTATTTTACTAGTGGTTGAAGGTATACATAAATTTCATTTATTTTAATTGACATTATTATAATAATAATTGAAATAATAAACGATTATTATCCACAATCATCTATGAAGGTAGATTTTTGGGCATAAAAACAACTTGAAATATTATATAATTATTATATAACATACAAAAAGTGTTAAAACATCAGAATAAAATCACAAACATATATTCCTAGGATCTGAAGAAAAATATGTATATAATGAATAAAAACCCTTATATGATATTGGATTATTTGGATGTCTCATCAATCCATTATTGTTACAATCATATTCATTCCACATGATATTTCATGTAGTCTTAGATGACATGAATAATCATTAGAATCTTGGTTTTAAAGTAAGTTTAAAAATACCTTTGTGGGAGTTTTTATATTCTTCTCTTTCATGGTGCTTCATTGATTTTTCTCTAATTGTTTCCTATTGTCATCCATAGACATGTATGGTATCTTATACATTATTATTTATTAGAATATTACACCAAATAACGAATAAAATCATTTGGTAATTCCTATATTTTTTTTAATCTTGTACATGGTTTATTACTATTTTCTTAATCACATAGAATGACACATGGATTTTAGATTCATTAAATGTATCACAAATATACTCTAAAATAATATAAAATTTTTCATTAATAATACCAAAAAGATAGTTTATATGATACATCACATGTAAAAAATAAAACATTGAATACCTGGCATACCCTTATATTAGTTTTTGTTTTCTATCATTGAAAAATTCATAAAACTCGTTTTTTGGCCTCTGATGTTTAGAGAACAATTAACCTAAAATGGATCAACATGAGGTTATTTTGATATTTTAATGTATTTTATATTAAATCATATTATGGAAAAGGTTTCATTTATTAAGATTCAAAATTAAATTTTCTCTGTAAGTCTCACTTTGTATTTTTTTTATAGGATAGACATTGTGTTTAATTTACCTAGAATTCGATTTGTTGTGACCAATATGACATACATATCAAGAAGGAAACTATTTCAATATCATGTTCTATTATACTATTATTCTATTCAACAATCAATTTAATTTAGATTCAGTATAAAAAACATTTTATTCCTCCGTCTTCTGATCAGTTGGCAATTTAATAATCTCAAATTTATTCCAAACCCTATACATATCGAGGTATCATTCAAGGTAAATTCATAAAAATATTATCCATTTTTATATTATTGATAATATTATACATATACATTCAATCATAAAAATTTAAATGTTTAATAAACAAGTAAAAGAAATTTTTAACATCACCCAACATCATCATTAAATATGGTAAGGTCTTGATTCAATAGAAAAAAATTCAATATAAAAATGATTTAATGTAACATGTGAAAAATAAATAACATAAATTAATAAATATAACCCCACACTAGAAATGGTTCGAATACCATTGATGGATAAGGGTAGAGAAAGTTAGGTAGGCATAGAGGGGGGAGGTGGATGTAGTTTTGGAGAGAAGGGATTTGGTGTTGGTGCCACCATCGAGTGTTACCATTAACATGAAAAGGGGAGTATGGGATTCCAAAGGAGAGGGACGGTTGGGGGAGGGGTGAAGGAGAAAGGAAGCCACCATTGAAGGAGAAGGTCCGTCTTGGAGGGGTGTTGGTTTCACTATAGTAGGGGTGTATGGGAATAGGGGTTTGGGGGAACTGTGAGGGATGGGTCGGTGGGGGCGGGGGTTATTAGTGTATTTTCAAAAATATTTAGTGAATGTTTTAAAGTAAATACTGAAAAATATAAAAATATAAAATATACAGTGGTGGTTATACCAAACCCCTCCTATATTTTAAATAATAAATAATACGTTATTTTAGAAGCTAAGAACTATTTTTTTGAAGTGATATAAAACATTATTATCTATAGATCATCATAGATTTTAAGTATTATTGATGGAGTGTTACATTGATTTCATATGAAAATTAAGGAGGAAAATTAATCATTTTTGGGATAGTGAATTAATCCAAACAAAAAATTATATTTGTCTTAGACTATTATGTTTCTATATTTCCAATAAGAAATTGGGGGCTAATGAGTATGGGAGGTTACTATATTTATTTTGTACATAAATTGATTTATCCAAGAAAGTATCATGTTCAGGTTTTCTTCAATGGAACTAAATTATTATTATTCATTATTATTATTTACAAATCTAGTTAATGATATAGACTATTATGAATTATCATTATTTTGAGAATCAAAATGAAAAAATAGTCTTACCATCAATCAGTGGTTTCAAAGATCCAATGATGGGAGTTGGTGTAACACCCCAAGATTTCATAGTGTGTTATTTCTTCAAAATAATTCAATAACTTGCACTACACGCAACACCGAGTTCAATTGCACCATGACTTACCAAAAAAAACCATTAAAAGAGCTCATGAATAGCATTAACTACATTTTTAACTTTATATAATCCTTATAATTTTAGAATCCATATTATGAGTTTCTTAGTCATAATGCAAGAACAGATTCATTTTCAGTATTGCACTTTTATCAACTTTTAGTGAAACCTTTTTAAATACAATATTTTAAACTTTTTGACTAAATGGAGACATCAAAAAATTTAAAATGAAACTTCCCAAGCTTCCACGGTACGCTTTCCTTTGAATAAAACAGTAGCGTGTGTTGTACACAACTTCGAGTTTTAACACACACCACAACCAATCAAACTGGCCGTTATGAATAGTAATACCGAAATTTTGAAATAATATATATTTTATATTTTGAAATGGACTTCATTTTTGGATTCGGAATATCGAATTTAGCCTAAGGTGAAATTTTGGTACTTTTCGGATAACTTTCATATTTTGATGAATAGTGAAAATTACTAAATTTTAATTAAAAACAACTTTTTTAATCAAAATAATTAATAGTGATAAATTATGAATTTGAGTGGTTTTAAAGTATAATTAGAATATATTTTTACCATTTAATATAATTTTGGTCATTGGACATAATTTTACAATTAAACCGAACATAAACAAGTGTCAATCTTTTGATAGTTATTATCTCTTAAAAACACGCTTTTTGTTTTGACAGCGGGAATTAATTTTAAATTAATTTCTGCCACTTCTGTGTTTTGAATTTAGAAAAATGGATTCCATATTTGGAATCAGGATGTTCAAATTGTGTAAATAGGTAACTTTTATTTTTAGACATTTTGAATAATTACTGCGGTAAATATTTTATTTACCATGGTTAAGGGTAAATCCGGTAAATAAGGGTTAAAAAATAATATTATAATAATACTAAATTACCCTAAAACGTGTCTTAACCCTATTGGTTGATACATGGTCGACCATGGGCATCTTTGGGTCAATTTTGGGACCCCATTGATCCACTTGTAAGTGATAATGACACTTTATTTTAATTAAGTTAAAATGAATACAAAAATGGCATAAGTTTACATCTTTTAAAAGAACATTTTTTACATAGGGTTATACATGTTGTATTTTCGATTATAAATATTCATTAGAAAGCTAAAAATATTTCCTACATAATGATATTTTATTTATAATTTTTAGACATCAAATAATTTAAATTATTAATGACACAATAATGATGCAATGTTTACCTCATTAATAAATCATTTAAATAAATAAGATTATAATGATTAAAATATTATCTAAAACCTGTCCAATTCTTATTGGTTGATGTTATTTAGAATATGAGTCATCTTATCTTCGACCTCAATGATTTTTGGACCATTATAAACCGAATATAATTATATTATAAAGTAATACTTTCACTCTTTCCTAAAGAGCCCCTCCTCTCCCTTATAAAAGGAGACCACTTCTACTCATTCCTCACACCTCTCAAGCCACTTGGCTCGTCCAAACTCTGCCCAACTAAGTTCCCCACATCCCTCTCCTCCTCCTTGAAGTTTCCCCTTAGACAGAAAGCATTTCAACAAGTCCTTTGGTTCCAACCAAAGTGAGTTACCTAAATTAAAGGTAACGATTTCTCTTAAATTATTTTCATTTATTTTGCTTCTTCAACTCCCAAACTCTTTTTATTTCCTTTCTTTTGTAACAAAACCAGTATCCTCAATATACTAGGATGTTGTTACAAGAAGGATTCAAACTACACATACACACAACTCCATCTAATGGATGATGAACATAATGTTTCTGTGGATGGCAAACTAACGCCTCACGAAACGATGATTGTTCAAATACATCTTACCACCTCTCATGGTGGCCATTATGATGGCACTGTAATTAAATATGATATTAATGATATATATTTTATATATAAGCTTCTGTAATTCCATTTTATTTCATACCATTATTCGTTTCATGTTGTATATACATACGATAATTTCATTTGAGGAAGTGCGGACTACCGCCCCCTTAAAATGATATGACTCGTTCATACCACACATGGAACGTATAAAGGATGGTGTTAATGAACTTAAGTAACATATATAAAATATTATATTATACTGGAATAGTAATATACCTATGTATCATTTGGATTAAATTCTTTTAAAATAAAAATTAAATGGAAGTAGCGTTCGTGCGTACGTACGGACTACCGTCTCCACGAACGCGATGAGATTCATTCTCCATCGTAACCATTAAAGTATAATTATCATTTGATGATTTAAAAATGATGTTTAAGGACTAGATATCATTCTGGATGTGAATAAGATACAACAACCATGTCTTATGTAACAAAACATATAAAGAAAATGAGTAAGTTAACACCCGGAACGATGATAATTCTAAGATATTATTAACAAATCAATGTTAAAAGATCATATATGATATCATATTAATATATATGATTCTTTTATAATTTAATAACAATTATTTCACCATTATACAGGAGTTTAACCGACCCCAACCAAGGAAAAGTACAAGGTAAGGGATTTTCTTATCTCACTTTCAATTCCGTGAGATTTCCATTGTTCGCCACCAAATTATTGAAAGTGGTGTATTGTGTACTGCCATTTGATATATATTATCATGATTCTATTTATATTAATGTTATTCTGTAAATAATTTGGTGGTTATTAACTTTTGGCCATACGACTCAGTTGATTAACGTGGTATGGGGTTTTCATCTCACTCCTTATTCTCATGAGATTCATGCCATATTGCCACCATTACCTTTTGTGTGGTGTATGTACTGCCCATAATTATATTCTTTGTGTAATACACTCTAATTTATGTGTACTTACATATTCATTGTATGATACCTCTTTCATGGGTTGTATGTTTCATAAGTTACCAAACTGGTAAGGGTTATTTCACAATCTTTTCATTATCCGAGGTTGTTTATACGTAATAATCTACTGGGATCTCGTTATCATCCACATCCATGTTTCTTCAAAATGTATTTCAAAACATTTTTAATATTTAAAATAATATGGGTTAAAGTCATTTATACCCTTGTTTGACTTTTTATAAGAGGTTTATAAGGGAATCTTTCCGTTATTTTCCAAACAAGGTGCTTTTTAACCTTTTCGACGGAAATAAGATAAGAATGTTTTTTTTAACTTATACGGCGGGTGTGGTTATTTTCCGCCATTATAAAATCGTCAAAGATTACCTTAAAAGCTTATAAGATTATTTTCAAAGAAAATTTTTGATTTTATATGGATCTTAAATGATTTCAAAATAAAAGGAGATATTTCTTTAAAAAGAATTTTGATTTCATCTATGTCAACATCCTTTGATGGGTTTTAAGATTATTTGAAGTTGATTTATTATGATACAAAACTTCTATATTGTTTTGAAGGTTTTGTGATATGTTTGATTGTGGATGTGCTATTTTTATACCATTCATAGTTTATGGTGAAAGTATTGACATTTCGTATGCTAGTTCCAATAAGAATGTTTATGTTATATTTCAATCTTTACTTCATATGAATGTGTTGGACAAGTATGTTCCAGGTTGGGGACTGGTTAAAGTAAGCCCTCCAGGTTGGGGACTGGTAAAAGTAAGACCTCCAGGCTGGGGACTGGTAAAAGTAAGCCCTCCAGGTTCGGGACTGGTAAATGTAAGCCCTCCGGGTTGGTGTCCGGTTATTAGAGGCACTCCGGGTTGGTGTCCGGTTATTAGAGGCACTTCGGGTTGGTGTCCGGTTATTAGAGGCACTCCGGGTTGGGTTACGGTTACAGTTAGCCCCAAGGTCTTGGGACGAGGCCTTGAAAAGTAATTAAAGTTTAGCATTATGCATTCCAACATTATGAAAGTGGTTATTGATTTTTACATGTGATTATTCGATTAGTAGAATATCAATGTGAATAAGTAAATGGCATTATTTCATTTTATTTATGCCATACCATGTTGAAAGTTCATGTTTGAAAGGCTTTTGTCTTAGTTATACATTGCCTTAAATGTTTATTCTTATTTATTAAAGTTTCCACTATATTGTTATCCTTACTGGGCGTTTGAGCTCACCCCTTTTCTATGTTTTATTTTTCCCAGGAAGTGAAGAAGTAAATTATGAATGAACTGCAGGGATATTATGTGGGGATATGAGTGTGAATTATGGAGGCATTATGTTGTTGTAGTAGTTTTTCATTTTATGATGTAATGTAAAACTTATGAATATATCTAGTGTTTCCAAGGCTACTAAACCAATCGGTCTTTCGAGATTTGATCTTCTTGTGATCATGCCAATGTTATGTAATAATGCACCGACTCTGGGTAGCTGGGGTCGGGGCGTTACAGTTGGTATCAGAGGAAGTTTAGTACAAACCTTGGAAGCTAGATTTAGATAAACTCTGATTAGAGCACGTAATACTAAGATGAACTTTGAGGATTAGTATAGAAGAACTTCCTAGAATTTTGGTATTGTAGAGATTTTGTGAGTTTTCCGAGCAATACATCCCTGTCTGGATACGAGCAGGTAGAGGCGGCTCTGGCACAGATGTACCTAGGGGTAAAACCCGAAAACACCGCTTTGAGCTAGACTCGAACGGGAACTGGTGCACGACAACGGGCCTTGCTGCACTCTTGGTTACGACACTCCCGGGGGATATGCTTAGGATAACTCTCATTTTCTTTACAAATCATTATGAATGGTTTATGAGTATATACTTCTTCAAAGAAATATTTTATGATTATGGATTATATCCATAAATAGTTCAATTTATGTTAAGTGTTTTATAAGTATGGGATTATGTATTTTGATTCATAAACTAATCTAGTTTATGCCATTGTTTAGAAATGGCGCCCAGTAGAAGGAATGATAACTCTAGAAATGCACATGATTCAAAGAGAAGGAAGGATCATATCTCTCATGGTCTTAAGCTAGAATTTATAAGAGAAATAGTCTCCCATGTATTATCATCATATGAAGAAATAATATCATGTGTTGATAAGATAAGTAAAGAGTTTACTGAGTCCTATGGATTTGAAGGGAAGCAAGAGAAGAAAAGGATGGAAGAGAGAAAGATGGATAAAGGGAAGAGGGAAAAGAAGAATTTTCCCATATGTGGTAACTATGGAAAGAAACACCCTGGAAGTTGCCTGAAAGGAATGGGAGTTTGTTATAAGTGTGGAGGAAAAGGGCACAAAGTACGTGACTGCAAGGGTAAGAAAATGGTTTCAAATGTACAATGCTTCATTTGCAAGGAGTTTGGACACTACGCGAACCTATGTCCCAGTCATCAGACTATGCCGCAAATGATGTTATTGGATAATAATCATGTTATGATACTACCACAGATGAAGAGGGATGATTAGAGTTCTTATGTTGATTATGTCAATTGAGTGTTGTATCAACAATGTACTTGTTACAATAATCATGGAGTATATAAGGATTGTACTGCAGTACTATTTCATTAAGGACTTGAGATTGTGTGGAACAAAGAAAAGTGACTCAATAGCAGGATAAATTTTTGGAAAATATATGGTTGAGAGAATGATAAATCATAATATAGTTCTGATACTGAGGTAGTGATTTTGGAATAATATGTGATTGTTTTGGATAAATTATATTGGATATTCTTGACTACCTTGGAAATGATTAATGATTTGTATATTCCATCATTGTTGGGGTTTAAATCATTTTTGGATTAATGAAGTATATCCAGCATTCTATATGGAATAAGGGAGCATGAATGTAATCAATAAGGAATATGGTAAAACCTGATGAAGGTAATCATATTCTATTACGGGGTAAAAAGGATCTATATTATGTTTACCTTCCTTATAAATGTTGGACTGTGAGTTTAGACAGATGTATTTTGGATAGTTCTAGTTTGGATTATTTTGGATTTCCATAAAAGGACAACCCGGAGGTCGGGCGGCAACCCGTTGCGTCCGGCAAGGCTGCGAGACTTGAACCCGCAACCGAAGGGCGACAAGGGTGTATCACCTACCACTATCCCACGAGATGTCCTGGATTAAATAAAGTAGTTTTTTAAAAGATCTGGTAGATGAATTATAAATTCGTTTATTTTGGAACCCTCTATGAATAGTATAAATAGAATTTTTTTTACGAGTGAATGATGAGTTTTGGTAGAAATTTATTAATGGATAAAACTCTAATTATAAACTATGTATATCTCCTTATGATCTTAGCCAATCTCATAAATAAATTCATCATCATTCATAAAAGGAACTTAGAACAAAAATGTTGTCCTAGATGGTACCTTAAATCATCACTAATTTATGGCTTTGGGATTGTTGGCCTTTTCATAGCCATGTTCTCTACCACTCTCCATCAGATAATTGATGGCTAGATTTTTCTTCCATATCCATATTTTCTTACATGGAACCCTAGTATGTGTTATTTTCGGTAATCTTCATACTTTCCACTCTTTATTTTAAATAGAGGCCTCATTAATTCATTTTTCGATGTGGGATTTCAACTAAGATATTTTGAAACGTCAAAAATGTGTTATCCTAATACCCTATGTTTTGTTGAACCGATGGTATTTCAAATCATCATAGATTGATGAATTTAAGGACCTCAATTATACACTTGTTTGTAATTTATGACCTCAATCACTACCTATAAATATTTACGTTTTTCCTCCGATTATATGTCTCTAATTTCCACCAATGTTCTCCTAATCGAGATCATAATTTGGTGGTGACCCTTTGATTTCTCTTTTCCTCATATTAAGACTAAATTTTAGTAACCCAATTTCCGATGTGGGTTTTCCCACAAATATATTTTCTACTTTCAACCTTTTATTTTAGAAGAACAATTTCAAATTGCGAGGACGCAATTTATTGAAGGAGGGGAGAATGTAACACCCCAAGATTTCATAGTGTGTTATTTCTTCAAAATAATTCAATAACTTGCACTACACACAACACCGAGTTCAATTGCACCATGACTTACCAAAAAAAAGCCATTAAAAGAGGTCATGAATAGCATTAACTACATTTTTAACTTTATATAATCCTTATAATTTTAGAATCCATATTATGAGTTTCTTAGTCATAATGCAAGAACAGATTCATTTTCAATATTGCACTTTTATCAACTTTTAGTGAAACCTTTTTAAATACAATATTTTAAACTTTTTGACTAAATGGAGACATCAAAAAATTTAAAATGAAACTTCCCAAGCTTCCACGATACGCTTTCCTTTGAATAAAACAGTAGCGTGTGTTGTACGCAACTTCGAGTTTTAACACACACCACAACCAATCAAACTGGCCGTTATGAATAGTAATACCGAAATTTTGAAATAATATATATTTTATATTTTGAAATGGACTTCATTTTTGGATTCGGAATATCGAATTTAGCCTAAGGTGAAATTTTGGTACTTTTCGGATAACTTTCATATTTTGATGAATAGTGAAAATTACTAAATTTTAATTAAAAACAACTTTTTTAATCAAAATAATTAATAGTGATAAATTATGAATTTGAGTGGTTTTAAAGTATATTTAGAATATATTTTTACCATTTAATATAATTTTGGTCATTGGACATAATTTTACAATTAAACCGAACATAAACAAGTGTCAATCTTTTGATAGTTATTATCTCTTAAAAACACGCTTTTTGTTTTGACAGCGGGAATTAATTTTAAATTAATTTCTGCCACTTCTGTGTTTTGAATTTAGAAAAAAGGATTCCATATTTGGAATCAGGATGTTCAAATTGTGTAAATAGGTAACTTTTATTTTTAGACATTTTGAATAATTACTGCGGTAAATATTTTATTTACCATGGTTAAGGGTAAATCCGGTAAATAAGGGTTAAAAAATAATATTATAATAATACTAAATTATCCTAAAACGTGTCTTAACCCTATTGGTTGATACATGGTCGACCATGGGCATCTTTGGGTCAATTTTGGGACCCCATTGATCCACTTGTAAGTGATAATGACACTTTATTTTAATTAAGTTAAAATGAATACAAAAATGGCATAAGCGTACATCTTTTAAAAGAACATTTTTTACATAGGGTTATACATGTTGGATTTTCGATTATAAATATTCATTAGAAAGCTAAAAATATTTCCTACATAATGATATTTTATTTATAATTTTTAGACATCAAATAATATAAATTATTAATGACACAATAATGATGCAATGTTTACCTCATTAATAAATCATTTAAATAAATAAGATTATAATGATTAAAATATTATCTAAAACCTGTCCAATTCTTATTGGTTGATGTTATTTAGAATATGAGTCATCTTATCTTCGACCTCAATGATTTTTGGACCATTATAAACCGAATATAATTATATTATAAAGTAATACTTTCACTCTTTCCTAAAGAGCCCATCCTCTCCCTTATAAAAGGAGACCACTTCTACTCAATCCTCACACCTCTCAAGCCACTTGGATCGTCAAAACTCTGCCCAACTAAGTTCCCCACATCTCTCTCCTCCTCCTTGAAGTTTCCCCTTAGACAGAAAGCATTTCAACAAGTCCTTTGGTTCCAACCAAAGTGAGTTACCTAAATTAAAGGTAACGATTTCTCTTAAATTATTTTCATTTATTTTGCTTCTTCAACTCCCAAAATCTTTTTATTTCCTTTCTTTTGTAACAACACCAGTATCATCAATATACTAGGATGTTGTTATAAGAAGGATTCAAACTACACATACACACAACTCCATCTAATGGATGATGAACATAATGTTTCTGTGGATGGAAAACTAACGCCTCACGAAACGATGATTGTTCAAATACATATTACCACCTCTCATGGTGGCCATTATGATGGAACTGTAATTAAATATGATATTAATGATATATATTTTATATATAAGCTTCTGTAATTCCATTTTATTTCATACCATTATTCGTTTCATGTTGTATATACATACGATAATTTCATTTGAGGAAGTGCGGACTACCGCCCCCTTAAAATGATATGACTCGTTCATACCACACATGGAACGTATAAAGGATGGTGTTAATGAACTTAAGTAACATATATAAAATATTATATTATACTGGAATAGTAATATACCTATGTATCATTTGGATTCAATTCTTTTAAAATAAAAATTAAATGGAAGTAGCGTTCGTGCGTACGTACGGACTACTGTCTCCACGAACGCGATGAGATTCATTCTCCATCGTAACCATTAAAGTATAATTATAATTTGATGATTTAAAAATGATGTTTAAGGACTAGATATCATTCTGGATATGAATAAGATACAACAACCATGTCTTATGTAACAAAACATATAAAGAAAATGAGTAAGTTAACACCCGAAACGACGATAATTCTAAGATAATATTAACAAATCAATGTTAAAAGATCATATATGATATCATATTAATATATATGATTCTTTTATAATTTAATAACAATTATTTCACCATTATACAGGATTTTAACCGACCCCAACCAAGGAAAAGTACAAGGTAAGGGATTTTCTTATCTCACTTTCAATTCCGTGAGATTTCCATTGTTCGCCACTAAATTATTGAAAGTGGTGTATTGTGTACTGCCATTTGATATATATTATCATGATTATATTTATATTCATGTTATTCTGTAAATCATTTGGTGGTTATTAACTTTTGGCCATACGACTCAGTTGATTAACGTGGTAAGGGGTTTTCATCTCACTCCTTATTCTCATGAGATTCATGCCATATTGCCACCATTACCTTTTGTGTGGTGTATGTACTGCCCATAATTATATTCTTTGTCTAATACATTCTAATTTATGTGTACTTACATATTCATTGTATGATACCTCTTTCATGGGTTGTATGTTTCATAAGTTACCAAACTGGTAAGGGTTATTTCACAATCTCTTCATTATCCGAGGTTGTTTATACGTAATAATCTACTGGGATCTCGTTATCATCCACATCCATGTTTCTTCAAAATGTATTTCAAACCATTTTTAATATTTAAAATAATATGGGTTAAAGTCATTTATACCCTTGTTTGACTTTTTATAAGAGGTTTATAAGGGAATCTTTCCGTCGTTTTCCAAACAAGGTGCTTTTTAACCATTTCGACAGAATTAAGATAAGAATGTTTTTTAACTTATACGGCGGGTGCGGTTATTTTCCGCCGTTATAAAATCGTCAAAGCTTCCCTTAAAAGCTTATAAGATTATTTTCAAAGAAAATGTTTGATTTTATATGGATCTTAAATGATTTCAAAATAAAAGGAGATATTTCTTTAAAAAGAATTTTGATTTCATCTATGTCAACATCCTTTGATGGGTTTTAAGATTATTTGAAGTTGATTTATTATGATACAAAACTTCTATATTGTTTTGAAGGTTTTGTGATATGTTTGACTGTGGATGTGATATTTTTATACCATTCATAGTTTATGGTGAAAGTATTGACAGTTCGTATGCTAGTTCCAATAAGAGTGTTTATGTTATATTTCAATCTTTACTTCATATGAATGTGTTGGACAAGTATGTTCCAGGTTGGGGACTGGTTAAAGTAAGCCCTCCAGGTTGGGGACTGGTAAAAGTAAGCCCTCCAGGTTGGGGACTGGTAAAAGTAAGCCCTCCAGGTTAGGGACTAGTAAAAGTAAGCCCTCTGGGTTGGTGTCCGGTTATTAGAGGCACTCCGGGTTGGTGTCCGGTTATTAGAGGCACTCCGGGTTGGTGTCCGGTTATTAGAGGCACTCCGGGTTGGGTTCCGGTTACAGTTAGCCCCAAGGTCTTGGGACGAGGCCTTGAAAAGTAATTAAAGTTTAGCATTATGCATTCCAACATTATGAAAGTGGTTATTGATTTTTACATGTGATTATTAGATTAGTAGAATATCAATGTGAATAAGTAAATGGCATTATTTCATTTTATTTATGCCATACCATGTTGAAAGTTCGTGTTTGAAAGGCTTTTGTCTTAGTTATACATTGCCTTAAATGTTTATTCTTATTTATGAAAGTTTCCGCTATATTGTTATCCTTACTGGGCGTTTGAGCTCACCCCTTTTCTATGTTTTATTTTTCCCAGGAAGTGAAGAAGTAAATTATGAATGACCTGCAGAGATATTATGTGGGGATATGAGTGTGAATTATGGAGGCATTATGTTGTTGTTGTAGTTTTTCATTTTATGATGTAATGTAAAACTTATGAATATATCTAGTGTTTCCAAGGCTACTAAACCAATCGGTCTTTCGAGATTTGATCTTCTTGTGATCATGCCAATGTTATGTAATAATGCACCGACTCTGGGTAGCTGGGGTCGGGGCGTTACAGTTGGACAGGTTTAAAGAATAAACCATTTAATAGTGCCACAAATAAGAGATTTCAGTGATTGAGAAAGATAATATTGGCCAAAATCAAATAAAACCAAATTATTTATTAAGTGTTTTCTTAAAATTACCATACTCATAGGGTTTTTAACAAAAAAATTATAGATTTTTACCTGTCAATTTTCAATTTCACTTTCAACGAATTTTGAAAATTTTTATTTTATTTTATATATTAATATTATATATATAATATATATATAATTAAAAATATAATTAATAAGATAAGTATTTTATTTTTATAATCAAAAAAAACTTTACAGTCCCTCGAATAAGGGATTGTCTAGATGATGTTTTTTCAATTTTCCATTGTGGGATTCACTTTATTCTTTTGTTATATGACAAGTTATAGTTTTCCAAAATCATTTATTTTAAATTCTGGAATAAAAACTAAATATAGAAATTATTTTTCCAATATTTTTTTGATAAAAAACAAAAATTATAGAAAAAAAATGAATATGGTACAAATTAAGATAAATGTGTGATTTTCAATGAAAAAAAGTATTTTTTAAAACTAAAATAATTCAATGATAACAAAAAATTTATTATAAATACTATCAATATATCATAAATAAAAATATAATATTAAAAAAAATGTAAAAATAATCATAAATTATATAACCAATTATACCTTCAACTGCTCCCCTTACTAGTTTAGAGACCAATCTAGTTTTGAAAGGATTGTAAAATTTTTATGTATTTTTTTAATGAATTATTTTTTCTCTCTCATATTGAAATTTTAAATTTTAATAAAATGAATTTTGTGGTTCCGAGGATCTCGTATGATGAATGACATAACTTAGTGCACCCTGAAACTCCCACTCATCATTGCATGGAAAAATCATTGATTATGATGAATGATCTAGATTCTTGGTTATATTTACTCGCCTCCTAATCCAACTTTTGAAAAAAAAATGAGTTTATGGGAATAAAATACACCAGTATGGAATTCCATTTAATGAACATAACAACACATAAATAGGATTCTAGCGGATCCAATCATGTTTGTTTCTTATATGGAGAACATAGAAACATGGATATATGACATCTTGGACTCTTATTAAAATAAAACAAGTTATAAATTAGTTGAAAATCTACTAAAGAAATAGATATGTGATATTTTAAAAAGTGGTGGTTGAAGCATAACAATTGACAAGGTTTATTTGAACAAATAATATGTACAAAGCCACTACAAAACTATCTTCCACGTGCCAAACCACTTAATGCACTGGGATCTAGAAGCATATGAGGGTTGAAAATCATCACAGACTAAACAAATAACCCTTGTTCATGCCCCAAATTACCATATTGGATCGCACTAAAGATGATAGACTAAGAATTTTTCCAAGGACTATATAGAATATATTGTCAGAATACAACAGAATATCTTGATATAGAAATCCAACATTAATGATGAAATATTAATGACCTGTGCGGGCTCTTAGTAGAACCCTTAAGAAGGTAGAAGTGGAAATCCATGTTTAGAAGCATTGGATGTTATGAAAGAAAAAAACCAGGCTACCATAAGAAGTGGAGGGGTAATAGGTGGATGGGGCAATAACATAATAAATAGCGAGAGTGTGAGAAATATATGGGTAATGGTATAGAATTTTCTTGTATAATATTAGATGAAGACCATAAAATCATGTTATATTGTCACTCTCTATAAGAGTAGATTCACCCCCAAAAACTGGTTGTACATTGTGTTAAAAGTGAATCCTACTTAAAATATAATGATGAACTATTATGTAAAACTAATTATTATCAGAGTGTAACCCTTGAAGAAGTTTTAGAATAAAGTGAGTAAGGAAAGGAATTTGTTGTTTCACACCAACACAGATTCTTCTTATTATTATAGCAGACTTGATAAGAATATAATTATTTGAGAGGGATTAGAGTACTTGAAAATTGATATAATTTACTAATTTTATATTCCATGGAAAATAATATTAAATTTATTCGAGTAACCAGTAATATAAACTATTTAAACGTTTGTAATGGGGCATACACCTAATTTGGAATGACATGACTTCTCTGAATTAACCCCATCCTTCAGATCACACCTGGTCAAGAATGTGGCCCAAATCCCTCAGCTAGAAATCCGTTTAAGAACCCAAGTAATGATTTAATAAGTATTTTTTATATTAATTAATATTTATTAATTATATATTTATTAAAATATACATCATGTTCAATAATTTATATGATAAAACATGTTTTATAGTTTAAAACAATATTTTTCGAAAAGGATGTTTTACATCCTTTTTAAAGGCGCACTTGATGAAAATCTAGTTATATTCACTATTATAAATAATATTTTAAAAAATAAATTTCTTATTTGAACGAATAATTTCAAAAATTACTTCAGTAAAAAAAATTTTAATATATATTTCATATTTTAATGAATAGTGAAAATATGACATTTTAATTCAAAACTACTTTTATGTCCAAATTATTTATATCATTATCTTATAATTTTAATTGGTTTTAAGAATAATTAGATTAATTTTAATATTTTAATCATTTCAGGTTATTGGAATAAATTTTAATTTCAAATTTATATTAGATAAAAAATTATGCGAACATTTGAATATTTTAATTTAAAAACCATTTTCTCGTTCTATCAATATGATTAATATTCAATTAATTTCTTCCAATTATATTTTCTGAATTCGGGAAATTATATTTCATATTTTTAATTATAATTTTCAAATTATTTAAATATGTACCTTTTCTTTTGGGACATTATGAATAGTAATTTTAGTAAAATTTTCCTTACTACGGTTAAGGGTAAAACAAATAATTAAAGTGAAAAATAATATTATAAATAATATATAATAACCCTAAAATTTTTCCTAATATCATTTTATGAGTTATTTTCGACCACAAGTGTCCATGGTTCTAAGATATATCCTTTTTAAGACACATGGGTGTCAATAAGACATTTCTAATATTATATTTAATGAGTAGACAAATTTTGTCACATCATTGTTATTAAAAAGTAAATTATTTTTAATATGGGATTATAAAATAGATATCTTAGAAAACCAATAGTATATAGAAATATTAAATGTTTAACTACATCATTTTATTTTATTTATAATTTTTAAGAAATAAATAATATAATTAAATGGTAACAAAATGATAATGCAGAAATGGACTCATTATTGAAACGATCAAATAAATGACATTTTAAATAATAAAATAAATAATTTTTTTTTATAAATGATTCCATAAACTAAATTTATTTATTAATTTGAAATTTTCGAGTTATAGTAATATAGTTATTTATATGATATAAACTTGTTATGATATTTTTTAAAAGATTGGTAATCAATACTGTCAAAATTGCCACTAATGAGATTTTTAATTATAAAATATTTTATTAAATGATATGGAATTTATAACAATATAATATTTAAAAAACTAGTTTGGATAAGTTTTATACTGTCATACCTAACTCAGTAATTGGTTTTTTCCATGTTATAGTAATTAAATTGACCCTCGAATTGTAAATTACGTGATACCACAATAAGAATTGATCAGGGTTAAAACCAAAAGATGAGGATTAAAAAAATAAAAACAATTATAATTTTAATCAGATGATTTATTTTCAACAAATACTCATCATATAATTTAAACAAAATTCTTTTTAACCATTTTTAATATACAATTAATTTATATTAATTTAATATTTTAAATTTTTATTATTAGAGCCCCTCTCCTCTCCAAGAAAAGGGATCCCATTATTCTCTATTTTTTCACAACTCAAAACATATTTTTATCAAACATTATCTACCCATTTACTTTCCCATAATCCATAAACACATTATAGATTCTATATATTAGGATGAAAAACCAAATCAGATATGTTACATTGTTAATCCAAGGAGATTATCTGAAGGAAAGGTGTCGTTTTAAAGTGTTTTTGTTTTGTTTCTTTTCCAATTCCTTGAAATATTATCAATACATGATTAAATAATAAATATAGTATCCTCAATATACTGATAAGTTATTATGTTAATATCTTCACTTAAATCTGTCTCCAATTTGAACAAATGTGAAATTAATTATTCATTCATGTGTATGGAAGACTACCACCTCACGATAGAAAATAATTTATTTTCCATCACCATCTATAAAGAATGGTTGTTATGATTGAATTAATTTTTATATATGATATTCTGGATATATTAATAATTATTAATTAATAATATATCAATTATTTTCTTACCTTTCCCTATACATAAATATTTTAAAGTCATTCGTGTGTACGAGTGAACTATCACCTCCATGAAGTGATGTGATTTTTTTCACCACATAACATGGATGATATATAGAAGAATATTTAAATGATTAATATTACATTAATGATATTATGATCATTATGGAATGATAAAATAATAATTATCTTGTTTCCATGAATGGTAAAAGAAAAATGGAAATGTTACTCATGCGTACGTATGACCTACCGTCTCCATGATTATGAAATTTTTAATATTTCATAACTACAATTAAATGGGTTTAATTTAATATTAAAAATTATGTTTAAAATTTATTATTATTTCATGAATATTAGTATAGATATGATGGAATTATGACCATTTTGTCTATATACATCATTTTAATGTCATTTTTCACTCAAGTACCGAATATCAAAAAAATGCCCGATGTGAAAATAATCAACTATGTAATTGCTATAACATGATAAAAAGTCATTTTAAAGTTATACATAACAATAAAAAGGTTCTAAAGAAAGTTAATTATTGACAATTGTTTTATATTAAAGAAAATAAATGTTGTAATGGACCAATTAGATTCAATGTAAATGAATTCATTTTAAAATCCTCTTTAAATGTTACCCTTTTCAAATATATTTTTTACAAAATCCAAAAGTATTGTTTTTTAAATTATATTAAATTAATTGATTATCTTGAATTTAAATTATTTTAATTTTTTAATTCTTCCTTTACAATTCCCCATTTTTTTTGAAATGATGTGTTTTCATTTATGAGTGTATAGATTTGTAAAAATGAAATGAGACTTGAATGTGGAAATGTTATTTTTACTTTATGTTTTTTTACATGTTTTATGGTTATGGTTATTTGGAATTTTTTATGAAAATGGGTGGTTCCATGATAAACTGAGGTTGGGTTATCCCAAGATAGCTCTCCATTGCATTGGGTAATGTGATGGAGTTAAAAAATTGTGTTTCATCTAAGAAATTAAGGGAATATACTACGATGAGTATTCCATATGGGACCATGAAGGTTACTCCATTTCTAGTCATTAAAGATAAAATGTAATAATTTCATGGATTCCATAAGTTAACTTTATGATTAATGATTTATTTATAGTTTTACCTGAATCTTGTGCATTCATTATATAAGATAAAGAGTTTATGTTTTATGTGTGAAAAGTACGATTTTATGAAATTGTTTTCATGAGTTTAAAATATTCAAGGGATAGTTGTTTTTTCCTTCTATTATGTCCTTTACTGAGTTTTTTGTGCCCATCGAATGTTTTAAAATGTTTTTCATAAGGTAAAAGGATGGGTAAGAGAATGAAGGAACACAAGTTGTATGTTATGAAGATCTATTATGAAATGATTCCATGTTTTATTTTAAAAGAATTATATTATGGAATAAATGGATACTATTTTAAAAGAATACAATTTGTAATAATGTGAGATGTTATGTTTGAATTATTACCTAATTATCAAAAACATGAAACCTAACAAGATCCCTAATATGAGAGAATGAAATTTTTTGACATAAACTATTGATTTTGTAATGTTTAGGGGTGGATCCTTATAGTTTGTATCATTGGTTGGTTTATAGTACATTTAGGGTTATAATATTTTCAATAGAATATTCATTAAATAGTTTTACATTATTGTTAACTTAAAATGATTTTTTATTTCAGTAATACCAATTTGATTCATCTAAGATATGTGTGTTGAGAATGGTTTTCCATAGAGGATGAAACATGGAAGTTGTGCTGTGAAGGAATCTAGAGGAAAAAAACCTTCCAAATTAGCAACCTAAGATGGTTTGAATTTGAACTGAACGATATGTTACAGTGATTAAACAATTTAATTAGGATATAAATGATAGTGTTATCCATGCACGTGATCAGCTAGATCAAACACATAATGACATGTCAGTAGTGGAGAATTTCATGAGGCAACATCCTCCATCATTCATAGAATCATGTGATCATATTCTAGATGAATGGTGGATTAAATCCCAAGAAAATATTTTTGATGTCAAAGGGGTTTTAGTGGAATCAAAAGGTTTGTCCATTTGTTTACCATTTTGAAGGTGAATAGGATTAGTGGTGGTATGTGGTTAAGAATATTAGGGTCAATGAGTATATTTATAAGGCCCCAGCCTTAAACCTTACTTAATCTTGAGTTATTACAAGATTACACATTGAGGATCTTTTCGGGTTTAGAGTTTTATAGAATTAGATCATAAAACTTGCATTACATTCCACATATAAACAAAGTTGTTAAATAAAGATAGTATTCTTCATTCCCATCAATGGAAACACATTTAAAATAAAACATGGATTATTTCTTGACACATCCTTGACTCAATCATCTTATCATGTACCTTTCCCTTGACCTGTGAAAAACATTTCAAAAACTTGGGATGAGCATTAAAACTCAGTATGGGTTATAAAAAAACATGGAAAGGAAACATGAGTTCATATATACATAAGAATGAAATCATACTTTACCCATAAAACATAGGCACTTTAACATACCTCATAAAATCATGAATAAATCATAGAAATCATAAGACATAAAGGTAACTTGAGGCATTCATAACATTCTTACGTAGGGAGTAACCCTCTTGGTTACGTTTGGAATACCCATCACAGTATATTCCCTAAAATCCCTTCGGAGAAACCTTAACGTTTCACTCCTTCACGTTACCCAATGCATTGGAGAGCTATAACGGGCTCACCTGACCTTAGTTTATCACGGTACCACCCGTCTTCATAATAATTCCCAAGAACCATAACATAATCATATCACATAAAACATGCATAAAGGTAACATAAAATTTCCACATTTCAATCACGAGATATCAATACAACACATTGATATAAAAACATTATGAAAACCATTTTCAATACCAAAATAAATGAAAAGTAAAATATGGTATTTATCTTTCTTTTAAAAAGAAGGTATGGCTTGTAGAGGAAGCCGAAACTCAAATAACGGTCACGACGGCGGAGAAGTTATTGTCGCCGCATACGTATAACAAAAAACATTCCCTTTTGTAGTTTAGTAAACGCTTCTTATAAAAAAGATTCCTTTTGAATAAACGTAAAAGTCAAAGGGGTTTATACACCGTATAAAAGAAAGTTGTGTATAAAATAAACTATGCCTCAATGAAAGGAGATTGAGACGAAGTTCCATACCTCGTATCTGACTTGACCCGACCGTTCTTTAATCCCCTGAATAAAAAACATGAGTTAATATATACTTTCTTATTAATATTTTTCAAGTTCATTATTCCTTTTATACCGTGTTATGAACATCATGTAATCAGTTAAGTTAATAATGTTCATTTTGTCGGTATTTGGTTCTTAAGTCAAAAATAGACTTCTTACACTTACATGTTGTTAATTTGGTCAAAGGTTCATTATATCCAGAATGGTATTCATGATGTATATATCATACATGTCATATATATCCAGTACATACATGCATTTATAATATTACATAATCATTTAGAGGTAAGAAATGAAATGCACCGTTCATGGAGACGGTAAGCCGTACGTACGCATGAATGCTACTTTCATTTCTATTTCATATTTTATAGAATGGAATCATAATGATATAAAGGTATATTATAATTCCAGTATAATATCATATATAATATCATAGCTCCATCCTTTATATGTCCCACATATGGTATTTAACGAATCAAATCACTTTGAGGGGGCGGTAGTCCGCACTTCCTAAAATGAAGATATCGTGTTTACCCATAATGGAAACCATAAAGGTATGCCCAAAATGAAAAAAACAGAAGCTTAAGGAAAACATAAACATATTATATATCATATATAAAAATAGTGACATCATAATGGCCACCTTTGAAGGTGTTAAATGAGTATTGAACAATCATCGTTTCGGGAGGCAGAATTTCGCCATCCACAGAAACCGTATGTTCTTTAACCATTTGATGCAGTTGTGTGAGAGTTTAGCTCAAATAAATCTTATAAAAACATCCTAGTATATTGAAGATACTGGTGTTGTTACAAAAGAATTAAATAAAAAGAGTTTAGGGGGTTGGAGAAGCAAAATAAAACAAATGAACATGAGAGAATGAATTACCTTAAAAAGGGAAACTCCTTTTCATTTGATCCTAAAGGCTTCCTTTGAAAGGATTCTGCCCAAAGGGAATCCTATAGGATGAGGAGAGGGATGTGTAGAGAGTAAATGGGCAGGGGTTGGCCGAGCCAAAGGCTTGAGTAGTGTGTGAAATGAGGTAGAGGTGGGGGCCTTTTATAAGAGGAGAGGAGGGGCACTTTTGGAAAGTAAAGAAATAATACTTTATTTGAAAATGTGTTTTGGTTTCAAAAGGTCCCAAATTGATATAATTAGTGGATAAGGTGATAAGGCTTTGAAATCCACTCATCCAATAAGTTTTCGACATGTGTAGTTCATAGATTTTACATTATCTTTCCATTTTATTTAAATCATCAAATAATGATGTCATCGCTGCATCATTATTATGTCATAAATAATTTAATTCATTTAATGTATAAAAATCATAAAACAAATACTATGATGTAGGAAATCTTTTTATATTTCCAATTAATATTTATAATAAAAAATCTGATCTTTATAACCCCATGTAAAATTTTTTTTCGTAAAACATCTCTTGTTTGTGTCATTTTTACTTTAACATTTAATAAAAAGTTATTTATGTCATTTCCAAACCAAAATGTCTCCATGGGGTCCCCAAGTTGACCCATGGCTTTTCTTGGTCGGACATGACACAACCAATAAGGTTGGGACATGTGTCTAGGTCATTTCATATTATTAAAGCATTATTTATACCTTAAACTACATTAATTACCACTAATCGCGATTAAAAACTTAATAAGTTACTATTCACCAAAAAATTATTGTAATCTCATTGAAACACATTTTACTTATTAATGACAACCATGTATGTAGGATTTTCAAAATTCAATACACATTAGTGGTAAACTTTCATTTAACTGAAAAATCAGTTTGCTTGATTACCACTTAGTGGTTTCACTATTCATCAAAAATTGAAGTTTTTCAGAAAATTACCAAAAATTAACCCTAAGATATATTTGATATTATGAATTCAAAAATGAATTCTATTTACAAAATTCAAAACATATAAGTCACATTAATTAATTTAATAATTAATTCCCGCTGCCATAGCAAAAAGCGTGTTTTTACAAAACAATAAGTATCAAAAGATTGACACCAGTTTAAGTCTAATTTCAAAGTGAAATTGATTCCAATGACCACCATTGGATAAAATGGTAAAAATATATTCTAATTTCACTTCAAAACCAATTAAAAACATAATATAATCATATAAATAAATTAGATTAAAAAGCAGTTTTGATGTAAAATGCAGTATTTTTCACTATTCATTAAAAAATGAACATTGTCAGAAAAATACCAAAAATTCACACAAGGTAAATTTTGATGTACCAATCATAAAAAATAAGTTTATTTTGACAAACATAGTTTATAAAATCGTCAAAATATAGATTCAAAAAGGGTTTTCCATCATAAGGAAGTAAAACAATCTTTTAAGAATATTAGTGTATTCCATGCATAAGATTGTATTTATTTTCATTTTAAACCTCTAAAACACTATCTTAATAATTAATAGACATAGATAAAAATATCTATTATTCATTACTTACTTGGGATGTTACATCCTTCCCCCCTTTAGAAAATTGCGTCCCCGCAATTTATTTACTTATCGAATAAATGGGGGTACTTATCCCTCATTGCATTTTCAGATTCCCATGTTGCCTCTTAAATAATGTGGTTTTTCCACAAAACCTTTAACTGCTTAATCACCTTATTCCGTAACACTTGCTCCCTGTGGTCAATAATCTGGACCGGTTGTTCCTCATAAGATAGGTTCTCTTCCAGCTGAACTACCTCTGGACTCAAAACATGAGATGGATCTGGCATATACTTTCTCAACATCGAAACGTGAAAAACATTGTGTACCTGAGATAAACTCGGAGGTAAAGCCACTCGGTATGCAACTGATCCAACTCTCTCCAGAATTTCGTATGGTCCAATGAACCTTGGACTCAACATTCCTTTCTTACCAAATCTCATCACACTTTTCCAAGGAGAAACCTTGAGAAAAACATGATCACCTACCTCGAAAGATAGATCCTTCCTCCGGTTATCTGCATAACTCTTCTGCCTGCTCTGAGCTATTATCATGTGTTTCTGAATCAGCTGAACTTTTTCTGCCATCTCTTCTACCAATTCTGGTCCCATCAACTTTTTTTCACCCACTTCATCCCAGAAAGCTGGAGTTCGACACCGCTTCCCATATAATGCCTGAAATGGTGCCATCTGCATACTGGAATTAAAACTGTTATTATATGGAAACTCAACCAAAGAAAGATGTTGGTCCCAACTTCCCTGATAATCAATAGAACAAGCTCATAGCATATCCTCCAATGTCTGAATTGTTCGTTCTGACTGCCCATCTGATTGAGGATGAAAAGCTGTACTAAAATTTAATTCAGTACCCAACGACTTCTGAAGGCCTTTGCAAAAGTTAGAAGTAAACCTGGGATCACGATCCGATACAATGGAGAGAGGAACTCCATGTAACCTGACTATCTCTTTAAGATACAAACAGGAAAGTTGATCAAGAGAGAAAGTATCTCGTATAGCAAGGAAATGAGCAGATTTGGTCAAGCGATCAACAATAACCCAGATTGCATTATTACCTCGAGATGTCTTCGGTAATCCAACAACAAAGTCCATGGATATATTCTCCCATTTCCACTATGGCACTGGTAAAGGCTGAAGCATCCCTTTCGGTAACTGCCGCTCTGCTTTAACCTGTTGACATGTCAAACACTTCACAGTAAAATCAGCAATATCTCTTTTCATTCCATCCCACTAGTAATACTCCCGCAGATCTCTATACATCTTAGTACTGCCCGGATGAACTAAAAACGGAGAACTATGAGCTTCACATAACAAATCTCTCTTCAACTGGGAATCACAAGGCACACACAATCTCTTCCCAAATCTCAAAACACAATCATTATCAATGTTGAATTCAGGCAACTTACCTTTCTGAACCAGCTCTACCTTTTTCTGCAACTCACTGTCTTGCTTCTGTGCTTGCTTGATTCTATCTGATAGAGAAGATCTCACTGATACCTAAAACAAAACAGAAGGACTTCCTGCACCAACAACTTCTATGACAAAGTTCATCAAATCGTTAACCAAAGGATCACGTTCCAAATGCAACATTGTTAATGAAGCATTACTTTTTCGACTCAAAGAATCAGCCACTTTATTTGATTTTCCCGGATGGTAATGAATTGTACAATCATAATCCTTGATTAATTCCAGCCATCTCCTTTGTCTCATGTTTAACTCTTTCTGAGTGAATATATACTTTAAACTTTTGTGATCGGTATATATTTCACACTTTACTCCATACAAATGATGCCTCCAAATTTTTAAAGCAAAAACAACAGCAGCTAATTCCAAATCATGTGTAGGGTAATTCACCTCATGAGTTTTCAACTGTTGTGAAGCATAAGCAATTACCTGATCATTCTGCATTAGGACGCAACCAAGTCCTTTCAATGAAGCATCACTGTATATAACAAACTCACCATTCCTGGAAGGTAGTGCGAAAACTGGAGCATTCACCAATCTTCTTTTAAATTCTTGAAAACAATCATCACATTCTTTTGTCCAGATAAACTTAACACCCTTCCGAGTTAGCTTAGTCATTGGACTAGATAACCGTGAAAAATTTCTAACAAACCTTCGGTAATAGCCCGCCAAACCAAGGAAGCTACGAATCTCGGTTACATTTGTGGGTCTTGGCCATTCTTCCACAACTTTTGTTTTTGCAGGATCAACAGTTATTCCATCTTTAGAAACAATGTGACCAAGGAAAGAAATTTGTTTCAACCAAAACTCACACTTGCTGAATTTCCCATACAGTTTCTTTTCTTTTAAGGTTTTCAAGATAACCCTTAAATGTTTTTCATGCTCCTCTTTACTTTTAGAAAACACCAAAATATCATCAATGAAAACCACCACAACTTATCCAAGAACTCATGGAAAATTCTATTCATTAAGTCCATGAATACATCAGGTGCATTGGTTAGCCCAAAAGGCATTACTACAAATTCATAATGGCCATATCTCGTACGGAACGCGGTCTTCGGAATATCTGCATCCTTTACCTTCAGCTGATGGTACCCCGATCTCAAGTCAATCTTTGAAAAAAACTGAGCTCCCTGGATATGATCAAACAAAACATCGGTATGAGGCAAATGATATTTGTTCTTAACAGTGATATTATTCAAGGCTCTATAATCAATGCAAAGTCTCATAGAACCATCTTTCTTTTTAAGAAATAAAACAGGAGCACCCCATGGTGATGTGCTAGGTCTAATGAAACCTTTCTTTAATAAATCTTGCAATTGCTCCTTCAACTCTAAAAGTTCAATTTGTGCCATTCGATAAGGGCGTTTTGAAATTGGCTTAGCATCAGGAAGTAAGTCAACAGTAAACTCATCTTCCCGATCTGGTATTATTCCAGGAAACTCATCTGGAAAAACATCAGGATACTCATTTACCACTGGCACATCATTAATCTAAACAATTCCTTTATTTTCAACGATGTGTGCAAGGTAACATTCATTTCCATCTTTCACAAGTTTCTCGGCCTCTTGATATGTTATCAAAAGTAAGGGTTCATTCTTGTAAACAAACTGAAAGTATTTCTGAAAAGAAACTTCTTTAGCTCTACATTCAATCATAGCATGGTAAATAGAGAGCCAGTCCATACCCAGGATAACATCAAACTCTAATAGAGATAGAACAATAAGGTTTTCAAGTAGGTTCTTTCCACAGATAAGGATATGAAGATTCATATAAATTCTTTTTTCCTCGACACTTCCCCCAGGTGTTTTTACCAAAAGTTCAGGAGTCATTTCTTGAGATGGTATTCCCATTTTACTAGAAAAGGTTTCAGAGATGAAAGAATGTGTAGACCCCGAATCAAACAACACACTGGCATAATCTGAAAAAACAAACAAAGTACCTGATACAACTTCATTTGATGGCCCGACATCTGCTGAAGTAGTTGCAAAGGATTTCACCACCCCTTTCTGCTTGTAGTCTAACTGCTTCCCATCACTCAAGCTCCTTGTCGGACACTCGTTTCCATAGTGACCCATCTCATTGCACTTATACATTTCACTAACTGTAAATCAAATTTGTTCTTACCTTCACCTTGATCCTTTTCAGTGAAATCACGAGCCTTAGGTCCCATCTTGCCACATGGGTAGCACTTTCCAGAATTCAGAAGACATTCCCCAGCATGCCTTTTTCGACATTTATCACAAACTGGAAACATAGTTCTCTTACCATCAGACTTTTTTGAAGAATTCTTACCTTTCTCCTGCCACCTCGGTCTCTTCTTCTGCTGGTTGTTATAGAAAACTTGGTCATCGGCAAACTCCATTTCCACCTTCTCAGCACATCGAACAAGCTTTTCATAACTTTTAAACTCACGAGAAGCTAATGCCCTTCGATACTTTGGCATTATTCCTGAGTAAAAAGGATTGATTTTACTATCAAGGTCCCTGATAAAATTTGGAGCATACATTGCCAATCGAGTGAACCTTTCTTCATAGGCAGCCACTAAGTCTTCCTCTTGCCTCAATTCCAAGAATTGCTTTTCCATCCTAAGTCGAACAGCCTTAGGAAAATACTTCTCAAGAAACATACCTTTGAATTCATCCCAGTCAAGAGCATCAATCTAATCGGCATCCCTGATATTTTTAACCATAGACCACCACTGATCTGCTTCACCCTCCAAACGGTAAATAGCAAGACTAACCTTTTGATTGTCTGAACACCCCATGACATCAAAAATCTTCTCCAGTTCTTTAATCCACCCTTCAGCTAGCACAGGGTCAGATGGTCCACTGAATGATGGTGGATGTTGCCCCATGAAATGTTCCACCACTGACATGTTCCTCTGCGGTTGTTCTGGCTGATCTCATGCATGGATACCACCGCCATTTATCGCTTGAGTCAACTACGCCATTACTACAACAAACTGTTCAGTTCCAATTCCGACCATTTCTGGATGCTGATTCGGAAGGTTATTTCCTTCTGTATGCCTTCCTAGAACTGCTTCCCTATTTCCTCTATGGAAAACCATTCTGAACAAACATGTCTTAGATGAAGCAACATGGTAATCTTTAAATACTATATCATTTCAAAAAAAGATTTTTGGATAATCATTTAATAGAATTCTAACTACTAAAGTTATCTAAACCGACCTTTGATACCAACTATAAGGCCCCAGCCTTAAACCTTACTTAATCTTGAGTTATTACAAGATTACACATTGAGGATCTTTTCAGGTTTATAGTTTTAGAGAATTAGATCATAAAACTTGCATTGCATTCCACATATAAACAAAGTGGTTACATAAAGATAGTATTCTTCATTCCCATCAATGGAAACACATTTACAATAAAACATGGATTATTTCTTGACACATCCTTGACTCTATCATCTTATCATATACCTTTCCCTTGACCTGTGAAAAACATTTCAAAAACTTGGGCTGAGCATAAAAACTCAGTATGGGTTATAAAAAAAACATGGAAAGGAAACATGAGTTCATATATACATAAGAATGAAATCATACTTTACCCATAAAACATAGGCACTTTAACATACCTCATAAAATCATGAATAAATCATAGAAATCATAAGACATAAAGGTAACTTGAGGCATTCATAACATTCTTACGTAGGGAGTAACCCTCTTGGTTACGTTTGGAATACCGATCATAGTATATTCCCTAAAATCTCTTCGGAGAAACCTTAACGTTTCACTCCTTCGCGTTACCCAATGCATTGGAGAGCTATAACGGACTCACCCGCCCTTAGTTTATCACGGAACCACCCGTCTTCATAATAATGCCCAAGAACCATAACATAATCATATCACATAAAACATGCATAAAGGTAACATAAAATTTCCACATTTCAATCACGAGATTTCAATACAACACATTGATATGAAAACTTTATGAAAACCATTTTCAATTCCAAAATAAAAGAGAAGTAAAATATGGTATTTATCTTTCTTTTAAAAAGAAGGTATGGCTTGTAGAGGAAGCCGAAACTCAAATAACGGTCACGACGGTGGAGAAGTCGTTGTCGCCGCATACGTACGACAAAAAACATTCCCTTTTGTCGTTTAGTAAACGCTTCGTATAAAAAAGATTCCTTTTGAATAAACATAAAAGTCAAAGGGGTTTATACACCGTATAAAAGAAAGATGTGTATAAAATAAACTATGCCTCAATGAAAGGAGATTGAGACGAAGTCCCATACCTCATATCTGACTTGACCCGACCGTTCTTTAATCCCCTGAATAAAAAACTTGAGTTAATCTATACTTGATTATGAATATTTTTCAAGTTCATAATTCCTTTTATACCGTGTTATGAACATCATTTAATCAGTTAAGTTAATAATGTTCATTTTGTCGGTATTTGGTTCTTAAGTCAAAAATAGACTTCTTACACTTACATGTTGTTAATTTGGTCAAAGGTTCATTATATCCAGAATGGTATTCATGATGTAGATATCATAAATGTCATATATATCCAGTACATACATGCATTTATAATATTACATAATCATTTAGAGGTAAGAAATGAAATGCACCGTTCATGGAGACGGTAAGCCGTACGTATGCATGAACGCTACTTTCATTTCTATTTCATATTTTATAGAATGGAATCATAATGATATAAAGGTATATTAGCATTCCAGTATAATATCATATATAATATCATAGTTCCATCCTTTATATGTCCTACATATGGTATTTAACGAATCAAATCACTTTGAGGGGGCGGTAGTCCGCACTTCCTAAAATGAAGATATCGTGTTTACCCATAATGGAAACCATAAAGGTATGCCCAAAATGAAAAAAACAGAAGCTTAAGGAAAACATAAACATATTATATATCATATATAAAAATAGTGACATCATAATGGCCACCTTTGAAGGTGTTAAATGAGTATTGAACAATCATCGTTTCGGGAGGCAGAATTTCACCACACACGGAAACCGTATGTTCTTTAACCATTTGATGCAGTTGTGTGAGAGTTTAGCTCAAATAAATCTTATAACAACATCCTAGTATATTGAAGATACTTGTGTTGTTACAAAAGAATTAAATAAAAAGAGTTTAGGGGGTTGGAGAAGCAAAATAAAACAAATGAACATGAGAGAATGAATTACCTTAAAAAGTGTAACTCCTTTTGATTTGAGCCTAAAGGCTTCCTTTGAAAGGATTCTGCACAAAGGGAATCCTATAGGATGAGGAGAGGTATGTGGAAAGAGTAAATGGGAATGGGTTGGACGATCCAAAGGCTTGAGTAGTGTGTGAAATGAGGTAGAGGTGGGGGCCTTTTATAAGAGGAGAGGAGGGGCACTTTTGGAAAGTAAAGAAATATTACTTTATTTGAAAATGTGTTTCGGTTTTAAAAGGTCCCACATTGATATAATTCTTGGATAAGGTGATAAGGCTTCGGCATACACTCATAAAATAAGTTTTGGACATGTGTAGTTCATAGATTTTACATTATCTTTCCATTTTATTTAAATCATCAAATAATGATGTCATCGCTGCATCATTATTATGTCATAAATAATTTAATTTATTTAATGTCTAAAGATCATAAAAAAAATACTATGATGTAGGAAATATTCTTATCTTTCCAATGAATATTTATAATCAAAAATCTGATCTTTATAAACCCATGTAAAAATTGTTTTCGTAAAACATCTCTTGTTTGTGTCATTTTTACTTTAACATTTAATAAAAAGTTATTTATGTCATTTCCAAACCAGAATGTCTCCATGGGGTCCCCAAGTTGACCCATGGCTTGTCTTGGTCGGCCATGACACAACCAATAAGGTTGTGACATGTGTCTAGGTCATTTCATATTATTAAAGCATTATTTATACCTTAAACTACACTAATTACCATAATCGCGATTAAAAACTTAATAAGTTACTATTCACCAAAAAATTATTTTAATCTCATTGAACCACATTTTACTTCTTAATGACAACCATGTATGTCAGATTTTCAAAATTCAATACACATTAGTGGTAAACTTTCATTTAACTGAAAAATCAGTTTGCTTGATTACCACTTAGTGGTTTCACTATTCATCAAAAATTGAAGTTTTTCAGAAAATTACCAAAAATTAACCCTAAGCTATATTTGATATTCTGAATTCAAAAATGAATTCTATTTTACAAAATTACAAACATATAAATCACATTAATTAATTTAATAATTAATTCTCGCTGCCAGAGCAAAAAGCATGTTTTTACAAAACAATAAGTATCAAAAGATTGACACCAGTTTAAGTCTAATTTCAAAGTGAAATTGATTCCAATGACCACCATTGGATGAAATGGTAAAAATATATTCTAATTTCACTTCAAAACCAATTCAAAACATAATATAATCATATAAATAAATTAGATTAAAAAGCAGTTTTGATGTAAAATGCAGTATTTTTCACTATTCATTAAAAAATGAACATTGTCATAAAAATACCAAAAATTCACACAAGGTAAATTTTGATGTCCCAATCATAAAAAAATAAGTTTATTTTGACAAACATAGTTTATAAAATCGTCAAAATATAGATTCATAAAGGGTTTTCCATCATAATGAAGTAAAACAATCTTTTAAGAATATTAGTGTATTCCATGCATAAGATTGTATTTATTTTCATTTTAAGCCTCTAAAACACTATCTTAATCATTAATAGACATAGATAAAAATATCTATTATTCATTACTTACTTGGGATGTTACAATATTTATTCTCTTGAGTTAGATGAATAAAAAAATATTTTTCATGAGAAATATTTTCCTAAGATGTTTCGACTTAGGGTGAAAAAAAATTATTGGTATTGAAGGAATATAAGGAATTAGGGGTTGCATATACATAAAAATTTTCACAACTAGAAAGAAATTCTCCACATTTCATCTAAGATATTCATAGTAAAATCCATCAATTTACTCTATTAATAACAATGTAACGAAATACATTTGCTTCATGTGATTTAAAAATTACCGAAAAAATTGTTAGATGTGTGGAAATGGTAGAAATGGAGTTTTCCAATGATCACATGTCATCATAAAACCTATAAAAAGGGGATGGTGGTAGGATAATGGGAATAAATCATAAAAAAATATTTATGTTAGGAAAATTACGATTAGAGTTTTAACAAATTATGGTAAAAACACATACTGGAGAATAAATTTTAAATTTCTCTAAGTAATTCTGATTTGATATAATGGTACATAAGGCTCATAGATGTATTCAAAATTAATAAGGCAGTTGTAATAAAAAATATATTTTATAGTTGCTAAAATGTATTATGTGAAATCATATGGGTCATTATAAAAATAAGTATCAAAAGAAGAACTCAAATGATGGGATGCAACCAGACTATATGAAGAAAGGTGTGGTGAAATACATTGCAACTACTCCAGAAGTTGTCAGTTCATCAAATATAGTGGTATCATGTACATTTATTCTTCATTAAGATTATGTCAATGTGTTGATTTATTTAGGGACACCACATTCTTAATATTCTGATAATTTTTTGGTAAATTAGAAATTCCACCTCATGAAATGAATCCATAACTTACGGTAATAACACATGGGAACAAAATTAATGTAAAATGAAATTATAAGAATCATTATATCTTTGTTTGTGGAAATAAGTTTCCCACCACATTGTTGTTTTGGCTCAAGTAGAGTTCAATTTTATTCTTGGTATGAATTGGATTTTTATTTACCATGCCAAGAGAGATTTTAGATCTGATGGATTTTATTTTCAGAAAGATTTTCAGTATCTATAAAATAATGAGTACATTCCACTGAAAACATATCCGGAAGTCGATTAGATAGTAAAATATGGAAATGAATGTTATATTACACATATTTTTGAAAACAACAGAACTGTTAATATTCATGATTCACAAGTGGTAAATGAGTATCTTGATGTTTATTTCCAATGAGTTTCCTAGAATTATACATGATCGATAGGTTGAATTTACCTCCAATTTCAAATTCCCATAATCGAATGATTCAAATGGAACTTCTAAAGTTTAAAAAAATGAAGTAGTTATTAGATAAAGGTTTCATTCGACCAATCACTTCATGATGGGGTTCTTCTGTATTGTTTGTGAAAAATAAATATGGTTCAATGATACTCTGCACTGATTGTAGATACTTGAATAACATCACGTCTAAGAACAAGTATCATTTAAATCATAACAATGATTCGATTGATTAGCTATATGGTGGAAAATATTTTTTTTGAAGTTTGATCTGAGGTAGGGGTAACATCATTTGAATGTAAAGGAATTACAAATTCCAGAGACTACATTTTGGACTAGATATCGGTATTATGAATATGTAGTTATTCCATTTAGGATAACTAATAAACATTCTGTATTCATAGACCACATGAATTGAATATTTCATGAGTTCATAGATAAGTTTATGGTTTTTTATTGATCAAATTTTGGTATATTATAAAATTAAATAGTAACTTGAAGACATCTAAGGGTAGTTTTGAATAACATAAAGAAAAATAAACTGTATGGGAAATTCAACAAGTGTGAATTTTGGTTACCAAGAATTTATTTCCTTTGTCACATTATTTCTAATGATGGTATAACTATTTATCTTTCTAAAAAAATTGTTGAATAATTACCAAGACCCACAAATATAACTGGAATTTGTACTTTACATGGTTTTGTAGGATATTACAAGAGGTTTGTTGAAAATTTTCATGATTATATAGACCACTGACTAATTAAGTAAAAAGGGTGTTATGTTCTTCTGAACCAAAGAATGCAATGATTGTTTTTAGGAATTAAATAGAATATTAATGAATGCTCCAATTTTGGACCAGCTTTCTAGAAATGATGAATTTATTATCTAAAGTGACACTTATTTGTAAGGAATTGGTTGTGTCTTCATGAAGAATGATAAGTTAGTTTCTTATGCTTCATGTCACTTGAAACCTCATGCGTTAAATTACCATATACATGATTTGGAATTATCCATAGTTGGGTGTGAAATAATGTTCTAGAGGCATTGTCTGTATGGAGTGAAGTGGGAAATATACATTGACCAATAAAATTTTAAATATATAGTCACTCAAAAAGAATTGAACGTGAGACAAAGAAGGTATCTGGAACTAATCAAGGATTATGATTTTCCAATTCATTAACATCATAGAAAATAAAACAAATTGTTTTAGGATTTGAGTCAAGAAAGTAATGCCACATTAACAATGATATATTCAGAACATAACCCTTTGGTTAATGATTAGATTATTTTTTTCTTGAAGGTTGTTGGTGCAGGAAATTCCCATATTATGTATTATGCTTTAATGCAATCATTAGTATAAAAAATAATTAAGTAATTATAAAATGAATATCATGATTTTTAGAAAAAAAATATAACTATTTCAAAAGAGAAATCTACCTTAATTTAATATTTATAAATATATTTTTTTTCGAGATTTTGGAAGAGATTATGTGTGCCTCATGATTCAGAGTAGAAGAATGATTTTTCATGTGATTCTTATAGTTATCCCTTTCTAGTTCATGATGACATCACATAGATTTATAGAGACCTTAGAGACTATTACCGGTGGAATGGAATGAAAAGAGATATTTATGACATTAGTGTGAAGTGTTGGAATTTTAAATAGGTTAGATAAGTGTGGAATTTACTGAAAGGGGTGATTCATCCTTTGGTAGTGCCGAAGTGGAAATTTGAAAATATATACATGGACTTCAAAGTGGTATTATTTAATGCTTCTAGATGTAACAATATGATCTAGGATATTGTTGATAAATTGACTAAATATTCCCAGTTTCATCATATTCGAGACACTATATCTATAAATCAACTTCAATAGAGGTATCTTAAATAGATATTAAGGTTACATTGAGTTCCTCCCTCAATCGAATCAGATCATGACCTCACGCTTTCTTCTATATTTAGGAAAGGATTTCTGAAGACATTGTGTACTAAATTAATTTTCTGTATAGGTATTCATCCTCAAATAGATGGGTCATAGGAATAGGCAATTTAAATCTTGGAGGGAATGTTGCGTTCTTGGTCAGTGGATTACCATGGATGTTTGGATCAACACCATTATTTGGATTTGTTTTCTTATAATAATTGTTTTCATTCAATTATAATTATGTAACCATTTGAGGCATTATATATTAATTGGTGTCAAACTCTAGCATTTTGGGATGAATTATGGGAAAGGAAGTTGATGAGACCATAATTAGTTTTGAGAATGGAATATAAAGTTCAGATGATTTAGAGGCATATGAGAATAGCTCAAAGTAGGCAGAAAAGTTACGTGGATAACTAGAGCAAGGATATTCCTTTCGAGGTAGGTGATCATGTCGTTCTCAATGTTTCTCCCCGGAAAATTGTGATGCATTTTGGTAAGGAATGTTTAGTCCAGAGTTCATTTGACCCTATGAAACCCTGTAGATTATTGGTTCAGTTTCCTACTGAGTGGATTTTTATCTGAGTTTATACAATGTTACAATGTTCTTCATTTATCAATATTATGAAGGTATATGCATGATCCATCTCATGTTTTGTGTCCAAAAGTAGCTCATTTTAAAGAAAATATTTCATTTGACAAAAAACCAGTTCAGGTTCATGACTGTCAAGAGCAAGTGTTTCATAATAAAATGATTCATCAGTTTAATGTTTTATGAAAAAACTATTTTGTCAAAGAGGAAGCATTAGAATTAGAAAATTTTATGTGGTAAAGATATCCTCCCTAATTTAATAAGTGAATAAAATTTTAAGGAACCAATTTCAAAAAGGGGGGAAGAATGTAATAACCTAAGTAATGATGGAATAATTATTATTCATATTTATAATTATTTATTTATTATATATTAATTAAAATATAAAATATGGTCAATAACATATATGATAAAACTCGGTTTATGGATTAAAAATTATTTTTAAAGAACACATTTACCACATTTTAATGAACCAATTGATTTAAATATAAATTTTTTCACTATTATAAATTAAATATTTCAAAAAAACTTTTTTCTTGAAATCATAATATCAAAATTTACTCTGGTTGATTTTTTGGTATGTTTATGAAATGTTTCATATTATGATGAATAGTGATAAATACTGCATTTTAATTCAAAACTACATTTTCATCTGATTTATTTAACTAGTTAGATTAAACATTTTATTAGATTTAAATGATAATTAGATTATTTCATTATCATTTAATTCAATATAGGTTATTGGAATCAATTTAACCTTGGAATTGGATATAATAACTATGTTAACTTTTGAACGTTATACTTTAAAACCCTGTTTTCTTGATCCATCAATGAGATTAATTTTCAAATAATTTATAAAAATTCATTGTTCTGAATTTAAAAAATGTTATTACATATTTTCAATAAACTTTTCTCAATTATATAAATATTACCCTTTCATTTTTGGACATTATGAATTGTAACTTTAGTTATATTTGTATCAACATGGTTAAGGGTAAATTGTGTAATTCAAGATAAAAATAATGTTATAAATGATATAAAATAACCATAAAAATTGACCTCATTTAATTTTATTGGTGTTTTTGGAAACAAATATTCTTGGGTTGAAGTTATATATGTTGGGGGCACTTGGGTGTAAGTAATACATTTATAATATTATTTTCAAAGAGAAGTCAAATTTTGGAACATCATTGTTTTTAACAAATTAATATATTTAATATGAGGTTGTACTAGAGATCATTATTTACAAATATTATTTAAAAAGGTAAAATGGTTATCTTCATCACCGCAATTTATTTATAATTTGTTATGAAATAAATAATTAAATTAAATGGTGACACAATTATGATGTATAAATTCACCAATTAATGAAGCGATCAAATAAATGATATTATAACATTTAAAATAAATATAATTTTATATAATGGATTCCATACACCAATTTTATGGATTACATTGACATTATATAGATGGTATAATGTAGTTTTTTAATATATTAGGTTTTTATGAGATTTTTAAAAATCCAAAAAATGAAAAGTGTCAAAATTGACACTAATGATTTTTTTTTAAATAGAAAATATTTTCTTAAATGATAAAGAATTTATAAAAATATATTAATTTGATTGTTTTTGGATAAGTCTTATAATTTCATAAATGAATCATTAATTGATCACCTCACATGTTATAGAAATTCATTTTACCCTTAAATTCTATGTTACAAGATCTCATGGAAAACATTAGTAAGGGTTAAAAAATATAATGATAATAAAACAATAAAAACATATCTAATATTCATTATAATATTGGATTTAGACTCATTTTCATCATATAATTGAAAAAACCCACTTTTGAGCTATTTTTATGTGATCATTAATTTATATTTAGTTACTATTTTAAAGATATCCATGAGCTCCCCTCCCCTCTCATATAAAAGGGAACCCATTCTTCTCTATTGTTCACACATAAAAAATATTTTTTAATTAAAATATATGCACAAGTATATTCCTATAATCTCTAACCATATTTCACTATCCTTATATTAGGAAGAAAACTCAACTTAGAGGTGTTACATTGTTAATCAAAGGATACTGTCCATAGGAAATGTATCATTTTTAAGTGTTTTTATTTTTTTTTCTTCCACTTCATCTAGATATTCTTCATCCAGGATAAAATAATAACTACAATATCATAAATATAACGATATGTTATTATGTTAATTTCATCTTCTAAATCCATATCAAATTTCATCAAATGGAAAATAAATTATTCATTCATGTATATGGCGTACTACCACATCGCGATAGAAAATAATTCTCCTTCCATCACAGTCACTCTAGAATGGTTATAATAATGGAATTAAGATTTATCTATGATATTAATGACATATTTTTCATTATTAAATAATAATATATCAATTATGTTCTTACTTTCAGTGAACATAACATTGTTCATGCATACGTGTGAAATATCACATCCACTAAGCGATGCGATTCATTTTTATCCACCACATAACATGGATGATATATATAAGTATATTTAGATAATTAATTTTATATTAATGATATTTTTATAATTTTATAAGGATAAAATAATAATTACCTTCCTTTCATAAATGATCAATGAAAAATAGAAATGTTAATCATGTATATGTACAACATACTATCAGCATGATTATAATATTGTTCATTTTTCATAACCATAAATAAATGGTCTGATTTAAAAGTATAAATTATCTATAAAAGTTATTATTATTTCATTTATATTATTATAGAGTTAATTAAATTATGACTATTTTTACTATAGACATCACTTCAACGTGATTTTTTTACGCAAGTGCTGAATATCGACAAAACGTCCAATGTGAACATATATAATTAAGTAATTGTTAAAAAAGGATAATAAGTCATACAAAACTAATAGTAAATATTAAAAATGATAACGATAAAGAATTTAATTAACCAATTTTTATTATTCAAGAAGATAAATATAGTATGTGATGAGTCAGACTCAAGGTAAGGGACTTTGCTTTAAAACCCTCCATAAAAACTACCCTTTTCAATTATTTTTTTAAATCCAAAAGGAAGAATTTTTTAAAATTATACGGCATGAATATATTTCCCCAAGTTTATTTCCCTTTAATATTTTGATTCTTCCTTTATAGGTTCACCATTTTATTTTCAAATGATGTGTTTTTATTTAGGAGTACATGTCTTTGTAAAAATGTAACGTGATTTCAAAGGGGTAATGTTATTTTTTCCATTTTGATTTTTATATGTGTTATGATTTTTTATATGTATTATGATTATGGTTTATTGGAATAGTTTAGGAAAAAGTGTGGTTTCTGAATAAAATGAGGGTGGTTGATCCTATGATATCCCTCTAATGTATTGGGTATGGAGAAAGAGCTAAACAGTTGGGTTTGTCTTAACATAATAAGGGAATATACTATGATGGGTATTCCAAATGTTACCCTAAATTTTACTCTCTATATAGCCTTGAAAGATAAAAAGTAAGAATGATATTGATTCAACTTTTTCTCTTTATGATTTGTGATTTCTATGGATTTTTACATGAATATATGATTTCATGAGGTAAGATAAAGAGTTTCTATTTTATAGGTGAAAAGTATGATTATATGAAATTTTTTTCATCAGTTTAAAATATTCATGGACTAATGGTTTATTTACTTATTTTATGTATCTTATTGAGTTTTTTGAGCTTATCCAATGTTTTAATTTTTTTCATAGGGTATAAGGATGGGTAACAGAATGAAGGAAGTCAAGTTGGTTGTTATGGTGATTTATTATGAAAAAGAATCCACATTTTATTTTAATAGTTGTGTATTGTCGATGAAATGGATACCGTTTTTGAAGTATCCCTTTTTAATAAATTTGGATTATATGTATGAATTGTTGCATAATTCTCTAGAAATCTAAACCATAAATAATCCTCAATATAAGAGAATGCAATTTTTAAAATTAAAGTCAATATTATGTAATGTTTAAGGTAGGATCCGAATAAATAGATATTTCTTTTAGTTCATCTATAGTATAATTAGTAACCAAGATCATTCAAGATTTATGAAATGGGTAAACCTGGTCCTAAAACGACACTACCAACCAATCCATTAGAAAAAAATGAATCTCCAAGAACATCACACCTCAAACCAACATGGAATGTGAAGTAAAATCTGTTTCATCATAGAACTACATTGTAAAACAATGCCAATACATGAAAAATATTTTCCCTCCACTCTATCATTTTATATAATGATAAAAGTGTTTCATTTTATAAAGGAAACCCCACTCCAACCTGGTTTTAATTGTGTTATTATAAAATCCTTCCCTATATTAAAATAATAAAAAAATTAAATAATTATAATGCATTAAAAATAAAATGATCCCACATATATTTAAAATATATTAAAAAATCTTTCGAAAATAAAGTGTCATACACTATTAGAAATAATATTCATAAATAAAGGTAGCTATCAAATAGAACCACTATACAAAGGATTCAAATTAATGGTTAATAGAGGAATAACTGGATTAATCCTTAAACATGAAACAATTTTTATCATCTAGATTATCCTCATACAACTTCATTCAAAATACATAGTTCTTTATAAAATCCTAAAAACCATTACTCACATGGGTCAATTATCCATTTTGATGTTCATATGGATCAATGACTCTCTCATATTGGGGGGGAGGGGAGGGTTGAATTAGTGATTTTGTTTTAAAAAATTTCAAATTTAAGAGACATAACCCCTACATATTGTAAGTGATTATTACTTATCAATATTTAATAATGTCAAATGAATGAAAATTAAGGAATGTAAAAAATGTACATATGATTTAAAAGGTTCTACCTCAATTTAAAAACCTATATTCATTCCATAGCCACTTAAATGGGTCTATATAAATTTATTATTATGAATTAGTGGATAATTGTTTTTATAATATCCCATTAGAAAACTTCTATCTCTGAAAAGAAAGACTATTCTCACTCCCATCAGTTTATAGATTTTTCTTATAAAATTTTTTCCAAAAAAAATATAATATCGATACTCTATGATCCCGATGAACTATTATGGACCCTCAGTCTGGTGGTTTCATTGGATGGACTACATCATATAGTACCCTTTCACAACCTTAAAAAGTACCAAACTTACTAGTATTAATATATAACAACACTAAACATCTCGAACTTCTTCTAAAAAACCCATTTTTATACCCATGGCCCACTAAGAAAAACTTTCTATAATCTAATAATTAGAGAAAAACCTAAGTCTGGAAAACATTACTCAACCTGAAAAGTATATTCAGTTAGAAAATTCACATCAAACTCCAATTTTGTTTCATTTCATCTTTCATATATGGGTGAATAGTAAATATTACTATATAATTTTATCCTCTATATATAGGTGCTCTAGAAATAAATTAGGTAGGAAATGAGAAAAATTTTCCCACTCAACAAAATTGAGAAAATTAAATTTCACACTAATTTGAATCTCATTGGGATACTTATCACCCCCTCTAATATCTTCTAGAGTCTTCTAGAATATTCAAAAAATCTCTAGTACTTCAGTGTTCTTAACATTTATTATTTTTAAAAAAATTTAAATGTTCTACAAGATGTTTCCTTCTATGAATTTTATTATTATTCCCTTGTGTAATGGAAAATAATATAAAAAAATTAATAAATCCACTCTCGACATTTAATAAAAAAACTATTTACATTCCATAGATCAATGTCATGACCTATTCGGAATAACTCACCTATTTTTCCCTTCACCCACTAAAAACAAAACAAGGATATGATATCTCACTCTAATGATCCAAGGAAACTAAAAATGTTTGAATACAATATTGAAACATTTGAAGACATTAGAAACCTACAATGGCTATTTAGTAGAAATTTCTATATTTCCTAAAATTTAATCCACTTTCTTAGTTTGATCAAACAGTTCATCTTATTTCACAATTTCATCATACTGTTCATTTTATTTCACAATTTGATCAAACAATTCATCTTCTTTCACAATCAAGACATACTATTCATCTACTTGCTAAAACCAAATATGCTGTTCATATGTTTTCTCAGTACAATCATACTATTTATATTGATTATATATCTAATTAAACTACTCATCTATATTCTCATTCTGGTCATAAAGGTCTAATTATATGTATGATCCTCACCTTTTTATTTTTTCAAATATTAAAAACTAACATTTAAGACACTTTTATTTTCTTCGACATTTTAGTAGTAAAAAAGCCAAACTCAAAAATCAAAAAACCAGACATACAAATGAAATAAAATCATTATGATTTTTGTCTGATTAGGTTCTTCTGATGGAATTCTACATCTGCGTAATTTTTAGCCTCACAGAAAAGAAACATCTTCAATTTCCCATGATCTTCATCTCTATATCATTCTATATTTCTAAGAGAATATTCATAAAAAGGTTCTTCTAATGGTGCATTTTATAGTGCATCCAATGGGGCATACAATTTCACATTCGAGGGTTCATCTGATCTATCAATTTTTCAATTATTCTAACAAGAGAAATAGAATACTTATAGTATTCTATAAATTCCTCCATCTAATAATCTTTTTCTAGAAAACATCAATATTGGAATATTTAGTTTTTTTCACTTCTCTTTTATTCAACAAACATTAGCTCGTATCACAACTAATTCATGATGTTTTATTAAATTTAAAGAACATAAAAAAATCATATGAATTGATTCAAAATTTTCTTATCATTAAAAATTTCCAAAAATTATGACTTTAAAACATTATTTATCTTGAGAAAATCTAATATTTTAACAAAAATATTATCTTTTTGATTTTCCAATCAACAAATTTTATTTTCCTATTTTAAAAAACATTCTTTGTATAGAGTTAGATGTCAAAAGAAACAATTCTTTTCTAAAAAAATTATCTTCAATATCCCCCTTTGGATTTGTTGAAAACACTCATAAACAAATTTTTTAACTCATGATTTTTTATCACTCATAATTTTTTGCAAATCATTTTTGTAACAACTCAATTTTTTTTATTGAATCCTTTCTCATCAGATAGTGTACTGACACCACAATATTAGATATGGTAATGTTAATTATGGTATTCTATCCCTCATAGGAAAGAAAAATTGAAGTCGTGTTGGGATAAATTACTCCTCACATGTCTTGTTCTTTCACTTTGTTTATCACTACCCCATTTTATGATAACCACAACTTCAGATTCAATAATGCAATAAAATTAATTATAATAGGAAAATGTGGTACAAATTATCACCCTTTTTCCACATAATCTAAAGCACGGGGGGGGGGGGGGGTCTTCCAAAATATGATTAGGAGGAATTTGGTGGATAATGACCATGAACTTATAGCCTTAATTACTAAAATATCTCTTTTAGAAATTATTTTTTGAAGATACTTTCAATTTGATAGTTTGATGAAGTTTATTCAAGTTAATATTTACACAACTTAATTTTTCTATTTTTGAAGTGAAACTTAATATCAATTTGTTTATATCTTGAGTGTTAGATACAATTTTTATAAAGATAAATTTTAGTCTAATAATAAAAATGTGTCTTAAATGGTTTGAAAACATAAAATTTCAAATATTCTCACTATATTTTTATTCAAATCATTTGAGTGCAAGGGTGGGTAAATACAACATATTCTGATTCCACTATTATCAAAGTGACCGAAACTATTTCTTACTATGAAACCTCACACAACATTATCCCAAGTAAAATGTTTCACAAGAAGTTGATTTTATGTCATTACAATCTCCAAACAAATCAATATTAGTATAACCATGAAAGTTCATATTGTAACTTATTTTGTATAATATCCCTTGTAATTTTTTCCCATAACATATATAAAAATTATATTTTCTTCCAACCGATGAGATTATTTCAGATGAATTTTAAATATAGAACATTATGTCACACCATAGAAATATCAAGACTTAATGTTCATAGATAATTAAAACAACCTATAAATTTCAAAATTCTTTCTGATTCACATTTTTTCAAGATAAACATTACTTATATTCATCCCAAATTAAAAAGAGTAGGAAATTATTTGGGTTCTTTCAAACCAGGATTTTGTAACAATTACCTGGAATACTTTTCATGAGATAGGAAAATATATTTAACCATTTTTAAACATTAAATCCAAGGAAGAAATAAAATTATCCCAACATTGGTATCCTAAAATTAAACTTCATTTTTTTGAAAATATAGTAAAATATTTTTCTTCATCTCTAGAAAACATCATATCGTATATTTAAACAATTACAATGAATCTATTGGATTTTATTTATATCACATGTAAGTTGATCTCAATAGTTAATTTGAAAAAAAATTTCATTTATAAACAATTATCATGTTTATAATACCGATATTATTGGGCTTTTTTGAAACCATACAAATGTTTCTTCAATTTACAATCTTTGGTAAATCTTGATCATGCAGAAACCAACAATGTTTCTCAATGTAAACTTCTTCATCAACATAAATATTTAATAATTCTGAAATTAAATCTATTTGATTAATTTTGTAACATTTATATTCTTATACTTCTAGATTCATTCAAATAGTTTCTAATCATTCAAATTTTGTGATTATTTTTTAAAAATTTATGACATCCAACATTATGTAATCTCTACAATCATGGATTATTTATTTCATGAATCTTATAAATTTTCACTAATTTTATTTTTTTACACCCATTTTGTTCCAATAATTTTTTACCACTCATCATAAGACAAGTTCTTACATTTCATTTTTCTCGATTTTATCTAACTGTTCACTCATTACATTCCTCAATAGTTTTTCCATTACTACTTCAATAACCGATTCTTGTCAAATTTTTGAAATGAGTGATGTGTGATTATATTGTATCAACAATAATCTAGTTTGAATCAGAGCTTTATAATTACCAAGTATTTTTTTAGATTCAATATATTTTTTATGGTATCAAATTTGAATTTTTTTTCCTAATGCACTTTTCTCATCACATGATACATCTATGTCTCGATATATCTATTTTTCTCACCTTTAATTTTATTTTAAATCCTTATTTTTAGTTCCTCAACATATTCAAAACAATTTTCTATGTAATTTTGTTTTCAATAAGAATCAAATAATAGGTATATTCAAAATCTTTAAAAACATTCATCTATAATTTGAAAGTTCTATTATTAGGTTAATATCCAAGGAAGATCTGTTCTTTCTATTTCCCATAAAATTTTCCAAGATCTAGATTTTTATTTGTATCATCCATGGACATCCAAAAACCAGGATGAATTTGAATCAGAGCTTTTTTATAACACAATTCATAGGATGTTCTATTATATTTCAATCTTAGTAAAAAATATCATTGTACATATACAATAGTATTAATATCATATCCCTAGTAGAACAATAAATGTTCATATTCTAATAACATGATTGCATCCATTTCAAAATTTATTATATATTTCATTTCTGCTATAATTTTTTTATGGTGTGTTTGGAGAATTGTAAGGTTGATTGATTTCATGTTTTTTAAAATATTATTAAGGGTAATTTCATGAGAATTCTATTCCATTATTAGTTTTCAACATTGTTATATAAATAACCATTTACTTCCCAACATCCCTTTTGAAATCATCAAACATTTCAACTAACTATGATCTATGATTCATAAAAAATATTGTATTTAATCTAGGTGAAATCATTATTAAATATGATAATGTAAAAATATCCAGTTTTTGATTGATGTCTCACTCGCCCAGATAATTCATAAAGAATAAGATCAATATGTCTTGTATATTGAATTTCAACATTCTCATTGATTTTACTAACAATATTTCATTTTTGAATAGTTATAAAAACATTATCATCATTTCCTTCAAATATTGGAATGTTTCTAGCATCATAATATTTTGAAATATTGTTCATACATTTCTATCCATGATGTTCATGTCCGTGATGCCACAACTTGTTTTCATCTTCAATAATCATGTAAGAGGAGTAGTAAATATATCAATATGATAGATATTTCCACTGGTTTTTTCTCCCCTAGTAAAAACATTACCATATTCAATAATTACTATGATATAAATATATTTTATGAGTATCACATCATTTCCTTCATCAAAAAAATTACTCATTCTATTTATTTTTTGTTTTATCAGATCAGCAAATCGAACATCCTTAGGCTTTAATTTTATAGTTTATATCCCATTATTGCACATTCCTATGATTTTTATGGAACTATCAATTATAAAAGTAGCTGATCCTCCATCATCATTTTCAAAATGATTCTAGACATTTATATCTACTATCATGTCTGAGGAATAATCACATTTAAAAATCCAAGGTTTGTCCTTTTTTCATTCTTTTCCGGATATCTCAACAAAAAAGGCTCTTTCATCAACTTTTTTCTTTAAAATTTCTTTCAATTTTCTATAATAATAACATTTCCTTGGAATAATTTTCATAAATTCATCATTACTGTGAAAAAACTGGTGATATCATCCACATAATTCTTCCAAACATTTGAATTTTTTTTCAATTGAAATCTTTCTAACAGCATTAGTCATCACTTTTCCAAAAATCTATTATTTATGAAAGTTACTCACTATTCTTCCACAATTTCTTCCCCTATGTTTATTAATTCTTCCATGAACTGATAAATTATGAAAACTGTTATACTGCATATTCTCAAAGATTATACAACACCAATATAATCCATCAAATCATGGTTTTCTATTGACTAATTATTTCCCCTATAATAAGATTTTCAAGGATCATAACATCATTTATATTTAGTTTCCTTTGGGATTTTGGAATCCTTCTTCAAGGAGTAATTTTCAAATATTGTTAATGTGATTGGGTTTTTACTTTCTTTCCCAACCTAATACTTACCACCACGTTTTATACCACCAAATATATTAGAAAAATCAGATGAAATAATATTTTTGGAAGGTGGTTACTTCACCAAATCCATGGAATGATCATTCTATGAAAATTTAAATTATTTATCTTTTACATTCAAAACCATACTAAAATTTTCATTCAATTAAATTATGGTAATTTCTTCCATATTGTGTTTAGATTGGGTTTTGGTGATTTTATCTTGTTTGAGATTCCAAAATATTACTAAGGTATCCAACCATCATTCGGTATTTTTAAATTATTATTTTTTATCCTAAGATATCCTATATGAATTTTTCTTCCTTCATAGAAACATATTTTCTTCCTTCAATCACCTTTCCACTATCATTCTTCACCATTATAATTTTATTCTTTAGATTTGTTTTTCTCAAGACATTAAAAAAAAATTATTTGAGATGAGACTCTCTGAAATATTCTTCACCTCATTTTTCCTTATTTAATAAATATTCCTTTTTCTCCAAATTTGTAAAGAGGGTTCCTATTCATTCTAAAAACTAATCTTTTGATGATTTAGTATCATCTATGTATATTTTTATTTTATTACTCAACATGATTTATTTATTTCTAGTGAACATATTATTTTCAGATGTGTATTAACATTATTTCAGTGAAATGTAATCAAACATCTTCCACCAAGGTTTCCCTTTTGAATAATATTCAAATTCTCTAGCTTTATTTTTGGGTAAATTCATAAAAACATTATCAATTCCATGATGATAAATAAATAATATATTGTTTTAATTTATTGTTTCCTATTCTGATTTGATAATTCTTATTGATAAGAGACATGATTTTTTATTAAACTATTCTTCCTACTTATCTTCAGCATCACAAAGATCAACATCTTCATCATCTTGAATTTTCATCTTTCTTATATCATAAAAATCTATTTCTTCTTGGATATTACTTTTGAATGATGGATATTTTCTCATTTTACAGGAAACAACAATGTTAGTAAAATTATAAAGTGATAAATCATTTTTATCTTCCAATGAAGAGATCATAAAATCAAACCAATTTGAAAATTATCTCATAGGCTTATTAAAAATTGTAGAATCTTCCAAGAAATCTGCCAATCCTTTGATATTGAAAACAACTCAATAATTCTAGTGAAGTTCTCATAAATATTTTATTCATCTCTCATTCATATATGTTCAAGCATGATACAGAAGATTTTTTTATATAACATACGTCACATTTTTTCCTTAGAAAATACATTTGAGATTTTACAACATTATATTTCCAGTTTTGAAACCCATCACCATTATATAAACATTTTCAAATCGAGAAATTAGAATATAATTTCTATCTTTTTGATGAACATCAATATTTATATTTTTATAAAAATTCCTCAAAGAATATTTCTCAATGGCTTGAAAACCAATTTTAATAACATTAAAAACATCCTAGAGAAGTGATAGAAGAAAAGGAATTGTTCTATTTTTCTTTCAATGGTTAATTTTCCCTTTGATAGTATGAATTTCTCTACTATTGATATTATGTAGATTATCCATGATATGGGTTCAATAGTGGAAATCCATATGATGAAACATGACGTTCCTAAGGATCCTTGAATCACTAATACAGGGGGTGAATACGTGATTTCTCGTTGACAAATTTATACTTTATAAAACATAACCCCTTAAAATTTTTACATTTTCATCCTTATGATGTTTTGGTAAACTCAAATGAATCAAAATGAAGTAAAGTAATGAAAGGAACAAAAAATTTACAATTTTCAGCCACAATGTCATAACCTGCATCCCTACCAAAGAAACTCGTATCGGTTTATAAAAATTCACTAAATTGAAGAAGTGAAATCAAATATTGTGTAAAATAATATTATACCACTTAAATATCCTTATGATAATGACTATACTAACTCTATACAATTTTAAAAAAATTTATACAAAATTTTTTCCCAACACAAAAAAATAGCTTTTGAAAATTCTATTCTACATAAACTAGTTTAGATACAGAGTGTGATGCCTACATTAGATGGACTGCATCTGATGGACTCCATACGATATCCATTTTTCACAATATGTTCCAGTAAAATACTTACTGATATGACTAATTAACAACACTCTACTTCTCAAAAAGTTTCTCAAAAACATAGTCTAATCCCCTTAGTTTGGTGAGTAAAAGATTTTATAATCTAATCTTCTAATGAAAGCCTATCTCATGGAAAATTTATTGAATATAAAGAGTAACATTAGTTAGAAAGCTTTCTTTCCACACCGGTTCATCATAATTTTAAACTTTATTCATTTGTGAACATTAATAATTATCACGTAATATTCCTCTATTTTTATAGGTTATCTAGAAAGAGAAAATGACATAAATAAGAAAGGGTTTCCCGTTCAGAAAAATTTAGAAAAACTGAATTTTATGCTCATTTTAATTTCATTATGATTCGTTAAAACACTTATAATATCTTTGGGATCCTTCTTTTATATTCTTTAATTATCTATTATAACAACATATTCATTATTTCATATGTTTATAACATTTTGAATGTACGACAAAGAGTTCCATCATGTGGATTTTCGTAAAAATCACTCTTCTGATAGAAGATCAATTCAAAAACTCATAACTTCACCCTTGATCATTAATAAAACTTTTCTCATCACCTTCCATAGTTAGATGTTATTTTACAAATTGAAATAACTCATATATTTTTCTGTGACCCACTAAAAAAAGATCTAATTTCTCACCCTAATAATCTATGCCAACTGAAAATAATTGACTACATTGTTTCAGCTTCTAAAGACTTCAAAGACCTACAAATTCTATCTTGTAGAAACACCCATATTTCTCAAAATTCCATCCACCTTCTCAGTTTTATCAAACTATTCAACTACTTTTACATTAATATCATATAATTCATTTGCTTTCCCACTCCAATAAAATTTTTCATCTTATTTGAAAATCATAACATAATATTCAATTGATTTCTCAGACCAAACATACAGTTCATATCATTTCATAGTATGATAATATTATTATTTCTCATTCTCCTTCTGATCATAATACTCATCTATATTCTCAATCTGATCATGCAAGTCCAATTACAAATATGATATCCCAATTTTTCTTTTCTAAGATATTCAAAATTGACTTCTTGAGAAACATTTTTTTTCTTTCACATTTTCAAATAAAAAAACTCATAACTGAGAAATTAGAATACAAGATTTAAAAACCATTAAAATTTCCAATGATTTTCATCTGATCAATTTCATCTGATGGAGCTCTTTATATGATACTTTATCATTCTGACTAAAAATCGACATATTCAATTTCTCACTCTCTTTATCTTCAGATCATTAAGTCTATAAATCTTCTTTTAATCTGATGTTTCATATGATGTTGTATCTGATGGTGCCTTTGATCATAAAATTATTCAATTCTTCTAAAATAAATAAACACATACTTCTACTATTCTTGATGTTTTTCCTTGATTTCATCTGCATTCTGAAATCATCAATATTGGAAACTTCATAAATCTACACTTCTCTTATCGTCAACATACTTAATATCATAACATCAATTCTTCATGATAATTTAGCAGCGTCAACGAATGGAAAATAATCAACAAATGTGATTCGGAAAATTCTTATCTTTTTAGACTTCCAAACATTCTAAATTTTCTACGTTCCTCATATCAGAAGCAGATGAATTTTTAATAAAAACATCATCCTGTGGAGTGTCAAATCATCGATTATTCGTTTTCTATTTTTCAAAAAAGAAAACATTACAGAGAGTAGGTTTTCATCCAAAACAACAGCTAGTTAAAAAAACATCACTGAGGATCTTTACATTCATGGAATTTTGACCACCAAATTCGGAATCCCTTTATTATGATCCTAATGTTATATTCAAATTGATGGACCAAAATTTGTACACATTTTTGTATAGCTATTTGGTTTCCATGGTTCATTATGATTTTTGAAACCCTCCCACCATTTTCATGGGAACCAATAATCATTTTCCTAGGATGTAATATACCATTGAGGTTTCCTAACACACATAATAGAATTTACTACATTAAATGTATGCATCTAATGTTATTACATGTTAAGTTGAGGTACCATTATTGATTTATTTTTTAAGAGGTCTTTAAACTCATACCGTAGGATGTTTTGTACTCTAAATATCAATAAATTCTCTTTTTAGTGGATGTTCCAAGTTCAGTCTCAATCTATTAATGTCCATAATTATGCAACCATCGTATACTGAATTCCACACAAAGAAATGTTTGAGATAAATGTGTCTTTATTTTCCACTATAAGTATTTATATAATCTAAAGATATCATTTCCTGACAATTATTATGAATATAAATTAAATAAATTCTTATAAGATATAGTGGTAGATATGATAAATGATATTTATGACATTATAATTCTTTTCTAGTAACTTCTAATGAAATAATCTTATAAATCACTGTGGAGTATTTCCTACATGTTCTTTTCCTTATTCGTCAATATATCTATAAAACTCCAATTGGAGAAACCCATCCACTCATATAATAGTGATACTCTATATTAGAAACATATATTTATCATAAAATCCTTCTTAAACCCATGTTTAAAAAAACATATATAGTAATCGTTAATAACCTTCAAATATTTGAGTACTATTTTAACTGCATCCAATTGTGCATAACACATATTTATTCTATACCTAATCAACTATCCAAAAACATATGAAACAATATTAGAAATGCATATTTCATCATAAAATCCTTCCAATAACCTTGGTTTAAAAAATATATAGTAATCAGTCATAAATTTCCAATATTTGAGTACTCTTTTAATTGCATCCCATTGTGCATAACCCAGATTACTTGTATACCTAGTCAATTTTCCAATGAAATATGAAATATTTTTTCTTTTTATTATCATGAAATATGTGAGAAACCTAAAATATATTTCATATTATAGTTGAGAAACAACCGTACGTGAATTTGGTTGCATCCTACTCACATAAGGAAATCAGATAGAAACTAGTGAACATATAAATTGTTTGAAAAACCTTAAGACATTTTGAATATAATGAGATTGGGAAAACAAAATAATAATAATATTATTTATAATTTCTATTTATATAATGATATTATATTCACTTATGACTTCAATATTAATGTTTCTGGATATAATAAACTTAGTCTCATTTAGTTAATTCATATCAATTTTTAAAATTATTGTTCCATCAACATGTAATAAACAACCGCACCATGATTATTATAATACCTACAATAAATACATTAATCACCATGCTTATTTCCAAATCTATTTAATTAAGTTACTTCATTAAATTCTTCATTTCATTTTTATCTTCTGTTAGAATATATAAGAACCACACTAATTTTCATATAGTCATTTCTTTAGGTATTATGAATTTTTCTAGTTTTTTAATTTATATTTATTTGTCTAATTCACCATTTCAGAAAAACAATATTTAACATCCATTTGGTGAGTTTACAAAGTATATAATAAATATAGTTGAGAATAAGTATTATATATGTCTCCCTAAAAACATTAAAATAATTAATTAAATAATAAATTCCTTATTTATTAATAGTCCCCTTGCATAATAATTTTGAATTATCTTTTTCAATTGTACCATGGAGTTTTAATTTCCTTTTAAATACCCACTTATAAGGTACTAGTTGTTAACCATGAGTTAGATGAACTAATATCTAGGTATTTTCTCTAGTTATAATTAATTTTTTCAATTATAGATTTATTCAAAAGAGATGCATTATAATATTGCATATGTTCTTCTAAACTATATTGAACAAACACTATATTATGAAAATATAGAGTATATATATAATGTACATTATTAGTTTTTCCCCTAAATTGAGTATTCTAGTTAAGAATAACTATTTCTGGATGACTTTTAAAGGATTTTTTATTGAACTGGACACACCTAATAGTTCTATAACTAAATGGATCTGCATTACAAAGGTAGACGCTCGTTAAGGATTTTGACCCACAATTCTTAAGAACTCGCATTGTTCATGAAGATGGGAGTTTGAGAACATCGCACCCTTTTGGGGGGAATTATTTTATATTGCAGGATTATCTTATAGATTTGAGATATGTTCATGAATGATTATTAATTTACCATTCATAATGTTGGAGGACCTATAAATTTTCAATAAATTGTTAGCTTGTATGGAAATTATAATCATATTTATGTATTAGAAGTTTTTTTATTAATGTGGATATCTATATGTATTTGAGGTTCTCCATAAATTCCATCTTATCATATAATACATAGAGATTCATTAGTAGTTATTACAACAATGTTGTTCTTAAGCCACTCAGCAGGGCACTCTAGAATTTATCATCACCTTGGGAGACAGAAGTTGTTTTGATGTTGGGATCGAACCGATAAATGATCTTCCTACATATCATTGTAAAGAGAATTAGAACCCATGTTCTTTGGCGATGATTAATGGGACACATCATATCATTTAAGGTCATGTGATAAGGACCCATACATACGATTTACCATCATGTGGAAATTAAATCAAGGCAGAAGATTCTATATTAAAGTTTGTTGAATGACATATCCCGAAGTAGCCCAAGGAACCAGAAAAGGAAATGAGTTTCCATGTTGTATTTGACCCTGTTATGAATGTGAACCAAAGAGAACCAGGTTGATTTAGATTTTTGGGTTTTAATCTTAAGTAGGCTTCCTATGTATCCATTTTTGAGGGTAATGAAATCCCACGTAGTTCGGTATGTCTCTCAGGAAGTTGACTCCAATAAAGAGAAATAGGTTGGGGCTTACTCATAATGAAAATTCCCTTGTAATAGGGTCCATTATATATTTTATAACTCATGTAGATTTGTCGGGGAATTAATTTGGGGCCTATTCCTATATAGGATTCTCGAACTAATGTAATTAGGATTGGAATCGTGAGGATGATGTCTATTAAGAACATTCCCTGGGTGAAGGGTTCTTACATATCCTAATTATGGTGGGAATTGGATTTATTATAGTTCAATATTTGAGTTGGATTTTGTCGATGTTGTGATCATCATGAATATCGAAGCCTGTATGAGTCATGCATAGTGTGAGAAGGAAGAGTATGTGAAATATTCAACAAATTGAACACTTTACCCTCTGTAAATGGAAGAGGTCGGGCCTATGAAGAAATAAGGAAGAGTGACAATGGATTAGGGTGTAGGGCAATGAACCCTTCAATGTGAAATGAAGGTAAAGGCCATTGGGTCTGGCTAGAATAGTTTAAGCGCATAATATAAAAGATATGTAACAAACTGGGTCACTTAGTGGGAGGATGATATCATTCCTCATGGATGGGAAAGGAAAGTGTGATCCTTATACTTACTACAAGGGGATAGAGGATTCTGGTCTCAGAGATTAGGAGGGGAAGATAGAGTATTATGCCCAGAATCCATGACTAGTAACTCCAAACATTGTCTCTAGAGTAAGGGTCCATGTGACCATGTATATCAATATCCATTTACACTCCGAGAATCCATACCCTCTGGTAAATAAAGTGAGGGAAACACCTGACCATAGATATCCAAAACTCTAAATAGGGGGTACAATAATATGCTCTTCCCATTGGTATGATAAATTAGGAGGTCTTGGTGGATGTTTCAAATTAGTCCCATTCAAGAAAGTGATTCAAGTAAGGAGAGGCCCTTCAATGAGTGTCTTGAAAGAGGTCTTAAAGGATACCATACATAGGTTGTCCATGTAGGTTTGTTGTGTTCGTATGTCACGTAGTTATACAGTTCATGTCCTAGGTGGAACTGAAAATTTATTATGAATGATAAGACTATGAATGATTGATATTCCTTGGAAAATGGACTATCGAGACAATAAAACTTGGGTGAGGTTATACCATAACCACCCTAGGTGTCCCTTTATGTAAATGGATGAATCTATCACATGTAGTTTCTTAAGGAAAGGACCACGCGTAGGATACTTATTCTTATGGAAAGAGGGTACTCAAACAAGTATCTTTAATTTTATACCATGAGGGAACATTGATCTTGTTTAATCCTTTTAATTCTCTATTATCTCATTTTTTATAGTGATACCTGATAAAATTTAGTTTAACAAGGCAAAGGAGATACACAATGAGAGTTTCAAGAGTTCTTACGACTTTTTCAATTGTTGAAAAATGGAGCCCAAGGGTCCTATTTATAGGCAAGGGGGTGGTCCGAAGGAAGATTTCCTCATAAGTCAAGGGAATAGTACCTCCATGTAGATCCCCAATATAGGTGTTCAAAACAAATACTACTAAATAGGTCCCTCTGTGTAGGTATGCTGCATAGGTCTTCACCACAGGAGTTACACATTTAGGTTGTTTTGGTAGGAGCTACACTAGCCTTCTTGTGTGTAGGTTTGGTTCATAGGTCCCTTAAAACATATTTATTTACTTCCATTAAATTTACTAAAATCATTAACATATCCAAAGTGATCTTTAATAATAATTTTTCCTTCTTTTAAAAAAGAATTGTCACCAAAATCTCCCCCTTTGGATTGGATCAGATTGAAAAGAGGGTCTAATCTAATGGTAAGATTATTTGGAAAACAATTATAGAAGATTAATACTAGATTGTGTAAGTACTATACATAGCTATGTTTCCCGCGGAATTGGTTTAAGGCCCCAACCTTAAACATTACTTAATATTGAGTTAAATGAATAATTCACAATGAGGATCTTTTCAGGTTTAGAGTTTTAGAGAATTAGGTCATAACTATTACATCTCAAAAGATTACATAGTAGACACTTCTACTAAGTTTCCATAAAATTAAAAAAAACACTTAAAAAGAAACATGTATAGATCCTTGTTGTAGATAGCATGTCTTTCCTTGATCCCATCCTTCACTGTATTCATCTTTAAGTCCTGTGGAAAACATTTCAAAAACATGGGATGAGCATAAATAGCCGAGTAAAGGATGCACAAAGAAGGAAAAGTTTTAGTTTTTTAAAACAAAAATTAAACCATGAATAATTAACCAAAGTAATAATTTTCACCATTATGAAGTAGTAAAAACTCTTCCCTGAATAAATAACCATTAATTACCCTTTTCTAACCAAACGATTACCATAAAAACCATATAAAGAACACATAACATATAAAGTTAACTTGGGACATAAACATACGTAAATGGAATAACCATACGGTCGACTTCCACACATACTTAATGGAATAGCCATACGACCAACTTCCATACCCAATGCATTGGATGTTATAATGTAACCACACGTCCTGGTATTCACGGCACTACCCGTCATATGGTTTATCATGTAACCACCCGAAAAATTTCCAAGTAACATTACAAAATCAAAATACATAAAACAATTATAAATGAAAGAAAACATTTCCATATTTCAATCAAAATATATCACATAAATATATTGAATTAACACATCCATTATCAAAACCTTTTTCAATACCAAAATACATAAAATATTATATGTTATATATTTACTTTTAAAAAATATTACGACTTGTTGAGGAAGCCAAAGATCAAATAATACTCGCAGCGAAGGAAAGGTCGTTGTCATCGCGTACGTTAAAATAAACATTCTTTTTCTCGTTTAGTAAAATTATTCGTATAAAAAATATTCCTTTTGAATCAAAGTAAAAGTCAAAGGGGTTTATACACTGTATAAAGAAAGTTGTGTATAAACAAAATATGCCTCAATGAAAAGAGATTGAGATGAAGTCTCTTACAAAGACGGTATCCTTAGATTAAGGATAAACCAATTACATAATTATGTGTGACAAATGAATACACCAAATATACGTGGATATTAAGTGTAAAACAATCAGATTACTTTCACACATATTCATAGAACGACATATTCAAGGAGTACAAGTTTACCCCAAAGAATCAAAATTGGGTTAAGAAGTTCCTTTGCAAAAATTCGACAGCCTAACGACATCACTTCAAAATTCAGAAAATGAGTTGATGAGAGATAAAAATGGTATCAGATCACTTAGACATAAAATTTACATCAATAAGGATATATAAGAACATATCCCAACATAATAGTATGGGAATTAAAATACATAACAAAAGAAGTCTTTTAGAAAGAGGAGGGTGAAAGGTTCCCTTACCGACTTGGGTATCTTACGAAACGTACACCCCATGGAAGATGGGTCGCAAAATTAAGATGTAAATACTCATAAACGAAATTATATTACACAAATAGTATAATAATGGTCAGTACATACACCACTCAAAGGAAATGGTGGAAAAAGTAGCATAAATGTCACGAGAATAAAAGTGATATGAAAAATCCATTACGAAAACTCGGCAGCCTAACGACGCCACTAAAAACTTCAAAAAACGGTTTGATGAGATCAAATAGGGTCTATCATCATATGAACATAAAAAGTACAGTAAGAAGAATATAAAAGAACATCCCCAAACATAATAAATATGAGCTTAAAGGAAATGACATAAAAGAGAGTGCTTAAAAAGAAAGAGAGAGGTAGGATCCCTTACCTCAAGTCTGACTTGTCTTGTTTGTTTCTTTATATTCCTGAATAATAAACTTTGGTCAATCTATAATTTCGTAAGGACCTATTTTAAATATTATTGTTCAGTTAATATCACATATTATAATGTTATAATAATTGGATAATAATGTGAGTTCATATCAGACGTTTTTGTCGATGTTTGGTACATGAGTCATAAATGAACTTGTTTGAAAATGATTGTCCATGTAGTTATAAGTAAATCATCTCAAGAATAGTATTAATGATTTAAACATCATATATATCCAGTAAATATTCATTTTATACTACTACATACCATTTGGAGATAAAAAGAAATGAAATGCACCGTTCATGGAGACGGTAGGTCGTACGTACCCATGAACGCTACTTTCATTTCTTTGTCATATTAATGGAATTAAAAATAATTGAGAGATATATATATTATAATTCCATTATAATATATATTTTATATATGTAAAATATGTTCATTAATTTCATTATTTATACATTCCATGTATTGCATGAACGAGTCACATCACTTGAGGGGGCAGTAGTCCACACTTCCGCGTATGAAATTATCGCATTTTCACAACATGAAAAGAATAAACTCATGTTTTAAATAGAAAATTCAGAAGCATATAGAAAACATAAATACCATATATATCATATATAAAATATAGTTACATCATAATGGCCAGCATGAAAGGTGTTAATAGAAGATTGAACAATCATTGTTTCGTGAGGTAGAAATTAGCCATCCACAGAAACAGTATGTTCTTTAACCATTAGACGATGGTGTGTGTAAGTGTAGCTCGAATCCTTCACATAAAAACATCATAGTATATTGAATGTACCAGTGTTGTTACAAAAGAAAGGAATAAAAAGAGTTTAGGGGGTTGGAGAAGCAAAATAATACAGAAGAACACAAGGGAAGACATTACCTTTAAATCAGGTAACTCTTTTTGATTTGAGCTCAAAGGCTTCCTTGGAAAGGATTCTTCACAAAGGTGAGGCTTCAATGATGAAGAGAGGGATGTGGAGAGATGAAATGGGCAGGGTTGGCCAAGCCAACTGCTTGAGAGGTGTGAGTAAGGTTGTAGTGGTGGGGGCCTTTTATAAGAGGAGAGGAGGGGCACTCTTGGAATGTTATAAACGTTTACTTTATTATAAAATGCCTTTCGAATTTTAAAGGACCCAAAATTAAATATTTCTAGGATAAGGTTATAAGAGGTCTAAATCCACCCATACAATTGGTTTTTGACAAGTTTAGGTCTTAGAGTTTACATTATCATTTCATTTTATTTAAATCGTTAAATAATGAGGTAATCGTTGCATCATCATGGTGTCATAAATAATTTAATTTATTTAACGTCTAAAAATTATAAAAAACTATCATGATGTAAAAAATATATTTAGATTTATAATGAATAATATTTAGTCAAAAATATGACTTGTATAAACCCATGTAAAAATTATTTTAGTAAAACAACACATGTTTGTGACATTTTATTTTTAACATTAAATAAAAAGTTATTAATGTCATTTTCCAACCAAAGTGGCTCCATGGGGTCCCCAAGTTGACCCATGGATTTTCTTGGTCGGCCATGACTCATCCAATAATGGTACGACATGTGTGAAGGTCATTTCATATTATTAAAACATTATTATTTCCTTAATTTAAATTAATTACCTCTAATCGCGATTAAAAACATAAAAGTTACTATTCACCCAAAAAAAATATTTTAATCACATTGAACCACATTTTACATCCTAATGACAACAATGTATGTCGGATTTTTGAAAATCAAATCACAGAAGTGGTAAAGTTTCATTTAAACAAAAAATCATTTTTTAAACTACCACTTAGTGGTTTCACTATTCATCTAAAATTGATGTTTTTCAGAAAAATATAAAAAATTCACCCTAATATATATTTGATATTCCGAATTCAAAAATAATGTCTACTTTACAAAATTCAAAACATATATGTTTCATTAATTAATTTAATAATTAATTCCCGCTATCAAAACAAATAGCGTGTTTTTAAGAAACAATATCTAGTAAAATATTGACACTAGTTTAAGTCCAATTTCAAAGTTAAATTAATTCCAATGACCACTATTGGATTTAATGGTAAAAATATATTCTATTTTCCCTTTAAAAACTATTCAAAAGATAATATAATCATATAACTAAATTATATTAAAAAGAGGTTTTGAATTGAAATACAACAGTTTTCACTATTCATTAAAAATGAACTTTATCGGAAAAATACCAAAAAATTACATGAATTAAATTTTGATGTCCCGATTCTAAAGAAGAATTTTATTTTGTCAAATATAACATATAAAATTGTCAAAATGTTGATTTAAAAGCGGATCGACATCAAAAGGTGGTTAATCGACCTTTTAAAGAATATTAAAATGTTTACGCTTAAAATTGCATTCATTCGCATTTTTAATCCTCTAATATTTATTGTAAAAAGTAAAAATATTTGACAAACATATATAATCATTTTTTAGTTAGTTCTGTCCTTTCCCGCCATTACAATGGCTAGGCGTTAACTACCATTTAAAATAATATTATTTTATTATTAGAGTACAACGTAAGATTTCAAAGGAACTCATTGTCGCGTATTGGGTACAACATCGACCATAGAGTTCCCTTTAAAGTAATATTAATATATTTTTAAAAAATAAGTACAAATATAAAAATTTCATATTCTTTATTTTCCAGGGGTGTTATATCCTTCCCCCCTTTTGGGAATTGCGTCCTCGCAATTTTAAAATTGGGCTTGGAAACATAATTGAAATTCCCACATCGGAACAAGAGTCGGTAAAACAATCACATTAATAGAAATAAAGAGAAGTACATAGGTCACCCGAGCTAACCCATACTAGGATTTCATGTAAGAAAACATGGATATTGATGAAAAAGAAAAGGTTCATGTTCTGAGGTAGAGTGATAGAAAACATTTTTAAGAGAAAGTTTACCACAATATTATCACAAACATGTGGTGGGTTAAACAATATTCGATTCCCCAGTAGGAAAATTTAATGGAAAAAAAAATTTAAGTTACTTTTCATTGAGGAATTTATTTTTGATCTTAAGGAAACATACTTACTTGTCATGTTGACTTTCAACATTTACTAGATTTCTTACAAAAATCATACTTTCCCCAAATTATGAGTATTTAGGAAGACTTGTTCAAATTAAGAGTACTATAATCAACTTCTAGAGAATCACCTAATCCACAAAAGAGAACTATGTACTTCCCATGTCTTTAGACTTTAACCAAAACCAAAACCAAAAAGGTTAGTACAAGAACATATAATCCATAAAAGGATAACCCTTCATAAAAAGAAAATCTATTCTTAATCTCCAAAATTTGTCCAACAAAACCCAAAGTTCAACAAAGACCATAAGTAAACCAAACTACGATTGAAACCCAAATATTTGAAGGTTTTAATCACATAGTCTTCCAAGTTAAATCGTATCATTTATATCCAAACAACATCAGTTTCTATTAAAGTTTCGTATTGAAAAGTAATTAACCTAATCACATATTCTCCATGATAGGTTAATAATTTCCAATGATAACCCAAAATAAACTTAGTTTTAATTCATAAATTCATCTAACTAAAAAGAATTAGTCAAACTAACCAGGGACTTTACGTAGTCCAGTGGTAGGTGATAAATACCAGTCACACATTGCTTGTGGGTTCGATTCCCGCAGCTTCGTTCGACGCGACGGGTTGTCACACAGTCTGTGTGTTGTCCTTTCTCCAAACTATATAATTCTCAAAGCATTCCCCAAAAAGAGATAAAATCATAAAAAATAACCATAACATAATTTAACCTCAATTTTAACTCATTCATTTCACATTACATTATAACATATAGTAACCCATTATTACCTCAAAAGTAAGGATCATATAAACCCAAATAGTTCATTATAACTATGTCCACAAAAGAACAGATAACTATTCCTTGAATGAAATATTCATATATCAAATATCAGGGTTACACATGCTATAAAAAGTCTTCTAATGTAACCCCATCATCAAAAGAGACTTAATACTCTTAATAATTTCACCATAACTCTTGAAGCACTTATAAGTTGACTTCTTACTCATTCAACATTCTTCATGATCCATTATCCATTCCTTTCCAACTTATTCTGAAATAATTCATTCCTACGAACAAAATCATGAATCATATCCTAAGATTCCTAAATAGGAAAACAAATGATAAGAAATAATCCATACCTTAGATTGGTCATTGTCAGTTTCTTCATCCTCAATCGGAATGGCATTAGGTATTGGTAGACTAATATTTGTACGATCTTGGTGATCCCATTCCCAAAACATCTTCATAGGACATGTTTTTGCATAATGACCACGCACGCCACATTTAAAACATTCAATTGATCCCTCAGAAAGAACTTCTTTCACTTTCCTCAAGTCAACTAGATGCTTCCTTTTTCCATGGTAGGTTCTTGCTTTATGACCTTAATTTCCACATCTATAGCATATTTATGTCTCTTTGAAACATTTTCCTAGGTGTTTCTTTCCACATCTTTGACACATAGGTTTTTGAACACACTTACCTTTATGATTATTACATGTAGATCCATAGGGATTTGTTTCTCACATATATGATGCCTTATAGAAATCACCATGGTTTAGGTGGTTAATCATGACTCCAGATAGTTGGTTGAGGATAAACACAAGAGTTCCCATTGTAGCTCCCATATCATTCAGTTTCTCGCTCAGAAAACTGTCACAGTTTCCTTCACATCCACTGTTACTTTGGTGCCTGCTAGATCCAGCCATTTACTAAAATAAAAAAGGTCAGTGTGAGTATATCAACAAAACCATCATGTACTAATGAAGAAGATAAACACTAATATATTCTTACTCATTCACTTTATCTAAAACTAGGACTCTTTTTGAAATCCTAACCATTATGGAAATGTCACTTATGCTTAGAGAATACCCTAACCCCTAAAGTTATCTAAACCGACCTCGGATACCAACTATAAGGCCCCGACCATAAACCTTACATAATATTGAGTTAAATGAATAATTCACATTGATGATCATTTCAGGATTAGAGTTTTAGTGAATTTTTTCAAAACTATTACATCTCAAAAGATTACATAGTAGACACTTCTACTATGTTTCCATAAAATGGAAAAAACACTTAAAAAGAAACATGTCTAGTTCCATGTTTTAGATAGCATGTATTTCCATGATCCCATCCTTGACCCTATTCATCTTTAAGTCATGTGGAAAACATTTCAAAAACTTGGGATGAGCATAAAAATCTTATTAAAGGATACACAAAGAAGGAAAACTGTTATTTTTACAAAAAAACTAGTAAACCATGAATACTTTACCAAAGTAACACTTCTCACCTTTATGAAGTAGTAAAAAATATTCACTGACTAAAAGACCATTGCATACCCTTTTTTAACCAAACGATTACCATAAAACCCATATAAAGAACACATAACATATAAAGGTAACTTGGGACATAAACATACTTAAATGGAATAACCATACGGTCGACTTCCACACATACTTAATGGAATATCCATACGACCGACTTCCATACCCAATGCATTAGAGGTTATAACGTAACCACCCATCCCGGTATTCACGACACCACCTGTCATATGGTTTATTATGTAACCACCCGAAAAATTTCTATGTACCATTACAAAATCAAAATACATAAAAAAATTAAAAATGAATGAAAACATTTCCATATTTCAATCACAATATATCACTTAAATATGTTGACATAACAAATCCATTATCAAAACCATTTTCAATACCAAAATACATAAAAGAGTATATGGTATTTATGTACTTTTAAAAAATATTACGGCTTGTTGAGGGAGCCAAAGATCAAATAATACTCGCGGCGGCGGAAAGTTCGTTGTCACTGTGTATGTTAAAAGAAACATACTTTTTATCGTTTAGTAAAATGATTCCTATAGAAACGATTCATTTTGAATAAAATTAAAAGTCAAAAGGGTTTAAACAATGTATAAATAAAGTTGTGTATAAACAAAATATGCCTCAATGAAAAGAGATTGAGACGAAGTCCCTTACAAAGATGGTATCCTTAGATTAAGGATAAATCAATTACATAATTATGTGTGATAAACGAATACACAAAATATAAGTGGATATTAAGTGTAAAACAATAATATTTCTTTCACACATATTCATAGAACGACATATTCAAGGAGTACAAGTTTACCCCAAAGAATCAAAATTGGGTTAAGAAGTTCCCTTGCAAAAATTCAACAGACTAACGACGTCACTTAAAAATTCAAAAAATGAGTTGATGAGAGATAAAAATGGTATCTCATCACTTGGACATAAAATTTACATCAAAAAGGATATGAAATAACATATCCCTACATAATAGTATGTGAATTAAAAGACATAACAAAATAAGTCTTTTAGAAAGTGGAGGGTGAAAGGTTCCCTTACCGACTTGGGTAACTTTCGAAACGTACACCCCATGGAAGAAGGGTCATACAATGAAGATGTAAATACCCATAAAAGAAATTATATTACAAAAAGAGTATAATAAGGGGTATTACATACATATATCAATGGAAATGGTGGTAAACGTAGCATAAATTTCACAGGAATAAAAGTGAGATGAAAAATCCCATACGAATATTCGGGAGCCTAACAACGCCACTTAAATCTTCCAAAAATGGTTTGATGAGATCAAATAGTGTCTCTAATCAAATGAAAATAAAAATTACAGTAAGAGGAAAATAAAATAACATCCCCAAACATAATAAATATGAGCTTAATGGAAATGACATAAAAGAGAGTTCTTAAAAAGAAAGAGAGAGGTAGGATCCCTTACCTCATGTCTGACTTGTCTTGTTTGTTTCTTTATATTCCTGAATAATAATCATTTGTCAATTTATAATTTATTATGGACCTATTTTAAAGATTATTATTCAGTTCATATCACATATTATAATTTTATAATAACTGGTTAATAATGTCAGTTCATATGAGACGTTTTTGTCGATGTTTGGTACATGAGTCAAAAATGAACTTGTTTGAAAATGATTGTCCATGTAGTTATAAGTAAATCATCTACATAATAGTATTAATGATTTAAATATCATATATATATCCAGTAAATATTAATTTTATACTACTCCATAACATTTGGATATAAAAATAAATGAAATGCACAGTTCATGGAGACGGTAGGCCGTATGTACGCATGAACCCTACTTTCATTTTTTTGTCATATTAATGGAATTAAAAATAATTGAGAGATATATATATTATAATTCAATTATAATATATATGTTACATAGGTCACATATTTTCATCAATTTCATTCTTTATACATTCCATGTATTGCATGAACGAGTCAGATCACTTGAGGGGGCGGTAGTCCAAACTTCCCCGTATGAAATTATCGCATTTGCACAACATGAAAAGCATTAAGGGATGTTTTAAATATAAAATTCAGAAGAATATAGAAAAAATAAATACCATATATATCATATATAAAATATAGTGACATCATAATGGACACCATGAAAGGTGTTAAGAGAATATTGAACAATCATCGTTTCGTGAGGCAGAAATTCACCATCCACAGAAAAAATATGTCTTTTAACCATTAGACGAAGGTGTGTGTAAGTGTAGCTCGAATCCATCACATAAAAACATCCTAGTATATTATAGATACTTTTTTTGTTACAAAATAAAGTAATAAAAAGAGTTTTGAGGGTTCGAGAAGCAAAATAAAACAAAAGAACACCAGGGAAGACATTACCTTTAAATCGGGTAACTCATTTTGATTTGAGCTCAAAGGCTTCCTTGGAAAGGATTATTCCCAAATGTGAGGATTCAATGATGAATAGAGGGATGTGGAGAGATGAAATGGTCAGGGTTTGGCCGATCCAAAGGCTTGAGAGGTGTGGGAAAGGTGGTAGAGGAGGGGGCCTTTTATAAGAGGAGAGGAGGGGCACTCTTGGAAAGTTATAAACATCTACTTTATTATAAAATGATTTTCGGATTTTAATGATCAAAAAATTATATATTTCTAGGATAAGGTGATAATAGTTCAAAATAAACCCATAAAATAGGTTTTTGACAAGTGTAGGTCTTAGATTTTACATTATCTTTTCATTTGATTTAAATCGTTAAATAATGAGGTAATCGCTGCATCATCATGGTGTTATAAATAATTTAATTTATTTAATGTTTTAAAATTATAAAAAAATATCATGATGTATGAAATATTTTTATATTTATAATGAATATATATAGTAAAAAATATTACTTGTATAACCCCATGTAAAAATTGTTTTAGTAAAACAACACATGTTTGTGACATTTTAATTTTAACATTAAATAAAAAGTTATTAATGTCATTTTCCAACCAAAGTGGCTCCATGGGGTCCCCAAGTTGACTCATGGATTTTCTTGATCAGACATGACTCATCAAATAATGGTAGGGCATGTTTCAAGGTCATTTCATAATATTAAAACATTATTTTTTCCTTAATTTACACTAATTACCTCTAAACGCGATTAAAAACTTAAAAGTTACTATTCACCAAAAAAATTATTTTATTCCCTTTGAACCACATTATACATCCTAATGACAACCATGTATGTTTTATTTTTGAAAATCAAATCACAGAAGTTGTAATGTTTCATTTAAACGAAAAATCAGTTTTTAAACTACCACTTAGTGGTTTCACTATTCATCTAAAATTGAAGTTTTTCAGAAAATACCCACAATTCACCCTAAGATATAAGTGATATTCCAAATTCAAAAATGATGTCTATTTTAAAAAATTCAAAACATATAAGTTGAATTTATTAATTTAATAATTAAATCTCGCTGTCAAAACAAATAGCGTGTTTTTAAGAAACAATATCTATTAAAAGATTGACATTAGATTATGTCCAATTTCAAAGTGAAATTAAATCCAATGACCACTATTGGATTAGATGGTAAAAATATATTCTAATTTCACTTTAAAACCAATTAAAAAGATAATATAATCATATAAATAAAATAGATTAAAAAGAGGTTTTGAATTAAAATACAACATTATTCACTATTCATTAAAAATGAACTTTATCGGAAAAATACCAAAAATTTACACTAAGTAAATTTTGATTTACAAATTTTAAAGAAGAATTTTATTTTGTCAAATATGACACATAAAATTTTCAAAAAGTGGATTTAAAATAGGTTTTCCATCAAAAGGCGGTTAATCGACCTTTTAAAGTATATTAGAATGTTTACGCTTAAAATTAGATTCATTCGCATTTTTAGTCCTCTAACATTTATTGTAAAAAGTAAAAATATTTGACAAACATATATAATCATTTTTTAGTTAGTTTCGTCCTTTCCCGCCATTAAAATGGCTAGGCATTAACTACAATTTAAAATAATATTATTTTATTATTAGAGTGCAACGTAAGATTTCAAAGGAACTCGTTGTCACGTATTGGGTACGCCATCGAGCATAGCGTTACTTTTAAAGTAATTTTAATATTTTTTTCACCAATAGGGATAAATATAAAAATGTAATATTCTTTATTTACCTGGGGTGTTACAATAGGCATAGTTAATACAACATAGGTCGGCAACGTATGTTCGTGGCACATATAAATACCTCTATTCAATCTCTTTTTTCATCTCCACCATTTATAAATTTCTCTCTTGTTACATAGCTCGTTCGTCCAAATCTATTTGGTCATGTTGTCATGAAGTTCTTTGCAAAATTTATCAATTTATTTCAACATGATTAATGGAGCCCTATGGAGTTTTTTATCATAGGATCTATGTAAGAGGACCTTGCTGAAGGACATGTGCCGAGTACCTTGTCGAAGGAACTATGCGAGGGACCTCATTAGAGGAGTGGTTCGAGGATTTTCCTTTATAAAATTCTTGAATTAAATTAAGTTAAAATTTGAAATTCCCTAAGTCAATAGTCCAACATTATGAGAAAAAAATAGTGATTCTCTAATAGGGAATTGCATTCTTGATGAATTCAACTGAGGAACCCAAAAATTTTCAAACTGAAATGATGAAAGCCACTAGACCAGACAATTATAAAATCCTCGAGAGTACCATTCTTGAGTTATAGAAGGTATTGATTCCATACCAATGAAAATATCCTTGAAGAAACTATCTACCCTTATATGGGAATGTGATTCTAGAGGCACCCACATTCAATCATTTAAGAAATTTTTTCCAAATTCTTTTTTTGTGAAATACACCGATTAACATTTTATGAACATTACTGTGAGGGGTGTCCCTATTCACGAGGGAACATTATTTATTGGTTGTTTCCAATATCACAAAGTTTTTACCCCTAATATGAAGGATCATGCTGTGGAGACAAGGCTACATTGATATGATTCATCCATTCATGCATCAAAAATAGATCAATCAAATGGATATAAAGAATACTGGGATATCATCTCCAGGGGAGAGGTCAAACCAATATAGATGTGGGGATTTTTGCAGTGCGATAATTGTGCTGATTTTAGTAATGAGATGCAAGATTTTAAAATTTATAAATTTTCTTAGGAAGGAGAGACTTATTTTTAAAAAATGAAATCATTTCTGAATTACTGAGCTGATGGATTCCGAAAACAAATAATTTCCATTTAACTTATGGTGAAGTCGGAATTAGTTTTTGGGATATTTATCAAATATATAGGGTGACCATTTTTAGGGAGATGTATGAGGAACTCATTCCTCCAATAACATAATGGGATAATGCAAAGAGTAAGACACCATTAACTCAAGAATTATTCAATATAGTAAATAAATTGCAGAAATAAAATAAATATGCATGTACAAGGCCTGAAGTTCATGAAAGAGTGCAGATGTATTATTTTTTTGAACCAATATATGATAAGGGTCTTACTTGTGGATTTCCTACAATTTTCCCAACTGTGGATAATTAAGGTTCTTTAGGAACGTTCATGCCCACATTGGAGAGGGGTGATTACAAGTATTGTGGTTACAAGGTTAATCCCAAAATTGAAGCAATGATTCTTTTAGACGGCTTTGTTTCCATGTGGATAAAAATTTATTTGCTCCAAGTCCATGAGTCTGATGGTTGTGTATGGCCAGTGAATTTTTAAATTATAGCCAAGTTGGTAGAGAGGAAATATATGCGGATAGAAACCTCCACATTAGAAAGAATATGTCATCTACTATTGAATTTATACAATGTAAAGGCTTCATTTAGATTATCAGGACCATTTTATGTGTTTTGGGGTTGAATTACATCAAATTTCTATTTATATTCAAGACTAAATTAATTTAGAGTCTTTAATGGTTGTTTTTACCTATTTTTGTAGAAGTTATCTTGGATTTAGCCTACAAACATGCTGCTTGATGAGGTGTTGAGCAAACAGAATGTATTATGAAAATTCATCATCATTATTTTTTGTTACCCACCAACTAGAAAATTTATTGAAGATGGTAAGGAAAAATGTTATGAGTTACGGTCATACATGATGGCATTCAAGCATAGTGTATTATTAAACAATATTAATGGAGAAATCATCTATGAAGCTTATTTCCCTTATTGGTTTTCTCTGAAGTTCAAATGTCTTCAAAAATTGAGCACCTCTTCTCCCACATATGTTAGGCATGAGAATAAACCAATGGTAGCCCAAAAATAATAGATTATGACAGCTTTAGAAACATCTAATATTTCATTTATGCTACCTTCATCAAATGCATAAATTGGATTGGAGTCCAGATATTCTAAATCTAGGGTTTCTTCATACCATTAAGGGGATTTAAGAAAAGGCATACATCGGGTAGAGGCCATGACCACTGTCATTTGTAGAAATTGTGGGGAAACAAATCTAAAACCAAATATTATTTAGTGGCTTTAGAGGATTCCTAATCGAAGACATCCCCCTAGAAAATCCATCAATAAGATAATGTATAGGGAGGCTTGAATATTCCTTTCAACACGAGGGCTTTCAGCTTTCCCCATATCCAACCACCTAAAATCCTAATTACGTATGGCCTTTAGAAATTGTGTAATCGGAAAGACTGATGTATGATCTCAGGGATGCATGGGAGTTCTTTCAATATGGCCATATAATACATGATTTTTTTTATATTAGATCTCCCTTTGATTTTCATTCAGATAGAAATTTGAATGAGGGATAGGAGTACATAAAGTAGTTAGATATTTTAATATATGGGACCCATGACTAGTAATGACACTCAAAATGAGTATCAAACATTCTAGATCGAGCAATACATGAAGGGGTAATTGTTCACCATAAGGGGGAATGGGACATTTTTGTTAACAATGGTAATTCATTTCTGTTTTCTTTAGTTTAATTTTTTCATACTCATGCACCATCACTAATATTGATGGGAATTAATTTTTCAACTTGAAATCAGTGGAATATTAGTAGTATAGGTTACTAAGTCTCCAATGTACATGCCTACATGCACCCCTATCGATACACTGGATGAAATACTTTGGTCACCAGAACATTCTTCCGGAGGGAGAACCATGATGGTGGAAATGTTAATGGAAAATCCTGCTCTAATAAATTAGGTTCATGTTACCAAGAAAATAGTGAAATCTCTCCATTAACTTATGAAAAGAAATGAAATAGAGAATTTAAACAAGTCTAAAGAGTACGTTAAATTAAGTATTTGTTTTTTCATACAGTATTATAACTTGCTTGACGCACTTTTATGACCGTGTTCATCCATTTTAGGTCCTGCTTCACTGTTATCACTTAAGGGAAGTTATATTGGTCCCTCAAGGATGGAAGGGGAAATCTAGGAGAAGTACAGATTCCGGCTGAGGAATCTATCACTTTAACAGATGATGTTCCAAGGGATGTGGGTGCATCTGATCTTGTTTCAATCGATAGAGGTGGGTTATGGTAATGTGAGATTCATTTCTTCTAGTATCACATGTTGTTTCTAACATTGTTTGGTAAAAATATCTTAGATATACTATCTATACAAAATGATCCTTTGACAATTAGTGCAGATATTTCTATTTCTCCCGTAGAGAGAATCAAGGATCCTAGGAATTCCAAGGAAGGTGTTGACGCTGATCCTAATTCAGGAAGGCCTGAGGACATTTCACCAATTGATGGACTGACGAAAGAGTATTTCAGTAGATCCAATTTGGGCATCAATAATATTTTTTTGGATATCTTAAATTGTGAGGGTTATATGATATACAAAGTTGTATACACTGAAATGAGGGATGACCTTAATCCATACATTGATATTCCCTATTCCATTATGGAGTATCGAGACTTCAATGAGGATTTTAATGGATATAAGTTCTCATTCATGAATTTACCATACATAAATGTTCTTTTATTTTATATTTCACATCATAGATCAGTTTATGCATCCTTTTCTATAATAATCATTTTAGAGGCCCTTTAAAAACAGGGCATTCAACTCCATCCTACTCATTTTATGTATTAGAAGTACCGACTAAGAATCCCGCATTGGGAGATGCTCTAGAAACTCTGCATTCCATGATTGGAAAATCTTAGGAGAAGGTCCCTCCCCAAAACTTACATTCTCAAAATACTAAATCTAAGATTACTAGGGAGGAATCCACTCATGTAGATGACTTATTACTGGTTAAATTTCATTTATTTTCTTGATCATGATGTGTTCTCGCTACACTTTTGGAGCTAATAATCATTATTATTCACTATTTCTGGGTTATCGGATCATACGGTTATGTTCAAAGGTGAAGCCACTTTATTGGACCAAATATCGTTGAAAGAAAAAAGCATCTACTACTTCAAAAAGAGTAGAGTGAAGCACCTCTTTGAGTGATCTAATTCCAAAATATGTTCAACCTAATCGAAGTGATTTTGATTCATACATAGAGATGTAGGTTGATCTCAATATCATTCATAACAATGCATTGATATCTATTTGGAAGATAATATCTATGAATTTTTTTGATGAGATACCCTAACATTTTAGTAGACTTCAAGCACTATTTAGTGTATTGGTATTTTGTGGGTTTGATTATCACCCAATTTTATAATGCGGTGAAAGAGACCATTTGATGGTGGTAGAAATGAAAAAACTAATGAAAAATCTTGTAATGCGTAAAATTCTCACCAATTTTGAGGGTTTTCGTGATACAATTTCCGATGTGGAATACAACCATAGAAAAAATTTGATGGAATTAAATTAGAAAATTAAGGTGACAATGAAGGAAATGATGATGCTTCAGCTACTAATAGATTTTGTTCCAAATAGGATTGATAAATTGAACCAATAATTGGTAGAATCCCAATCGAACGAGATAAAAACTATTTCAACATACAGTGATGCACATAATAAGGCCGAGGAGAAGGAAGCATGTCGACTAAATGCACTTTAACAATAAGTTGATAGAGCTCATAAGGGTGTTCAAAAAATGAGGAGTCACTCTGAAAGCTTCTTGTAATATATGATAGAGAGACTCTATTCTATGGATGTTCCTATGATTTTACTATATAAATGAAAAGGATTTTGTTTCCAATCATATATATTTCTTCATCCCTGTTTTATATAACATTGTATATTTGCATCAAATAAATCATAATTACAGTAATATGGATTGGGGAACTCTAGTTTTTTTCTTAGCCAAGAGGCTTAGTAAGGGTAGTTTGATTGTTTCTAGTGTCATATGGAAATCCTTATAAACTTTGTGTCTTTTGATTTTTGTTGCATGATATTTCCTAAACCAAACAATGTGTAGGTCTACCGAGATGAGAGTAAACATTGTTCCAGAGTTTTGTTTGTTGGTTTTTAACATCATGAGTTCCATGTCTCTTTTAATAGGTAGTTTAAAGTTACTCATATCAAAATAAAAAATTTGACGTTTTTTGTTGAATATCTTTGACCATAAATTTTGTGATTAAAAACCTGAACAAGGCATGATGGCTAAGACGGTTCCAATATTCTTCATATAGTTACAAAGAGAATCTTGAGACATGTTTTTTATGATATCAAAATATAAAACATGACGTATATGAATATAGGAGGTATCTCACGAGAATGAACTTATCACTATTTGAAAAACGCGATACAGGGGCTGTATTATACAAGGACCACTATAGAATGTGCTGCATAGTGAAACAGTGCCATCCTAAGGCTGAAAGGCCCATTATATAGGATAATTTTGTAAAAGCCAGCTAGGTAACATACTAGATAGTTAAGAGAATTATTTTACAATAATTCGAAAATTGTTTTACTGATTAATTAAGTGGTTTAAAAATTAGATGTTTCAAGTCCACAGTCTATGGATTTTCCAAGGAAAGAGTTCAGAAAATAAAGGGGTCCATATGCACTGATATATGCCATGAAGGAAGAACCACTCCTACACAAATTTAGTGTATGAATGTTGATATATTTTTACTAAAAAGATTTTTGATATTTTATATGAAGTTTAAAGTCATGTTTCATGGACATATTGTCGTGTAGTTTCAATTCATACAAAAATGATACTATGATATGCGGTTTAAAGTCATGCAGTGAGGAAATTATTCTATACAGTTTATAGTCATTCACTATAGACATTTGGAGGATTTTCAATTAAAATTAATACAACAAGGATGTTGTGCTTATTCAATTTAAGGTCATTATATTTGATAGAATATTTGATGGTACTCAAAATCTTGATAATTTGTCTGTAAATGTGATATAATATTCAAGGAACTAAAGGAAGATTTGTAAGTAAATATTTAAGAATTTCCAAATCAGAAAAATGACATGGGAAAATGGATAATGGAAATTATAGGCGGTCTCTTCCAAGAACAAAGTTACCACTATTTGAAAAAATCTTTATGGGGGTTGTATTATAAAGGGCCAACTAGGGTATGTGTTACAAAAACAAACATTGGCATACCTATACCGACATGCCTGTTATGTAGGCAAATGATCCAAGGCCAAAATGGGTAAATTTACTATATATTTAGGTATAGGAGCTCTCAATAATTATGTATTAAAATCAGATGAAGTTTATGGAGATTCAAGTATTCTCAAACATGTAGTTTGGTTATATGAATAAAAATACTTGAATATATAAGGGTTGTTTCAAATCATGATTTCCAAAGAATTGGATAAATAAGCACTCTATGAAGGTCAAACCCCAACATAGGATGTATTGTGCCTATAGTTTTAGGTCATATGACTAAGACCATAATATTATGGAAATAATTGAGTATTATATGGTTGAATGGCCCAAGGTAATTCCATACACTTTGAAAATATGAATTTGAAAAAAACTAAACTATAGTCTTGGAGGCATTCTAATTGAGAGAAAGTATATTAGACCAATATACAAAGGATAACCACTTTAAATTGTGGGGTTCCTCCATACTGTCATCAAATCATAAATGGACAGAAGAGGCATCTCTTAATAATGAAATTACCATAATTTTATAAACAGGTTATAGGGGATTTATTATAGAGGGCTAAATAGGCAATGTAATGCATATCCAAATAGTGACAACCTTGTGTGGACAAATATGTTATATAGGAAAATTTTATGTAAGGCCAACTGTGGAACATACTGTATATTAAGGAAAAGCGCTCTCAGGTATTAGTCATTCTACCACAAAAAACCAAAGAAATATTTTGATGGTTTGAACGTATTTCATGATTAGGAGTATGACCTATGAAAGGGGAATTGTCCAATGCATAAAGGAAGTGTATGGACCATTGCTATCCATGAATTTAGAATCCCTTCCCCAGATCTGACTCATATATATAAAATGATGACATCTCTTGTTTCTATTATGGGTACTCTAAGGAGGGGGCCCAACATAAAAGATCAAGTATTGATTTTAATCCTATGTAGGAGAAGGTAAATGTTCATCTATCTCATGGTAGCGACTATTATTAAAGGCCTAGACATTAGTACGTATTTCAATGGAATGATAATCAAGTCATATGTATTTCTCTATGTAATATGTAGTATAAAGCCATGCGGCAAGGACATTAAGTTGTACAATTTAGAGTCATGCATCAAGGACATCAGAGGCATTGATATAAATAGAAATTGAATATTTCAAATAGACTAGTATATAGGGCCCAAGTACCACTACATATGTAGTTGATGAAATAATCTATCCACACATAGTTCTATTAGATATATGGGTGTGTTTAAGGTGGAAACATGTACTGGATTTCTTCATGTACATATGTCTCGAACATGGGATAAAAATGGATTTTTCTTATCATGCTATAGTTGGTCTCAGGATTTAACATCTGGAATTCAATACATATCTCATATAAATGAAAATCATGCAACATGTCGTTCTTGTAGGTCCATGCAGTTTAACGTCATGCTGTAATGATGTGAAGAGATTCCGAGGTGAAAAATAATATTGCAGGTAGACTAGGAGATTGGACCCAATTGTCACTAAATATCTTAATGGGGGGAAGAATCAAGCAACACAAAGTTATTAAATAATGTTTAATTCATTATAATTTAATTCACAATTTGGGAATAATGGCGATTTCTTGAATATGGGTTCATATATAAGATAAGAACTCGTGTTAATCTCCTCATGTAGATCTGACTCATACATGGGATAAAATAGGAATTAATTTTATTATATTTTGTTGGGTACAAAATTGAATGTATGAATGTCAATACATATCTCATATGGATGAGAGTAAATCAATATGTTGTTCTTTCAAGGGTTACCCAGGCAAGTCTCATCCATACATAGGGATTGGAGGGATTTTCTTAATTGTGTCTAGACCCGATATGGGATATTCGAGTCCCACTATGTATCTCAATAGAATGAGAATCAAGCCATACATAGTTCTTTTTAATTTCATGAATTTTAACATCATGTGGAAAGGAAGAAGGTGAATTTATGTTAAATGACTACATATATCCTGAAAATGAGAATTGAACCACACTTAGTTTTTTTGAGATAGTGCAGTTTATCATCGTGAAATGAAGAAATATGTTGTGTATTGTAAGGTATTAAATACATGTCCATTGATAATCCCAAATACATATTGATATACCTTATTTATGCAGATGGTTTATTTAACCAATTCCTAATCCCACATGAGTTATGCTCGATGTGAGAAACAAGGGTGGTCAATGATTGTTTTTCAACACAAATGTAAAGTAAGAAAAAGAGAGGGGTATAATGAATGAATGGAGGCTGATCCATGATATGGGGCCTAGGCGTCACTATATATCATAGTAGGGGTAGGAATGAAGTCACACATAGTTATTGAAATGTTTCCCCATATCATCAGGTTTGGACTTGGGATAGAGGGAATTTTTATAATTTCATGGCTGACAGTTGTGCCCAATGTAAGAAATTCATCCATCACCATATATCTCATTGAAATGTGAATAAACTTACAAATCCGAGAAGAGGATCCTATAAAAATCTGACTCATTCATCGGGAAAATGAAGGGGATTTTCTCTTACAAAATAGCTGGTGGGCCTAGGGATGGAGATCTGAGCATCATTAGGTATCTTGTGGAGGGAAGAATCAAGCCACAAGTAGCTATTGAAATATTTCATGTAGATTAATGTCATCCTTCATTGATGAAGATGAACCTATTTAAAGATATCATAATATTGTAGTTGGGCCAGTGTTAAAACGCTTGCGTCACTACGTATCTTAATGGGATGAGAATAAAGCCATATGTTTTTATTTTAACACTCCCTATATAGGTTTGATTCATATAGACATGGGATGAATGGGTTTTTTATTTTTTTCATGGTTGGGAAAAATATTAGATATATGGGCATCTCTACATATCTTATTGGAATAAGAATCAATGCATAAATAATTATTGAAAAGATCGTCCCCACACCAACTACGTTTGATGCGAGAGATGGGGGATTTTGATGCATTCTATAATAGTATTTAATCTCATTACATAGATTGAATGAGAATTAAACCATGTATTCTAGAAGAGTGATATTTATATGTTTGGTTTACATAGATAAAAATGGGAAATTAATTTCATTATGGTTGTGGTCGGGCCCAAGATTGGTGATCTGGGTGTCACTGCATATCTTATTGGCTTGAGAATCAAGCCAAACATAGTTCTTGAAGAACCATGTAGTTTAACATCTTATAGTGAGGATGTAAGTCACCTGACATGAAATAAATATTGCATCTGGACAAGATACTAAGACCCAGGTGTCACTGCGTAACTTTCTACGGGAAGGAATCGAGCAACATGTTGTTCTCAAACAAGGTTCCCTACGCAGATCTGATTCAAACATGTAGAGAATTTGGGCTGATGTGCCACTAAGGAGTGGGAATGATGTGAATAATGATTTCACATGAACGTTATTAATCATTTAAAGGAACACATAGAATTCCAAATTTTTTATGTTGGGGGATTTTGTAATATGAAATGAATTATATGTTAATCATATAGTTTAATGTTGTGTCTTGAGGAAAAATGGTGTCATATAGTTTAGTGTCATGGGACAAGGAGGAAGGTACTACACAGTTTTACATTTTGAAACATGGATGTGTATGGTTCTCTATGTTTTAACATCCTACAACTAAAACAATGGTTTCAATTTAGTTTAACATCATGCAACTAGGATAGAAGGTTCTACACAGTTTAACGTTATGCATCATGGATATGTAAGGTGCTCTCCAGTTCAATGTACCATAATAGGGAAGATGGTTTCTATATAGTTTAACATCATGAAACTAGGACATAAGGTGCTATTAAATATAACATCTTGTATCATGGACGTGTATGGTGATATACAGTTTAAAATCCTGCGACTAAGACGATGGTTTTATGCAGTCTAACGTCATACAACTTGGACATGCTCAGTTTGATTACACAATGTTCTTCTCCAATAATATTACATTGGTTGGAGTTATAATGAGGTATACATGCATTGAGATTATGTAATAATCTCCATTAATGATTAATTAATTTATGGAGTAAATTCTTTCCCATTTAGGCTCATGATTTGGTGGTGTTTTTCTTGATATCATCTGAGTCCTGAGGACTAATACCAATTCTCCTTGAAGAAATGAACAAAAGAGTACATTCTTGTTAAAACATCATGTTGTTATATTCATATAAACATCCATGTTATGAAAGGTATAAAATCTCTTTTTTCTAATCACTCTTTATCATTTAGTCACTTTTGAACTGCTCATCTATATATAACTAGTCAAATATGGAAACTCAGAGTGAAGGAAATTGAACTTCAAAGGGAAAAACTACTTATTTTCTGTATAAAATGAGAATGGAGTTGCTAGTGTGGAAGTACCTGTAGTAGTCCTGTAACCCCATAAATCATGGAATAGTTTATCCGGACAATACGTTTTATACTTATCCACCATCTTCTGGATTATATTTGATAAGATCTTATTGAAAGTCTCTATTTAACCATTTGTCACTACATGGTAGCGGGATGAATGATTATATTCAATATTGTTTTCCTGATATAAATTCCATACCTCAACAGAACAAAAATTGATGTCACTGTCCTTCATATTGTATGAGAGACACCAAAGCTGCTAATGATATTAGATTTGAAAAATATAACAATGCTTTTGGACCCAATATATTTCGGAGGTACTGCCTCATCCTATTTGGAGAAGAAATCGGTAGCAGTAAGAATGTACATGAACATCTTAGCCATCACTAGAGGATAAGGTCCCACTACCTCTATTCCCCATGTAGGAAATGGCCAGGAGTATTTAGCTATATATAACAAATTATGCGGTTGATGAATGAAGTTTACATGCACCTGGAAGGGATGACACTTCTTAGTGAAATCTGTGAAATCCAGCATCATTGAAGGCCAAAAGTATCCAAGCCTTTAGATTTGATCAAAATTCCTATGCCCAGACTAGTGGGAACTGTTGAAAAAAGTATTGTTTTCAACAATACAGAATAATGTTATTTAAATTGGGAGATTATTAAAAATAATACTCTGTATCTTTATGATAATTTTGATGCTCACAAATACCCTTAATTATTTTCTAATGTTTTTATTTGTTAAACATTTTGCAGGATTTTATTAATTTATTTTACTCCTGAAATTATGGGAATTTATTATTAAAGTATTCATATTTAGCACGTTCTGGAAACACTGTTCATGCACTACTTATTCGAAATCTGCTTTAGCGCGTTGTGGAATCACTGTTCATACCCTACGTGGATAAACGTAGTGTAAGGATGAAAAGCGTGTATACTTTTTGAGATAAGAGAAATGTGTGGTTAATCAACCATACGTTATCAGCAGAGTGTGGAAGAAGAACCCTACGTTAGGAAGGAACCATACGTTTGGGTTATCAGCAATGTATGGATGGAGAACCATACATAAGTACGAAACATTACGTTTTGTTTCTCAAAAGTATGGTTTATCAACCTTAATTTTGTGAACTACCATACGTTCTTGGAAAAGTATTGATCAAGTAAAAGTATTGATCTTTTACCATATGTTTGAGAGTTGAAGAAAAAGTATGGATGATCAACCCTATGTTTATGATAAACCTTACTTTTGAAGAAAGTAATATGAACCCTACATTTATGTTCAACCTTATGTTGTCAACCCTATGTTTGGAGGCCACGTCATCAACCTTACGTTTGGTGTTGGAAAGATTGAAAGATGATTTTTTTATGCAACGGTCAGCAAGAAGATTGTTAGGATGATTTTAAGCTGGATTTAAAGTCGATTTCAAAATACGACTTTGAACGATTCAAATCCATTTTATCAATGGATTAAAGATTGAATTAAAAGGAGATTTTTATGCCGAGTTTTCAGGGAAGTTACGACTGCTCTGTAAATTCAAATGTTTGTATATTGTGAGTAAAAAAGGAGACTTTTATGGATCTAAATGTGCAGGGAATATTCTATACTTTATTATATATGTTTTCTCTGAAACAATAGGCAGAGTTATGTGGTGATCAATCTATTATTCAAAAAGGTGGAAAAGAGGGACTGTAAAAAATTACCCGGATATGCTGATTTAAAGAGTAGTGTCAAAGCTCTGTTTATTTAAGAAGAAGGAAGTCGATAGAATATTCTCTTTTTCTACATCAAATATCTATTGTGGATCTACTACTGCTGATGTTGTGAATTATATCTCTATATCTACTGCAACCGGATCGACTCAGAATAACTTCGACATGAAAATCAATATTTCTAGAGACGACGATCCATCTTCTTTCAATTGCATTCTATTGCAATTGTGAAGATCAACTTGAAATTTTATTTCTAAAATTATTTTTATCTTGAGTAACCAGCTTCTCGTACTCAGCTGAGTAGGTTCGTATTTGGACCAGAAGGATTTTTTTGCCTTGGATTGTAATGGTGTCAACTTCATGTACTCAGTTGTGAACCTGTCTGTTGAAACGAGGAGCAAATAGTGAAAATCACCAAGCTCGTGGAGTAGAGCGTTGGTGGAGTGGACAAGGGGCCTTCTGTTCCCTGAACCACTATACATCTTGTGTTTCTGCTATTTACATTTCCGCTGGATCATTTTATCTAATTAAAGTTAAAAAAGAAGAACACAATCACGCAACGAACTTTGAGAAGACAAAATTCACCCCTCGCTTGTGTATATTTGGTGTAATCCGATCCAACAATTGGTATTAGAGGTTGAGATTTATGACAAAACATTAACAAGATGAAAGTGATTATACAAAGAGAAATATGAATGATACAAGAGAGGGAATGTCTATGGTTAGAGCATCATACTTAAATGGAGAAAAACTATGGATTCTAGAAGTCTCGAATGATCATCTATCTGAAAAATCTTGGATACAGAGTCAATTCTAAGATTCTAACTCCATATGAAATAAAAGAAAAACCTGAAACATGGAGTGTAGATACTGAAGTAGAATACAATATGAATTCAAAGTCTATAAATGCAATCATCTGCGGTCTAGGACTAGATAAATTTAACAGAGTATCTCAGTGCCCGACAGCATTTGAGATGTGGAAAACAATAGTTGTGGCGTATGAATGAACATACAATGTGAGACAAATGAGATATGCAACTGAAAAATTGAAATGTGATACTTTCAGAATGTTTGAAGGTGAAAGCATTACCCAAATGAATGGGATATTGACAGAAACTTTCAATAATATAACAACTCTAGGAGAACCTATCAAGTAGGCTGATCAATCCTTAAATGTAAAGAAAGTACTACCTACAAAATGTAATGGAATATCTGTAGCAATCAGACAGTCGACACCTGTCAAAGACATAACCATGAGATAAATTATTGGAACATTAATGATATATGAGGATGATATGGTAGATGAAGCTAATGAAAATAAAGTTCTTATAAAAATAGAAGATACTTCCTTGAAGGTAACTTCACAACAAAAGAATAGAAAGATGAAGAACAGAGAAGTCAAAGCTAAATCAGAGAGCTATGACTCATCAAACTCCGATGAAGAACTAGGTCAGCTAGCCAGAAAATTTACAAAATTCTACAGCAAGAAAAGAGGCTTCAAAAAATCCATTAAGAGAGATGAAAAGGAAGTAAGATGCTATGAATTCAAGAAGGTGGGGCATATCAGACAAGATTTCCCACAATTGAAAGATTCAAAGAAGAAGAATTTCTTCAAAAGAAATGACTATCAGCAGAAAGACAAGAAAGCTATGAAAGCCACATGGAGTGTATCTGAAGACTCCATTAGCTCTCTTGATTTAAGCTCAGAGAAAGAAGAAGTCGATATAAAATCAAACTTGTGTTTCATGGAAGAAACCAATGAGGTACACTCATATTACTCCTCTGAATCAAATAATGAATCAAATTCTGAATCAAGCTACACAAATGAAAAACATACATCCTACTAAAATATTCTTGAAAAATTATATGAATAACTATTTAAGAAACATATGTTACTAAATAACATACATAAAGCTGTTTCAGATGAAAGAGATACAATGTTGAAACAACATAAGGAATTAACTGATAAATACAATTCATTTAATAATAACTATACTAATTTTGAATCAAGAATAAAAACACTGTAGAATGAAGTAGAATCTAACAAACATGCTGCATTGGTTTTTACAAAAGGAGATAATTCATTAAATGAAATTCTTGGAACAATTGTGATTAAAATGGAGAGATTTGGAATTGGAAGTAATGGAGAAAAACATAAGCTATATAAAAATTATTTTGTTACCAGCTCTAGAAGGGTTAATTGTAACTTTTGTGGGACAAGGGGACATATAGATAAAAACTGTTTCTTAAGAAAACCTCAAACTTGTGTTATTAAGAAAGCCAATGTTTCAAAAGTCATATATGATTCACCTAATTATAAAAGAAAAAAGAAAATTTGGATACCCAGATCATTGCTAGCTAACACCCCTGGACCCAACAGAATATGTGTACCAAAGCAATTTGTTTGAATGCCTTTGCAGGTAACAGGCCACCAGAGTAGAAAAGATATATGGTACATGGACAGTGGCTGCTCAAGACATATGAGTGGAAACTCATTGAATTTTTCTTCACTCACTCAAAAGGAAGGAGTAATTGTCACATTTAGTGACAATTCCAAAGGAAAAATCATTGGCATGGGAACTGTTGGAGATCAAAAAATAGTCTTTATGTACAAGGATTACAACACAACCTGTTAAGTATCTCTCAACTTTGTGATGATGGATATACTGTTGATTTTACTAACAACTGTTGTACTGTTTCAAAAGATAAACTGTTTAAATTTAAAGCACCTAGAACTGATAATGTCTATACTTGGGATTTAAATTTCTTGTGTAAACAACAAGTAAACTACTTGACTGCTAAAGTAAGTGAATCTTTGATCTGGCATAGGAGACTTGGACATTGTAATATATGTGTTTTAAGTAATTTATCTAAGAAACATTTAGTTTCTGATTTACGTAGTCTCAAATTTGAAAGTGACAGATTCTGTGATGCATGTCAACATGGAAAGAAACACAAATCATCCTTCAAATCCGTTAACAAAATTGCTACATCTAAACCTCTAGAACTTATTCATATGGATTTTTTTAGACCCTTAAGTGTTGAAAGCTTGGATGGTAAATTATATGTATAAGTTTTAGTTGATGACTATTCTAGATTTACGCAGATTTTATTTTTTGAAATTTAAAAATGAATCTTTTACTTTATTTGAAATTTTTTGTAAATTTTTTCAAAATGAAAAAGGTTTTAAAATAATTTCATTAAGAAGTGATCAGGGTGGAGAATGTTAGAATCATGACTTTAATTTATTCTTCCCAAATATGGGTATTAGACACACCTTTTCTTCACCTAGAACACCTCAACAAAATGTAATTGTTGAATGATGAAATAGGACTATTCAAAAAATGGCTAAGACTATGCTAAATGAATACATCCTTCCTACCTACTTTTGGGCAGAATCTGTAAGCACAACCTGCTATATAATGAATAGAGTTTTAATTAGACCTCTTTTGAAAAATACACCCTATGAAATTTTTAATAGCAAAAAACATAAAGTTAACAACTTTAAAGTTTTTGGATGCAATGTTTACATCTTAAACAACAAGGATAATCTAGGTAAGTTCGATCCCAAATCCGATGATGAATTTTTCTTAGGATATTCAGTTACTTATAGAGATAATAGAATCTATAATAAGAATTTAAGGATTGTTGAAGAATCAGTTCATGTGAAATTTGATGAATCTGATCCCTTTGAGAACAGAACAGATCAAATGGATGAACCTGACTCTAATGATAACATGAGACTTGAGAACTTAATGAATTATTTTGAAAATGATATAAAAGAAATTCAGTCCAGTTCAGAGAAACATGATACTGAAGAAACATTAAATGTTTTTCCTAGATAGTATAGAACCCTAAATAATCACCCTTTAGAAACTGTGATAGGTGAATTAGAAACTAGTATTAAAACTAGAAGAAACATAGGAAACCTAGTGGAATTCTCTTCCTTCCTATCCCAACAAGAACCCAAGAATATAGAAGAAGCTTTAGATGATGAAAGCTGGGTAATAACAATACAAGATGAATTAAACCATTTTAAAAGAAATGAAGTTTGGACATTAGTGGAACGACATAAGAATTATCCAGTAATAGGAACCACATGGGTCTTTAGAAATAAACAGGATTACTAGGGTACAATAACTAGAAATAAAGGAATATTAGTAGCTAAAGGATATAATCAGGAAGAAGGAATAGATTATGATGAGACTTTTTCACCTGTATCTAGGTTAGAATCCATTAGAATCCTTTTAGCCTATGCATCTTATATGAATTTTAAATTATTTCAGATGGATGTTAAATCTTCCTTTTTAAATGGTTTTTTAATTGAGGAAGTTTATGTTGAGAAACCTCCTGGTTTTTAAAATTCTCAAAAACCAGATTCTGTTTTTAAACTTACTAAAGATTTTTATGGCCTTAAACAAGCACCTAGAGCTTGGTATGAAAGATTAAGTTCTTTTCTTTTGAAAAATGATTTTACTGTTGGAAAGGAAGACCCAACACTCTTTAAGAAAACTGTGAAAAATAATATTTTATTGGTTCAAATAAATTTTGATAATGTAATTTTTGGATCAACTAATAAAACCCTTTGTCATGAGTTTTCAAAGTTAATGAAAAAAGAATTTGAAATGAGTGTGATGGGAGAAATAAACTTCTTCATAGGACTTCAAATTTATCAAAAAGATTTTGGAAATGTTTTGAATGAAAGCAAATACATTACTGATTTTTTGATGAAATTTAGACTTGAAAATAGCAAGACATATACAACTCCTATGTTTACTAATATAAAACATGATTTGGATGAAACTGGAAAATTAGTTGACAACAAGTTATATAGAGGTATGATTGGTATTTTATTATATATTACTGCTAGCAGGCAAGATATAATGTATTCAGTATGTATTTGTTCAAGATTTCAATCAAATCCTAATGAATCTCATCTAACTACTGTTAAAAGAATTTTTAGATATTTAAAAGGAACTATTTTTAAATCACTTCTTTATCCTAAAACTTCTGATTTCAATTTTATTTCATATTCAGATGCTGACTTTGGTAGTTGTAGATTAGATAGAAAAATCACATCGAGAACATGTCACTTTTTAGGAAAGTCTTTAGTGTCATAGTCTAGTAAGAAACAAAATTCAGTTTCCCTATCAACAGCTGAGGCAGAATATGTTTCTGCTAGCACTTGCAGTGCACAAGTGTTGTGGATGAAACATACTCTTATAGACATTGGATTGAATTTTAATAATACACCTATTTTATGTGATAATATAAGTGCAATTAATATTTCAAATAATCCTATTAGTCATTCTAGAACAAAGCACATTGATATAAGGCATCACTTTTTAAGAGATCGTGTTCTTAAAAATGATCTATCTTTAGAATTTGTAAGTACTTAAATTCAATTAGCTGATATTTTTACTAAACCACTTCCCACTGAAAGATTTGATTTTATTAAGGGGGGTCGAGGTTTATTTAATTTTAAATAGAATTTTATTTTACAATGCTAGTTCGTTATTTTTAATTCGTCTTAAAATAATTTTTCAATTTTGTTTTTCATACAGAATATGTTTCTTTTATCAGCGTAATCTATTTTATTTATTTTTAAATATATGTAAAGATTATTAAAAACACGATAATCAATGTCTTCATAAACTCTTTCGACTTCTAAACCGTTTCATTTCTATCAAAACCTTTTCGAACCCGCAAACTGCACCTCTGCTCGTGAAATCTAATCTTCGAACCTCTGAATCCCTAACCATCAAACATTTAGAGATTCTCACAGAAATGGTAATTAATAATAGATCTAGTGAATCCGATCCAAGCAATGTCAAGAGAAAATTCTCCGAAGGAAGAAAAATCGTACATGGCAAGGTAATCGATCTCGATTGGTTATTTCAGACAAATCTACTGTTGAAACAAGCACTGTCATTTCAGAACCATGAACAGATGTTCAACAGTCAAAATACAGATTTTCTATATGAGGTAGAACTTTGATACTTTTTCAAATCTACACAGTTTAGTCTGGGAGATACTGAGGATAGTATTATTGCTAAGATAGAGGATAGGGATTTCTCAATCTCATCAGTAGAAATTGGTCGGATTCTCAACTGCCCTCATGAGAGAGTTTTTCATTTCGATTTGAAAAATATTGGAGATTCTGTGCATAAATCTGAGGACATAACGTTGTTTCTTTTTGGTACTAAGACTATAAAGAAAATGTTTATCAAGGATTTGGAGTCTGATCAGAAAATTTTGGTCAAATTTGTTCAGATTGGAATAGCTCCCAGAATGATAGAAATGGAAAATATTGTGTACCCTGATAGGTATATAATGTATCTTCTATTAAGTGATATCAAATTAAACATCCAAAGGTACATGGTAAGGTATGTCAATTACTGTTGTCAAAGTGATGCTCGAATGAAATTTTATCCTTTTGGTCGATTCATTTCCAAGTTGTTTCTTAAGAAGTACATGGTGAGATTAGTGGATGCCCGCGTACACTATCATCACAGTAATATGTTTAATGCTGGATATTTAAGGAATATTGGATACTTCTGGAGCACCATTAAAGGAAAACTTTTGCCTGTAGGAGGTGAGGATGACTCAGAGAGTGCTCAGGCTCAACATGTTAAGTCCATGGAGTGACAAGCTGAATCAAGTGTCAGCAGTGTATAAAGAAGGATCCGATTTGAAGTGGAGGATGTTGAGGAAGAAAGAAGTCAGGAGGGAGTTCAATCTCAAAGAACTAGACCTGTTAATGAGGAAAATACTTCCCCTACATTGGCAACAACAGAAGCATTATTTTCTTATTCTTTTGTAAGAGAATCGGTTATTGATAAGACATTGGTAGAAGTTAGATAAAGGACAACACTAGTAGAGGGATCAGGAGTTCAAGAAGAAGCTAAAAGGGAGACTCTAGAACAGATTGTAGCTGATGTTGAAGTTAAACTTCAACAGGAACAAGATAAAGAGTCACAACCTAGTGACGAAGTAGCCAGACCTTAGGAAACTCCTAAAAATATTTTTCTCGAAATTCTAGTGGAAGACAAAGATGTAGATGTTTGTGATGAACATCTCCCTGATGCTCCAACAGAGGTACTTCAAGAGGATTTTTCTATGGAAGAGTCTGGAAATGAATCTGTTGAAAAATCTGTGGACAAACCTACTCTGGACAAGGATAAAAAAATCTAATGTTGAATCATTACCTTTGGTACTGATGCATCATCCATGGCCTGAGATTGCAAATCAAGCACAAAGTGCCTCTGATTCAAGGAAGAAAGAAGTTTAAGAAATGTACAAAAAGGTGTCTCAGTTGAAATTTGAGAATATCACTCCGAGAAATGCCTTAGACTTAGAACAATTGAGATTTCAAAAGCTAAAGGAGAGTACAGTCTGAAGGCAAGAAGTTGAAATGATTAAAGAGGATATGATGAATGTTGTTGCAAAATTGAAATCTGAAATGGTAATGAAGAATGATTTATCAGATCTAAAATTGTTTATGGAGAACCAATTTGCATCAGTTGCAAATAGTGCTGTTAGTGGATCAGGTACTTCACCTGATTTAATCAGAAGATTTCAAGCTATCACAGCATCGATGAGCAATATGAATGTCTGGTTTCATGATCTTCAATGTAATAGTGCTCCATTATCAGTGTTGCTGGACAACCAGAATTTTTTAGTGGATCAGCTTACATCTAGTGAGCCACCAATCAGAACACTGTTAAATCTGATGTCAGAGATGCTGTCAGTGGTTATAGAAAAACAGGAAAGGATGCATGAGGTTTTATATTCAATTTAATCGATGATATTCATATGACTCAAGAGAACAAAGAGATCATTATCAAACTTGGAGTTGGGATGATTAAATGACTTAGGGAACAGTTTATAGAAATCAAGTCTTCAATCCAGAGGAGATAGAACCTATTTACTATATTGCCCAAACCTTGATTCTTGTGTTTATCATGCTTGTATATATTTTTTCTTTTTAATGAAATTATGCTTCTTTCTTTATATTTTTTTTAGTGTCTTTATTTTGATATGACAGTACTCAAGATGTAATTATTGATAAATAGTTAATAATAACATTTACCTACAGTTCAGTGCAACATTAAATGTGTTAAAATCTTAATTTATCATTTTTTTTATAACACAATAATGGGGAGAAATTTGTATAAACACAACATTTTATTTTTAAAACCTTATTTAAATGATTTACAGTATATTTAATGTTTTGGATTTATACAGATTTATACATATACAAAAAACTATTTTAAAGTTATTAACATTCGTTTATTATAAAGGGAAATTTTCTTTTTCTTTTTATTCAGAGGGAGAAATTTTTATTCATTGAAATGATTTTATTAAAATTAAATATTGTTTTATCCTCTCAATGTTATAAAACATTATGCAACTAATTTTGAAAGTTAATTTAATTTAATTAGTTTTATTATCTTATGGGTTTTGTGATCATCATAAAGGGGGAGATTCATGATCAATGTTTTGTTTTCAACAATACATAATAATGTTATTTAAAAGGGGAGATTATTAAAAATAATACTTTGTCTCTTTATGATAATTTTGATTCCCACAAATACACTTAATTATTTTCTAATGATTTTATTTGTTAAGAATTTTGCAAGAATTTTTTAATTTATTTTACTCTGGAAATTATGGGAATATATCATTAAAGTATTTGTATTTAGCGCGTTCTGGAAACACTGTTCATGCGCTACTTATTAGGAATCTACTTTAGCACGTTTTGGAATCACCGATCATACCATACGTGGATAAACGTAGCGTAAAGATGAAAATCATGTACACTTTTCGAGACTAGAGAAAAGTATGGTTAATCAACCATACGTTATCAGCAAAGTATGGAAGACGAACTTTATGTCAGGAAGGAACCTTATGTTTGGGTTATTAGGAAAGTATGGAAGGAGAACCGTATGTAAGTACTAAATGTTACGTTTATTTCTCAAAATTATGGTTCATCAACCTTACTATAGTGAACAACCATACGTTCTTGGAAAAGTATGGATCAAGTAAAAGTATGGATCTTTTACCGTACGTTTGAGAGTTGAAGAAAAAGTATGGATGATCATCCCTACGTTTATGATCAACCTTACGTTTGAAGAAATAAACATGAACCCTACGTTTATGTTCAACCCTACGTTGTCAACCCTATGTTTGGAGGCCACATCATCAACCTTACGTTTGGAATCTGAAAGTATGAAAGATGATTTTTTTATACAATGGTTAGCAAGCATATTTTTAGGCAGATTTTAAGCTAGATTTAAAGTATATTTTAAAATAATACTTTGACCGATTCAAAGACATTTTATCAATGGATTAAATATCGAATTAAAAGAATCTTTTTATGTCGAGTCTTCAGGGAAGTTACGACTGCTCTGTAAATTCCAATGTTGAATCTTGTGAGTAAAAAGGCAACTTTTATGGATCTAAATGTATAGGGAATATGATCTTCTTTATTATATATGTTTTCTCTGAAACACTAGGCACAGGTATGCAGTGATCAATATATTATTCAAAAAGGTGGAAAATAGAGACTGCAAAAAATTACACCGATCTGCTGATTCAAAGAGGAGCATCAAAGCTCTGTTTATTTAATGAGAAAGAACTCGATAGAATATTCACTTGTTGTACATAATATATCTATTGTGGATCTACTAATACTGAAGTTTTGAATTATATCTCTATATTTACTACAACCGGATCGACTCAGAACTGCTTCGACTTAAACATCAATATTTCTAGAGACGACGATCCATCTGATGTTAATTGCATTCTGTTTCAATTGTGAAGATCAACTTGAAAAGTTCATTCTAAAATTCTTTTTATCTTGAGTAACTAGTCTCTCATACTAAGATGGGTAGGATCATTTTTGTACCAGAAGGATTTGTTTTTCCTTGGATTGTAAAGGTGTCAACTGCCTGTACTCAGTTGTGAACTGGTCTGTTGAAACGAGGACCAGATAGTGAAAATCACAAAGCTCGTGGATTAGAGCATTGGTAGAGTGGACTAGGGGCCTTCTGTTCCCCTAACCACTATACAACTTGTGTTTCTGCTATTTATATTTCTGTTGCATCATTTTATCTGATTAATGTTAAGAATGCATAACATGATCACGCAAAGATCCTTGAGAAGTCACATTTCACCCTCCTCTGGTGTATATTTGGTGTAATCTGATCCAACAAGAACCACAGGCTCTTGCATGTACTTCATTCATTACATTTATAGTATTTTACCCATCAATGCATCTAAGTTTAATTCCATCGAAGCCTCAATTTAGAGGATTTTATGGGGGTATGAGCCATCATAAAGAGTGAAATTAATGGCTCATCACCATATTTGTTCTCCTTCAACTCTATCAAGTGGAAGTATCTTATTTTGGAGATATTACATGGTGGGAATTATCCATCACATTGTATGATAATATGGATTAGAAATGGGAGTTATTTCAATAATTTACTCTGTTTTAATTTGAACAAAATGTAAAAAAACACGATGATGGGAAATGATGATGATTGTATCATCCCAATTTTTATCTACTAGGGCTATAGCTGCATTTTTTGATGCATTAGCTTGTGAATTTTTTGACTAGAGGACATAAAGAAATGTTATTTATAAAGGAATTTCTACCATTAACATTCATATATAATCACACTGGGGGATTAGTTCATATTTTATAATAGCGTAATTATAATTTATTTGTTTGATTATCAATTCTGAATCACTTACCACCTCTAGGTGATCCACTGGTACACAGAGTACTAATTCTAAGCCTATAATGAGAGTCTAATACCCTGCCTCATTGTTAGTACAACCTTATTATAATAGAAAGAGTATTGATATACTAACTTCTTTTGGGAGATAAGAAAAATCCCTAACCCAACTTTTTTGAGCTTAGGGTCTTGCATTATTTTTCCATTGGAATTTTGGAGACACCATCAATGTACATTTACCATATTCAGTAACATTATTGAAAAAATACAATTCATTCATTAAAAAGTTTAGTATTCAATGATGTCTCTTTTGCAGATGGGTTCTCATCAAGTATGTCTGCTAAGGGTTGTCCTTTTAATACTTTTTGAGTAAAAAACTATATATCAAATTGTTGTAGAATAACCTCCCACCATGAAAGACGTCATATAAACATAGTACAAATGAGGATAAATTTGATATGTTTATTATTAGATACCTAGTGGATCTCATGATGATAAAGATAATGACTCAGTTTCTGAAGTGTAAAGATTAATTCTTGTAATATTTTCTTAATATATAATTATTAGGTCTCTACATCAAGCATGGTTCTACTGAGACAATGAAGGTTTATTTCATTCCTAGCATAATTATTCTATGAGTGGAAGGCACACATTGATTGATACAAACATTTCACATAAATATTGAGAGATTTTCCATCAATAGGTTGAATCAATACTAGTGGTATGAAGAGGTATTTATTGAGGGTATCAAATATTTATTGGTATTCATTGGTCTATTAATATGTTACACCCTTCTTCATCAATTTGGGGAAGGGAAAACACTTACCTTCCATATTTTCTATGTTATACTAGAAGTTTTCCAAGTATACTTGAATTCATATAATCTATTTCATGTTTGAAGGAGGCGATATTCCATGTATAGCTTAGTCTTCTAGGAACGACTTTGAAGTCGTGATGGCATACAAAAAAATTGAGAAATTTTCTAGTGGTTACCCTGAAAGAAAATATCAAGGGATTCATCTTCAAATTATGATGTTGAATCTTGAAAAACATGGTCTCTAAGTCATTCAAGTGATCAGGACGTTTTTGTATTTAATCACTAGATCAGCAACATAACAATCAATGGATTTTCCCAATAAGGGTTTGGGGATGTGGTGAATTTCACGTTGATATAACGCACTAGAATTCTTCAGCCAAAAGGAATTACTTGATAGAGAAATACAGGTTGAGGGGATACAGAGGATATAGATTATTTATATTTTGGGACCATCCATATATATTTATACCCAATGTATCCATCCATGAAGGAGAGACCGTTATTTCATTCTGCTAGATCTATCAAAAGTTCTGTGATTGGAACATGGAAGTCATCTTTTAGTAAATTCCAGTTAATATCTCTTAAATAAATTCATAATCTAATTTATCCATACATATTTTTAAATTGGACAATATATGATATACACTTTGGGTATTTCACTTTTAAAATGAAATCATATTTGATAAGCTTTCCAAATCCAGCCTCAATCTTTAAGGCATAAGTCATATGTGTTATTCTTACTACATCTTTATATCCATGATGATCTTTTGGTAATCCCAAATGATAATTGGCCACTTTGTGGTCAATACCAAGAATCTATATGTAATTATAAGAAAAAAAATCCCAGTTTTTCATTAAAAATGAAGTATACACATGTTTCTCTTTAGAAGTCATGGATGCACTAATCGGAGTGGGGTGTGGATCTTCTTTTGTACCCAAATTTATTTCTCTAGTAGGAAAGCTAATTTGGAGTAACTTTTCATTGAGTCTTCTCAACACCTTCATCTCTTTTTCTTTCTATGAAAATTATTCCTCAAGTGAAATGGATTGAAATTATCTAGGGTAAAGGTGAAACATGATTTGAACTGTACCTTTCTCCATATTAAGAGCATTGTAGACATAGTGTAAGTGGACTATTTAAGGGAATGACTTCATTAAAGGAAAGAATTTATTTCTAGTATGAACACCTCCTTCATTTGATTCTATGTTGACAATATCGTGAACATAGACTTCCTCCTCTAATTCTCCTGAAATAGAATCATTTCCTGGAAGATCATCCAAAAAGTCATTAATTACATTCACCGATACTTAATGTATTTATGGAATACTCAAAGTATCTCGGTGAGATCTCTTTATTTTAAGCCCTCCACACGAATTTCTTCTCCTATATGTTGGTTCCCAGGAACTATTTGGTGGATCGTAATCTAAGGGGAATCCTCAAATAGTTCAATTGTGCAATCACATTGTGGATTCTTTCCTAACTAGAAGAAAATTGACTTCTACAGAGGAGGGGATTGTGAATTTGAAAAATCCCTCAACCTTTCAGGTTGGGGATATTTTTGTTATTCTTTCTCAATCCTTCAGGCTGTATTTGTTGAATCAGAAGGATGGGTTAAAAAATACCCTAGCCCAACGGGCTGCAATGATTCTTAAATTTATGTGGCTAATATAAGTGCAACTGCTCTTATGATTTTTCAAATTCTATTCTGAACATTAGTTGTGTGAATAATCCAGAACTCACTTAAATTTAAGGTTTTGGATGATCGTTGTGCTATTTAAAGATTTTTTTTGATTTGATGCCTAAAATCCTCTATGAGGGAATCCTATGTGATGTTTTCACACACTTGATGCAAAAATATATCAATATGTCACCCTCATTGGTCCAGACGTTGGGGAAAGCTAGTCAAGACCCGTTATTGGAGGACATCTCTTTAGTCATGAACACAATTTGTTTTGTTTAGCCAGCCTAGGGAAATAATATTGCATGAGACCACTTTTTATGTGATTTATTATTTTTGGAGTGCAGTGAAAAGAAATTCTCTATGTGCACCCCATCATCTGATATGAACACCAGATGGGGTTTTAGTGATCAATTGGCACAACCTATGTAATGCATTGAGGCATTCATGTTTAAGGGCCTCCTTTGGCATCTCAATCTTCAGATGTTAGGAAACCTAGATAGTTTCCAAATAAACATGGAATTTTAAAACCTATATTACATTGACATGACAATTATATTCATCATAGGGTAATACTTTTGAGTTTATATTAGAAATTTTCTTCTATATGTTAAGGTGGAAATCATGAATACAATATTACACCAGCATTTAAAGAATATTATATTGGGTGGTGACAAACTGCTAGATCAATATTGTTATTTCACCGTTAGAAAAACATTTCCTCTAGTTAAACATATCCACCTCATCTTTTACTAGAGGCTTATCATCCAGGTCTAACCCGATTTCATGCCTCCTGAATATTTTACAACAAAAAATAGGATATGTTGGTATTTCCTCTTATATATTAGAAGGAAATTGGCCCAAGAGAGTTTTAGAGAATTACTGTTGCATTTTGTTTTCCTTTGGTTGAGAAGGTATTTCACCTACCATTAATAAGGCATCTAAGATGATTGGCCTTTTGTTTTCATGTGCCTCAAGATAATAGGGATTTCTCATCACTACATTTTATATTGGAGAATTTTTGTGACAATGTGAAACACTAATGTGGAGGGAACTTTCATATAGAATTCCATCATCATGAGGACCTCTGTGGTGGATTATAAGAAGGGATAAATCCTCTATCACCTTGGTCTTATTGACACATGGAGGGTTATCATGGATTTCATCTAGAGATAGGTTTTTGATATTGACCGAATTTTCATGAATAAAATTTTGGTGATGATGTTTTTGATTAGGAAGTTCATAATTACTATTACCACTCATGTGATTTGTTAATGGTAGGGTATGATCTTTAGCTTCAATAAATAAATTTATGAGGTCTTCAAGAACACTAGCATTAAGAGGAGGTAGATCATAAATCGACTTTTGATTCTCCAACTATTTATGGTGAGAATTCTTCTTACATGAACTCTTACAAGTAGTTGGGGACACTTACTAGGAGCACTGGTTATCATGGGAAATTTTATGTCCCTACCTCAGAGTGGCTATCAAAATTAGATGATTCCCTCCAATTGGAACAAGTGGATGTTCACAATCTTGCTGTTTGTATGATATGGAGGATTGTTCCCCATAACCATATTTGACTAATACATAGGAGTGTATATGCAATGGGATGGCATGATAATGTGTTATACTATGTATGAGGATGATATTTTGTGTCCATCCCTTTGGTACTTCTGATGTTTTCATTATGATATTCTAGCAAGCTTCTAGGATATGGTTAGGAATTTCTGTATCCCTTTTCAGCATTTCCAAAATGAGTTTGGTGACTTAAGAAACTAGAATGAGAATAGACACCCATTCCATATCTAGTGTAGGTGTATGGAACTACTCCTAACCTCCCTTCCCGATCAATGGATACTAATAGTACTCGTGATTGGGGGTAGAGAGTCAAGTCTTACCAAGGTTCATCATTGGATATTTCCAAATCGCTTCTCTTGGTGTAGCCAAATGAGACTATCATAAGGCTTGAAGGATCATGGAAGGTGTATGTGTCTGCTGGATATTTTCTACCAATAATGTTAAGAGGACTTATTTATGTGCTTCTAGATGAGACTACTGACATTCTTGGTGAGTGAAGACAGGTGTATGTTGATGATTATAATTTTACGCCCCATTTTTTTACAGGCTTCCTTGAATATAACTAGATGAGTATACTAACTGGAGAATATATTTTAAGTATGTGTTGTGCCTAATCATGTAACTCTATTGAATTTTAATGGTGGAATTTGCAAGCCACCGCCAGATGAGTCTCCTGGATGGAGGAGTTAGGGAGGATGGGTGTATGTACCCATTCATTGTTTTCCACCGAACAAGGTTTTTGGACTTATCTGAAGGTGGAAAAGGTAGGAATCTACTCCATGTTGTCCGATTGTTGTCCTCGGTAGTTCATCTTTTCTACCCTATTTTGAGGGAACCAGTCTAGAAAACTAATGATAACACCATCATCATGTCGAGGGTTTTCTATTGCACACCATTGGCATCAGTGATTTTTGGAGGTAGCGTTTCGGAAGGACCCATGATTTTTGGGATGAGGCCATGGGTGGCCTATGGGTCAACCAACCATGAATATGGAAGGGATTGGTTATTTATTTCTAGGGAAATCTCCAAAAATAGTTGAAGAGGGAGGTTGGAACCATCTGCGTATGGACCACCGATCATCATTGACCAAATGACTAGGGGTTATTCATGACTTGGAGGTCTTGTTAGGAATCCTACAAGGACAAAAGTGTACCATGTTGATGGTACTATTAGACCAATGCAATAGAGGTCGATCTTTGATGATTCTGAGTCGGGGAAGGATTCCATAAGTTAGACGAGGATCCATCATGAGTAGTGGTCAATGCATTCATAGGTGAAAACTTTAAAGAATCCATTTTTAAGGAAGGGAGTTCTAGGAATAAAGTGCATATATATATATGAAACATAAAATAAATTAACACAAAAAAGTAGAATATTTTGGATGAACATATGAATTATTGATTTTCTGGTATGGCTCTACTTTATCCACTAATTCATGACCGATGGGTAACACTATCGTCTTTGTTAAGGAGTTACATCAGGTTCACCATTTTTTATTTAACACGGAATGTGTGTTCTGGTTCAGAATCAGTATTTCTATATGGGTTCCAATGGATTTATTTATTGAACCAGAAACAGTCAATTGATATGTTTCCTAAGGGACTTTCTTTTCAAAGGTATGCACTCATAATTTATTTTGACCCACAATGCTTAAAAAATCACATTGTTTGACGGGATGGGAGGATAGGCTCATCAAACACTTTTGGGGGGAATTATTTCCTACTTCGGGACTCTCTTATAGATTTAAGATATCTTAATGAATCCTTATTAATTTGCCAAGTATAATATAGGTTTCCCTAGAAATTTACAATCAATTATTAGAATGTATGAAAATTAGAATCATCTGTATGTTTTCAAGGTTTTTTATCAATGGAAACATCAATATTTATTTTTGTTTTTTCATATATGGTATCCTCTCATATAATATATAGGGATTCATTGATCATTATTATATCTATGCTTGTTTTTAAGCCACTCAGCACGACAATCTAGAATTTATCATCACCTAGGGAAAGGGAAGTGGTTTTTATGTTGGGATATAAGACATAAATGATCATCCTACATATCCATATGAAAGGAATCAGAACCGACATAGTTCAGTTATGCTTATTGGGACACACCATACATTTTAAGGTCATGTGATAATGACCTGACCATGTAGATTGATGTCATATGGTATGGAAATATAGGAATAATGTGTCTAGTTAATGTTTATTGTGGGACTTATACCAAATTATCCCAAGAAACCTGGAAAGGATATGAGTTTATAAGGTGGATTAGACCCTGGTGGGAATGTGTCCTAGAATGAAAAGGGTTGATTTGGAGTGTTGGGTTTGATCCTTAGGGTGGATTTATACGTATCTTGTTTAGATGGGAATCAAATAACACACAGCTCTGTAAGTCTAATAGGTGATTTTATCCATTTGAGTGAAATTGGATGCGGTTTATTCCAAACCAATATCCCCTTATAACGGGGTCCACGAGAGATGTTATTATTCATGGTGATTTGAGGGGGACTTAATTCGAGTCATATTTCTAATGAGGATTCCCTAACTAAGGGAACTGGGGTTGGACTCTTGAGGAGGATGTTCATTGAGCTAGGTCCCCATGTCATGGGTTCTTATATATCCCAATTAAAGTAGGAATCAAAGTTTTCACTCTTCACGATATGAGTTGGAATGTGCAGATTTTTTGATAATCACAATTATCTAAGCACATGTGATTCACGATCAGTATGAGAAACATGTGGATGTTAAAGATTCAAAAACCCACACATTTGTTCCTCCACTGATGGCATAGGTTGGAACTATGATGAAATAATGTAGTGTTATTTTGGGTGAGGGTGTGGAGTAATGAACCATTGAAAGTGAAATAAAGGTGAAGATCATTGGTCCCAGCCAAAAAGGAATAGGTCTTACACTAGGAGGGATTCCCCAAAGTGGGTCCCATAGTGGGAGTAGGATATCAGTAGCTATGGATGTGAAAAACAAGTGTGATCCTCACTCTTTATATTGGGGACTAGAGGCCCTGGGACATAGAGATGATGAGGGTAAGACAGAGTCCTAAACCTAGAATATGAGACCGGGAACTCCAAAACATTATCTCTAGGGTAGGGGTCTATGTGACCATGGATCTATAGATCCATCGACACTACAAGAATAATTTCTCTCTAGTAAGATGATGGTGGGATACCACTAACCATATATTTCAAAATCCAAATGGGAGACACACTGATGTGCCTTTCCTAAAGGTCTAATAAATTAGGAGGTCTTGGTGGAGGTTTCAACATGGTTTCTTTTAGGAATGGCATAAGAGGAAGAAGAGGCCTTTCCATTAGTGTCTTAAAAGAGAGAATGAATTATATACCTCATAGGTAGTCCTCGTAGGTATGCCACATACGTATTCCAAATTGGTATGCTACATAGGTATTCCACACATGTCCATGGAGGAACTAAAAAAGGCTTAATATTGGATGGATAAGAATTTGAAATATTGACATTACTTCATAAATATACTATAAAGACAAAAAGACATCTTCGAGGTTTTAAATTAATAACCTCGAGTGTCCCTTGATATCCTTGAATGAATCATGCATAAGTATTTGCTTAAGGAAAGAACCATGAATCAATGACTTCTTCATAAAGAAGGAGGGTCCCCAAACAAGTTTCTTATATTTTAGAACCAGGTGGGAATTTGATCTTATTTATCCCATTAAATTATCTCTTATATCATGTTTTAGAAGGATACCAGAGAAAATTCAGTTCACCTAGGAGAAAGAGCTATGCAATGAGATCTTTGAGAGTTATTGAGACCTTTTCAGTTATCAAAATGGGGAGCCAAAGGATCCTATTTGTAAGAAAGTTGGGGGGCTCGTCAAAAGGAAAATTTCCACGTAGTTCATGGGAATTGAACCTCCATGTAGATCCACTACACAATGGTGTAATACTTATAATGTCACGTAGGTCCCCAGACATATGTATGCTGTATAGGTCCTCAGTGTAGGGGTTATGCTTTTAGGCTATACTGGAAGGAGTTGCATTGGTCTTATTGTGTGAAGGTATGGTGCATATGCCTCTTAACCAAGATTTCAATACATCCTTTATATTTTTCTAACACTTTAACAAATCCAATGTTCCCATTCATAATCATTTAGGATTATTTAAATATTGTAGTGTCATCATAGTTACTTATAATAAGTACATAGACAAATCAGGTCCATATGTCTTGGGTTTTTGAGATCATTTACATTTATGAACACCATCAACTAAACCTTCTTGAGGTAACTAATTATTTGAGGCATATTTATCTACATGTAATTTCTTATGTAAAGAGGATGACATAGGTTCATCAATGATATAATAAATTGATTTAACAATTATATTAACAGCTAAAAATCATTAAATTCTAAAATAATGAGTTTATAATCTTTTGAATGATTTTTGTATCCATAAAATATGAAATGAATACCAATTTTACAAAAAAATTTACATTTAGGTTTAGGTACTCTTACAATTTTATAATAACCACAAACCGTAATATAATTTTGGTTTATTTTACAATTACTCCATAATTTATATGATGCATCATCATACCATATTAAAAAATTCTATTTAGTTCATGACACATGATAAATAATACATCTCCCTAGAATAATCTTGAGAGACTAAAGATAAATATCATTGGATTAACCATTTTTATTAATGCTCTATTCTTTCTATTATCTAAACCATTTCTTGAGGTGTATAACAAGTCATAAAATTCTATACGATCCCTAGGGATTCAAACTATAATGGATTATGTTTTAATCCCTCTATCTGATCTAAATAATTTAATTGTATGTTCATATTTTTCGTAAACATCTTTTTTATATATTCTAAATTTATCTCTAACATTATCTTTATCTTTAAAAACATTATCTTTGAAAAACCTATAACAAACAATAATGAATGTTATAAATTAAATTTCACTAACTGTGGGGGGTGAAGTATGAGAATCACACACATCACTTCATATTAATTCTATCAAATTACCTTTATTTTTTTGTAGTTTAAAATGATTTCTTAACTATTGCAGTTTTTAATAAATTCTGAAATTTATGATCATTTTGACCGATTCAGTATAAAATTCCATTTTAACATTTTTTATATACTTTTAATTTATGTGACAAAAATGATTATTCTATAAATTAAATGAATCTAGAATGTTATAAGAATAAAATTTTAAATTTTATTTGAATAATCCATTATATTATTGAAGCATTGGAATAAAGATCCCACCCTTGGATATTACAATGTTATTTTACTTTAATATAGTTCTAAATAGATACGTTTTTAACAAAAATCCTTGAATGTTCTTATGATACATGGGAAAATAAAAGACATTATTTAAAGTGATGATATTTCTTAAAATAAAATCATGATCAACCATAACATTCCCTTACACATTAATTCTTGTAGAGTTCCCCATGTAAACAGATTTCCCATTATTGATTTATTCCATCATCTTAAAGTTATATTTTTTATTTCACATTCATTCCATATATTTTTAATCAATCAAAAAAAGAATATATATCCTAAAGCACATTAAATTCAAAGATCATGGTTGAATGTTCTCTTTTGAAGTGTTTTCCCATATTTATTATTATAAATATGATGTCCCTGTTAAAGTATCCTAACTTTCTACAGAAGTATCAGGAACCATTCTCATTTTTAATTGTACATATATATTTGAAGGATTGGGTATAAATGTTTTACTGGTTAATGATATATATGGAACCAATACCTATTATATGAGAACCTTATATTTATGATCCTTATTTTTATTTTAATCCTTGTTTGTTTTATATTCCACCAAAGTTAATTAGTTGTTCATTAACTCATTGAGGGAAATATCTTCCTTATTATGTAATAGATAATGTGTAACGTTATTCCATAAAGGGGGAGTTTTTCAAGGATTGATACGACATTGATGACACCATCCACTTTCATCTTTTTTTTATTTTGATTTTATAGGTTTCATTGTGTTTTATTTAATTTAGCATTGATAGATCTATTATCTACCATTTTGAATTGAATTAAATATTATTAATTTAATTATCTCTTCATCATTAGGGATGTATTATTATTTAAAATTATTCAATATTTCTATTTACGCTTTGAGGTGTTTGTAAGAATCAATGATATCATTATTTAAGGAATATATTATGTGTCTTTAAAACATGATAACATCATCTTCTCATTTATACCATGTATTGGAAACATGATATGTCTCATAATTGGATGTGGTGGGGATTTAGAGGTGAGAGCACATACACCACATTTAGTGTCATAAGTAACAGGTGAATACTCTTTCTATAACTATTGAAATTTTTACAAGAGAATAAATCTACCATCATTATGCTGTTGTGTAACAATATATCCATGATTTCATGTATTTACTGTTATTATGTTTTGGTATAAATGTGGAAAATGGTTTTTCATTCTCTTAGATATTATTAGATGGAAGCTATGAAGTCACATTGTAATATCACATTCCATAAGATTAGATTCTGTAAAACTAAGGAGATAGTATAATATATTAAATTTAAAGCCAATTTAGGATTCAATGGTTATTAATTACCCTACACATACAATTATTGGAGAGTAATCATTATAGAGACTTTGAAATAGTAAGAGTAATGAAACATATTTGTTTCTACCAAAAAAAGTATTATATTCTTGTATAAGACATGATAATAATATCTATATTTGAGAGTTATTAGAGTGCTTGGTTGTTGATAAAATTGATTAATTTTCTATGACATAGAAAATCCTTCTATAGGTATTTGAGTAGACTTTCTAATATGATATACTACCATAAGTAAATGGAAGGACACCTAATTTGGGAATAAATACCTTATCCAAATAAATCATGTTAGTCATATCGAACTATATCAAATAAATGGACATTGTTGCACCTTCTAGTTAATAGAAATTTCATTTATATTACGCTTGATTTGTTTATCATTTTAGATCATACTCATTCAGTGATATGGGATGACCCACAGAACATAACCATTTTATCATGGTCCTAAATTATTTCTACCTATTGATCATTACCACATTTGAATTTAAAATTGCACCATAAAAGAGCCATGTTGCATGATCATGAATGCGTGAGGGTGTTTATGGTATAGTAAACCATCATGCAAAAGATTTTTCCTCAATAAATAAATTTTTTAAAATAAATATAAATGTTTCTGCCTTTATTATGGAAAACCAAATGCCCCAACTTTTTGATGTGGTATTTCATTGGTCTTCCACATTTAAAACCTTTTTTAATATTTTCAAAATATTAAAAATTAAACAGGGTGGTGGTGTCTCTATCAACCCTCTTGAGATAATATCTCATAATTGTTTCCTCCAATGGAAATGAAAATGTAATATAGCAAATAATTTAATAATATATACATATATAAGTAAGGGTTTGATATGGGTGGGTTGTTAGGATTTGGAGATAAATGTCACTCAACGCATCTTTCTTGGGTGAAAAATATTTCAACCCACATAAAACATCATACTAAAAGGTTTCTCAAAAAAAAATAAACATGGAAGTTTTAAACTATAATAAGGTGAATTTGTTACCAGTTCATTTGTTTTAGGTCACCAAATTTAGTTTAACAAAATATTGATACCATAATATTAACTAGTGTGATGAGGAAAAATTTCAAAAGGAGACTCTAACAAGTGAAATGGTCATCATAATCTTATATCCTTCGATTGAGCTATGGAGATCCAAAATTTCCCAAAGGTTTAAGCTAGTCCATATGATTTTATAAAAACCATAGGAGTTAATAGTTTTTTATTCCATCCTGTACGGTCATGATTAAAAAGACGTGATTTTGGGGGAGAAATTTTAACTCGATGGTTGGATGATACTCTCTATATATGTTCTATGGATCCTCAAAGATTAATATATATGAGAAATAAAATAATAATTGCTGATTAGAGTGAGATTGTGTAGATTAATTTTTCTTAATCATATGTTTTTATCTCTTTTGTTTATCTTTACAACAGAAAAGAAATAAGTAGTGTTTCTACCATTCATGTAAGACATATCATCTTAATCACATTAATATCTTTTTTTTCTTCATTGATTTATATACATCCAGGGATTATTTATCCATTTAAATTTTTTTATGAGTGTTGGTTGACATAGTATGGTGGATAGGGTGCATATAATCATAGATATAAATAACTAATATCAAGGGAAATTATGAAACAAAAAAATTTATATACTTCTAGTTTTAACTCTTCAGCTATATAGGAGAACCAGAAGTATAAACATTATGTGATTGGAATTTACCCTATATACCCATACATGTGGTATCAAATAATTGGGTCTTATTCTAGTGGTTTATCCCTATAATAAAGGGTCATCCCATTCCTTTTAGTTATCTTTTAGTGGGGGTTCACTATTAGAGGATGTTGTGGAATTATAGGATGGTACATTTCAGGTCAACATGATTGATGGAACAAATGTTTTCTTCTAGTGAATATAGATGTTAGAACATATCATTTATAAGTGCATGTTTATTCCTATTTACATTGTTTGTTTTGAAAATATAGAGAATAAATAATGATAATGAATGGAGTTTAAGGATCTATTGGTGGTGATGATCCTATTAGCAAAGTATTTTACCTTTAACATCTAGAAAAATAAAACCAGGATAAAAGTGATGAAGGAATTGGTGGATATATATAAGAAGCCTATGAATCTGATTAATTTATTTATAATACAATGAATGTTTGTGTTGTGGATATTAGAAGGAATACCAGTGATAGATCATGTGAAGGAATTTAATATTATCTAATGAAAGATTGAATTAATGAAGGTGAAGTAAATGAATAATGTTTTGGATCTACTAATTTTTTCTTTGCTTATAGAGAGTTGGTATGTAATGGTTTCTAAAACAAGTAATTACAAATGAAATAATGATCTGAAATTTTTGGATATTGGGAACTATATTTTAAACAAGGATCTTAAGTAGAGATAATTCCATATATTTTTTTGTTTCAATTAATCGTGATGGATAAGGAAAACTATCTCAAGTGAAGAACCATTTGATGAAAAAATTGTGTGATAATATTAGTGATCAATGTTCATGTATCCCATCATATAATAGTCTTACATTCTAGTGTTTTTATAATTAAGGTAACATTATGAATAATTTACAAATTTTTAAGGCATGATTTGAAATGGAATAAAATTCTATAAGATCAACTAAAATGGGAAAAAATTAAGGAATAAACAAGTTATTTATCATTAAGAAAATTTTATGGAGTCATGGGTGACAGATATAGGACCATCCTTCAGCTCAATAGAGTAGCAGTGATACATGGATAATTTTATATCTAGAATCTTTAAAAGATATCATCTAGGGGATAATTGAGCTCCACAAATTGGGGTAAATGATATGTGAACTTTTAGATGAAAAATTGTTTTTTATGAGAGATAAAATAATTTATAACTATTCTAAGGCAATAAAAGAACTTAATTTTTGTTATAAAACTTTATGATGTTGGTTATGGGTGAAACTTCACAGATGGATTCTTGAAATTGACTCGAGGACACATAGTGGATATAAGATTAGTGAAGGATGGTATGCTATATTTGAACAGAATCATATATGCGATGGTAATGGGATGATGTAAAAGTTATGAAAATATAGATGTTTGGAATTGCATACACTCTCATCTCAGTGATAATAACCTGAATTTTATAATTACTAAAGTAATAAAATCTTGGTCAGACGAACATCATAATCTGTTAAAGTTATGTGATGGGGTAATTGGGGGTGCTTTTACATAAATTTATATAACCAAAATCATAGTTCCATGAATCTTGAACTAATTCACATGAAAAATATGTGCCTTTCCCCTATTTTTTCTAATAGTATTTCTATTTAGTTATTCAAATTTATTGATGATGTTATTAAGAAAATTATGGATTCACTATCTAAGTAATAGGTATTATGTATTTTAGGATTTAATTCAATGGAAATACATAGTGAAAAGTTAGTGTTCTAAGAAGAAGAAATTTCTACATTAAAATAATGGTTGTGAACACATTATACACATATTCTAGAACATGTGTAGGAATAGGTGAATATGGTATGAGATGATGATTCCTAAAACATCACAGTAGAATGATATGGTTAAGAGTATGTATCCTATTTCGATTTAAAAGTATATAAATATGATGCATCACTATTGAATTTACTAGGAAATTTGGGAAGAGACCCTCAATTTCATAGTATAAATTTTCAATAGATTTCATGCAACAATAGTTGGGTAGGAAATTCTAGAGGAGATATGGTCGAATAAATGACTGGATACCGGCGACAGAAATGTTTTAAAATTATTAGCATATAATCTTATTGATTCTATGAATATGTAAAATCTCAAGTTTAATTCCAATGTATGTTTTTTCAATGGGTGTGGAGCTTAGTATGTTAGACACTAAAGGTGGAATGATTACATGTTTCAATTCATTTGGAGACAAGATGTTAACTTCAATTAAGTGGTTCTATGAAAGGACTATAATATAAGAGTTAAGGATGTTGAATTAAAATAATCAATTGATGAATTCCATGTTGATCTGACTGTGAATACCAACCGGGGGAATGCTTCAATGAAGACATGTGGGAGTAGTATATTTCAAATAGTGAGACAAATAGAATATAATCTCTAAATAGTAAGAACTGATGAATCCTGATTTTTATTTTTAGAAGATAGGACACTGAATGTCATAAAATCAAAATAAACCTTACCAAAAAGTGTGGTATAGCCAACTGAGATTATGAGAACAATAAAGGCTAAAAAAATAGTTCAGAGGTTTGTGACCAACATAATCAATATTATTTTAATGGAAACAAGAGAACCTTAATCTCCAAATGTGGAAGATTCCCTCATTAAATTTGAAAAATGAATGGTAAAAATAAATAATTAAATTTTTTCTTTGAATACCAATAGAAAATAATAATTGACTAATATAGTTGAAGGGAAATGATAAATTTGGAAAAATGGGTTTCTCATCTTAAGAAATAGGATGATGGAAATAATAATTTCAAAGAATCGATGGTGGAAAAAGATTTAAATAGAGAGAATAGGTTTATTTATTGGAGATTTTTTACTGGTAGTTAAGAATTAAACTATAGAGATAATGATGACTATGATATAATCATAATATCTCTACATAGAAAATATACACTTATATATTAACTTGCTTTATTGGAATTTGGAGGATGAATCTTTCATTAAGTATCAAATGGGTTTCAAGGAATATGAGAATCAGAACATGGTTTAAAAATTAATGATAAGAATTTCTAGGTCAAAGAAGGTGAGGGGGGAATGGAATTATAACTTATATATATTAATTTTTAAATATGTATTTCATAGGTGAAATATAAACCATTGTTTCTACCAAAAAGAGTGGAATTATGATAACTTTATCATTCTCCCACTCTATCTGAGAAACATAATTTTTACCAAACTGGATGGTATGATGATTTTGAAACTGAAAAATGTTTTTTATAGAATATTCAAATTAAAGTATCATGGATAGAACAATAATATTTTGGGGTTAAAGATCGAAAGGGATACAATAGTTGGAAGCATGGTTCCATTCTAGATGGTCTACTTTAGAATGATGATTGAAATGTTTTGGGTGACATGGTATGATTCTATATCAACTAAATGTGATGAAAACATTATGATATATAAGAATAAATCACTCAATATTGATGAAGAGGTATTGTAAATAGATAGCGTGAAATATTCACCAGTGGGAATATGCTTTATGTATGAAATGATTGGTATACAGTCACTTTTTTCTATTTTTATTGTAAGAAAATTCATGTCGCGTCAATGAAATGAACAATGATAAGACGTAAAGTTGATCTTTAATAAATTGAAAGGAATGGAAGTTAAAAAATTATGATTTGATGAGGGAGATTTGTTACAAGGTTTTATGGATATTGAATTCATTGGATATTTAGACACCTGAAATTGAACTACCAGATTCATGCTTTACTATGGAGTAATAATGATAATTTGTATGTGACAGATACAACATATTATCACTGTGAGTACAATTGATGCTAATAATGTAGTTGTAACATTAACTGGAAAAGAAATGGTGTGGTTTATTTTATTCTTGATGGAGGTCAAAATATGTTAAGAAGGTGGAAATATATTCAATGATAATATGAGTTTGACTCAGTTGGATTAAAATCAAAATTTTCATGCTAGGGAAAGTAGTATTTACCTAAAGTGTAGTTTCATCTATAATATGGTAGAGGAAATGTTCCAGGAGTTACAGGAGTTAATGAGAATAAAAAATCCCCTTGGCTGGTTAACTAATGTAATATTTCTAGAATTTTCATGGAAACACCATAAATTTGTGGGACTTGGGATAAGAGAAGGAGATAAAGAGAGAACATACACCTATAAATGATTAACTAGTTTTTTTGTTAATGGTTCTGAATGTTACTAAGGTTCCATGAGATAAGTATTTTATGGGGATATTATTGGGAGGTAACACATGTTTTAGTTCATATGTTTTATCTCAGATGATTCTGTTCACTAGAATATGGTGACTTGAAATTGAAATAGAATTAGGAGAAAAGGATCGAAAAAATAATAATCTAGAAGGTGGAAGGATCATTATAATTTGGTATCATATGATTGAGATATGATGTTCCTAATTTTCACATAGGTACGATCTACTCCAAAATAACTTCAGCTAATAAGACGGGGTCACTAGATTAGTATACCAGCGTGGACAATCATTCTTCATGAGATGTGATTATAGGAGTGAAATTTCATATTGCAGACCATATAGTACTCACTAAATAATTGATCAGGAAATTCATAGATGAGAGTTGAGGAGAATGAAATGTTCGATTTTTGAGTGAAGAAATATTGTGGGTATTATAAATTCATAGTATTATGTTTTTTTCACCTATATTTATGGTAATAATAGGAAATGAAGTATCAAATATCCTCTCATGTACGTTGGGCACATTGTTCAAATCATGTTAATCTCTTATGTTCTTTCATAATTGGAGCACCTCTATTGATTCCATTTTTATTCTTATTTTCTTATGAGTATCGGGTGACCTAGTGTAGTGTCTATGGTGCATAGCATCATATTCCAGGTACATTGAGATCAAATGGGATATTAGATGTGAAGTTGTATCTATTTTTAGTGGTCTAAGTGATGATACACATGATAACCAAAAGTATAAACTTATGATGATTTAAATCTAACCCATTTCCCCCTAGATAAATATTTTAAAGGGTTGGTCTATTTGGGTTCCCAATAATTCATAATAATTCATAAGATTACATAAATTTTATAATTAATACAAATAAAATATAATAAATCTATATTACATTATAGTAAAAAAGTAATCATTTCTTCACAATATAGTCATTAAATTTAATTATGGAATTAAAAATTATATTTCATATCTAAAAGTAGTTATACCTAATTAAATTTCATAAAATGGTTAAATTATGAGTATGAAATACCATTATACTTAGTGCTAGTCGTTCAGGTCATCTCAACTTAAAAAATATTAACCCAACCACCTGTCTCAAAGAATACAAATTAACCCAACTTATCCAATGTAGTTTGTATATATTTTTTAATTTTGTAGGTTAGTTAGTTTGGTTCATGTTGGGTTTTTTTTTGTAGTTTGTTTACACACCCCAATATAAAAAGGTAAGGATATTGCACCACCCCATAGTGTTAACCCCACCACTGCCCCACCCTCTAGATTAAATAATTACCCCACTTTTGATTGGGAAATATTTTTTTAGTTTTCCTTCATATTTCCCCCACATTTATTATCCTTTCCTGTATCTTATAATTTTTTAATTTTTAATATTATTTTTATTACAGTTTACTAAATTATATATATATATATTATATTATATTTATTAAATGAAAAGTAGTTATAGCACATCAATCAAGGGGTTCAATAATAATTTCACTATATCGTATATATTAAATTCATATTACACCATTTTGAAATAATTAAAAATCAATTAATGATTTTTTATTATTAAAGATTATTAATCTATAAATATGTTGTAGTAAATGATAAACCCCCTACCCACCTTGTAATTTTCTAACTAATCTATAATTATAATAATAAATGGTTCAAAAATAAATAAAAAGATATTGAATTTTTTTTTTAAAAAACATGATTTAAAGCTATTATTTGTGTTTTTTAATATTTATAAATTTATATATAACAATAACAACAATAACAAATTAACCAAAAAAATAAAAAATAAAAACCTAGAAAAAATTGAAATAACAATGAATAAAGAAATAATTAATAGGTTGGTGGGGGTTAAAAAGAAGATAAAAGTTTAAAAAATAAATCTTAACAGAAGAAAAAAAAAGTAAAAAATAAGATTATTTACCAATCATGTGGGGCAGTAATAATTACATGAAATACATGGGTATGTTAACGTGTAGAGGGTTATTGGTTTACTATCACCATTAATAAAACATAGGTAGAGATGTGATTGGGGGGGAGTTTTATTTAATAAAACTAGAAACGATGGGATATGATTAAAAACACCCATAAATTATGTTAAATCACAAAATGTAAAGTCTTTTCAATTAAAAATAAAATATTTTACCCACTTTAGCATAATATGTAGAAAAATTTATTTAAAAAATTAAAAACATTATACAATAATATAGATTAATAATTATAAATAATTTGTTATATGTAATAAATTTTTAGGGTTTTATTATATTTTATTATAATGATTTTATCTTAAAATAATTGATTTTATTATTAATATAATATAGTTCTGAAATAAAATTGTATGTTCCTATAACAATTAAATTGATAAAAAATTTATTATATATTTTATAATATTTTTAATTGTTTGCCATGTATTATTAGATGATTTTTATCTAAAAATAAAATGATAAATAAAATTTATTATAAATATAATATAAATTAATATTATAATATATATTTACATAATAATTAAATCGATAATGGAAATATTATATATGTTTTAAGTGTATTTTGTTTTTTATTATCAAAATAATTATTTCTAATAATTAAAATAAAAATAATAATTATTTATAATTACAATATAATTTTAAAATTATAATTTTTATTTATATAATATTTAAATCAATGTTAAAAATATTCCATACATTTTGATAACTATATTATAATTTACTATATTATTTATTTAAAAAATCAATGTAATAATTTTGTTAATAAATTATAAATATAATAGTAGTCAAAAATTATAATTTTTATTCATATAATAATTAAACCGATGATAAAAATGAGTTCTAAAATTGTTATATATCTTTGATTTATAATATAGTATGAATATAATGTAATTTTAAAAATAAAATTTATAATTATATAATAATAATATTGTATTTATAAATGTTAAGTTTTTCAAAAGTATTCTTTTAATATTCCATAATGTATTATTTCTTTTTTATTGAATCAATGTGAATAATAATAATTATTCTCTAATACGTTTATAAATACTTTTTCAATTACATGGATTTCATATAATCTAATATCACTTAATTAATCTCTAAAAGGCATAATGAAACCCTATACTAGGGTCAATCTTCCATTGAGACTGAAATCATTTATTAAAATATGAAGAACATGTATTCTTTCTACCAACGTTAATAGAATCCATTTTCTTCAAACACAAGTTTTATCAATATCATTACGAAGAATGGAAATGGATCCTTCAACCAATGTGTATCTATGGGTTGATTAATCACCAAACATTTGTGTGGATTCTCTGTAATTCTATGGCATGGTTATACCTCGTGAAGGAAATGAATAAGATGAAGAGTGGTTTATTAAGGAGAATCAATATGAATGTTTGTTTCCATTTTCATGCCAACCACAATCTATTTATTTTCTTTGTGAATTATCCTCATATACTGTTTGAATTTATATGAATATTACATAATAATCAAGTAAAGCATGATGTTACTATGTTTGAAACCGTTGCCTGGCATTTAACACTTAAATGTATTCAACATCCTTATATACATTTCCACTTATGAAATATTAATGATCAATGGTAGATGTTACAGATAATGATTTGATTGTTTACAATTAGTATTCAGTTTTCTTACAGAATTAAATAATATGACTCACAAATATCATATAAAGTTTTATATGAACATATCAAACAATATGATATTCCTTGAGGAAGTGGTACAATATCTCATTTCATCCATCACATTATTTCTTTCCATTATATATGATATATCTTGATGTTATAGAAACTATTATTATTCATGAATTCCAGGTACTCTATTTTTATAGTTTTATTTGGAAATTGATATCTTAAAATAGATATATCGTGTATTTGGTTGTCTTCCACTAAAAATGGTCATTATATAATTATAGAAATCCAAACAGTAGTTTGAAAGGCAATTACATCTATAACTAAATGTGTTTTGATTTATAGTTTTAAAATAAAAACACAAAATATCATTTTCATGAAACTAGATGATGATTTCAGACCCTTAAGTGAGATGCAGAATGTGAAATATGAATTTCCCATATACAGGCCAGCTATGTTAAGGGAATAACCTTACACAGGTTGTATAAGTTCAGGTAACTTCTTTTTTACCTTTATACAAATGACTTATGTAAAGGTAATACCCATACACAATGCTGTTTCATAACATTGGTATTCTTTTAACCTTGTGTTGAAGGTCTCCATAATGGCAACCTTATAATTATATTTACAAAAAAGGATTATGTAATGGTAATACCATTATTTAATGGATTTTTCATTATGGAATCACCCTTTAGAAAAGGGGTTTCCACAAGGATCATTGAGTCTTTACCATTATGCATAAATGTTTTAGACCCGCTATGTAAAGTCCTCTGATGTTTACCTTTACACAAAAAATAAAATATTTAGTGTATTATTTAGAGAAGGTGTTACATAATGGTAATACCTTTACATGAGAGATTTTTGTAAGGGTAATATTCTCATCACCTTTTCATAGGATTTAAAAAATATCAGTTACTCTTATGTAAAGAGTCTATGTAATAGTAAAATGGGGTATACCCTTATGAAGAATAGGGGATCCACGTAAGGGTAAACAAAAAAATGTATCAATTTTTTTTAAAATTACACGTATTAATTGTTTAAAAATTATTATTAATCATGTTAAATGGTAATTTTTTATATTTCTATTTATAATTATTTTATTAATAAATTAATAAAATTTTAAATTTTTATAATTAATTAAATATATTTTTATAGATCATTTTCCAAAACAAAAAAAGGTCAATATTTTTAAAAATAGATTTTCAATAATAAAATTTTATGCCTTATAATCAATATATAAATTTTCTTTATAATTCATATGTGGTGATTTATAATGTGTTAATAAATTACAAAATATATGATATTTATATTTTAGAAAAAAAAATATATTAGATGTTCAATTATACTTTTTTTAATTCCTAAAATATCAAATAAATTCATTTTAATATAAAATATTAATGGGTTCACAATGAAATGGTTATAAATTTTTTACATTATTCCAAATTTATAAAATTTTTATAATTATCATTTATTTATAAATAGTTCATAAATCAATCATGTATTGGAAAAATAATTTTTTTAAATTTTATTGATGTCAAAACTTTATAAATGTTTTATGAAATATTAATATTGTGTATTCTAATTGTTATGATACATTTATTATATGATGGAACCATGTATATCATTCAAGTATTGTTATCATGAAATTTATTTTTCCTATGCCATGACCTCAGTTTGTGATTTGAGTAATGTACTGGATAATAGTTGTTGAGTATAGTTTTTCCAAACTTGGTGTTTGAGTTTTCATGAATTTGATTCCCTCTTGAGTAAATTGTCTATGGGTAGATGGATATAGGGTCGGAACCCCTAATTTCATAGAGGACTTCCATGATAATGAAATTGAACGGGGTTGGATATATGCCACTTTTAGATTACTCTTGTGGATTTTGTAAATCATAATGAAATACATAACTTTACATGAAACATTCTAGTACCTTTTCCATATGATGAATTTCGATATCTATGAATATATTTGACTTCTATTTTAAGGCGATTAAATAGAATTGAGGGTTGTGTAAATAGTTACACATTATTGTGGTTTAAACCAAGGATTTATGTTTTTGGAATAGAGATTCCAAAACAAAATTATCAAAATCATATATATATATATAATAGAAAAAATCATTATAAGATAATTATTATATATGATAAATAGTTTTGAATTTAATAATCATATGATTTTTATTAAATTGTTTTGACTTAAATGATGAAAACTCCAAAAATACTATGTGTGATATTCCTTCTAAAACAACCCTTTTGAAAACCTTGATCATCTGATCTGGTATGTAATACCAAAGTTGGGTGCCCATAGATTATCTTTTTAAAGGAAATAAAGGATTGATAACATTGGAACACCCCTGGTTAGGTCATTCCAAAGTTGGGTTACCTTGTATTTTCCTTTGTTTTCATATTATCGATTATTATTTTGGGATACGCTAATCGGAAGACCCTAAAAGTATTTGGTTATAGATGAATAGAGTTCTACGAATCCATATGATTGATTAAGATAAAGGGTTATCCAATAAAATATCTAAGTGTCGCCACTATTGTGAGTTGGATGATTCCATACCTAAATAACTAATTGGTGAGAGAAAATCCAAAGCAGACTCATTTCATATTAAAATATGGCTCGTGGATCCCTAAATGAATATGATGTATGGGAGAAACATTTTTAGTGGGATCACTTTCATTAATATTCTTTAGTGAAAAGATATAATATATTATTTTCATCGAAGAATTTTTTTATAGATAAATTCATCATCATAAACAAATTTAGATTTTTTTTAATCCTTGAAATGGGGTTTTTAATGTAAGAATGTCTAAAGAGTAGTATCTTATTAAAATATCTTTAGAAATAGGTATATTATATGTGTTAGAAATGTTTAATTCAAACTAAAGTAGTATTGAAGTTGTTCAATAAGAATATCAATATGGTTATGATAGAATTTAATGATTTATTTAAGGTTTCAGAGACAATTTATTCTAATTGAGCTAAATAATTTGAGTTTTATATACTCAATATGATTGTTTATGATGATTGAATGTGTTTGGAGAGACTGAAGAATTCAAATATGGATTATTCTAGTGATAGGTTCTATTTTATTATCATTTATGTAAATTTTATTTCAATATGAATGAATTTAATAATTTTTTTCCCAACATTCTCAAAGTATTGTGAATAGTTGGACTAGGCACATGATATATATGTTATGGTTCTTTATAGGTATCAAAAGGAGGAAAAAGATCAAAATAAGAAGAGATAATGTTGGAAAGGCCAATAATATCTATTCAAGCTGTTGGTTAAGTTTATTTAAATCCCGATGGTATAATTATGAATGAAAATTGATTCCATGTGATGGGATTATATATAATACGTGATGGGGCTTAGTAACATCATGAAATGTTCATGTTAGGTGTTAATATTATATTAAATTAATTCTTCAATTTATAAGGGTTTTTGAAACTGATTGTATGTTTTAGATGTGTTGTAAATATATATGAGTTAAAAATCATATGAATAATTATAAGATCATTAATTTTTATTAAATTTATAATGTAAATTGTTTCTACATAATAAATTTGAATGTAGCAATAATTATGAAACATGGGTGAATCTATGTAAAGGAAGTGTATCTTCATCTTACATTATTATATGATAAGAGGTGTTAATAAGGATTTGTTATGGACAACATGAGTTTATTAATTATATGAAATAGGTTAATGAATAATTGAATTTTAGAACATGTGAAGAAGATACAAATAATAGTTTTTTATATAGGATATAGTGTCTATCCAGAAATTTGTTAAAATATCATTCAATTTGATTCCCACTGATAGAGAAACTTTTTAATGAATAAATTATTATTATTCAAGAAAATAATCTTAACACATTGAATACTAGATGATATATAGAAACAATGTATTATTTATCAAATAGTCTGGCTATAAAGAAATATGTTTTATTTCATTACACAAATACATTTGTGTCAAATATTAAGAAGATTTTAAATGAAAGATAGAATGTCTATGGGACTATTGGGAGTATGATTGTACATATATAAGTTCAATGTCAACAAATAAAATATTGTTCCTAGTGATTATTCACTCCATATCTGAAAGAATTATAAAATGTGTAGTAATAAAAATTTTAGATAGTCTCATTTAGTTATTATGATAAAGTGAATATCATTTTTCTCAACTAACATTTTATTGATTATTTACTTAATATACAAAACATTTATGTGTTTAATGGAAAATAAAAATTTAAAGAGTTACATTTAGTTACCATAACAAGTGAATATCACTATTCTTTAAAGCTTTATATCTTCCAATTAATGATTTGGATATCAATTTATCGTAAAAGATTTTATGATATGATGGTATTGTGATAATTTAAATAGTTACATTATTTAAAAATTATTTCATGGAATAATTTTTCCGGAAATTATTCTAAGGATAGTGATGATATAATTTAATGGAGCTCTTAGTAAACCAAAGAAATATAACATTAGAACGTTTGATGTTATGAATTTAAGGATTTTAAATACATGTTCAATGAAATTAACATAAGGAATATGATTTATATGTCTCACCATTGTTACAAAAATATTTCATTATAAATGTTACTCTTTAAGTGTTTAGTTGGAGTATTCTATAATATGTTCATATAGGCATGTGATGAGAATTAAATATAGATGTATTTTTCAAGAACCATTTATTAAAAAACAACCTGAATGTCATGCATAATCTATTTAGATTTTTTTTTAATTTTTATAAACTAATTATGTAATTAAAGCAATGAAATATGAAATAGTAATTCATTTATGTGGGTTGTAACATTACATTTCATGAATGGTTGAATGATAAATATCCAATCAATGTAAAAAATTCATCGATTTTCACTGACCAAGGATAATTATGGAGTATAATGGGTTGTAATGATTTGTAATGGTTAACATGAATAGATCCTTGTTTCTATTATAAAGGGTTTATAATATGATATGAAGAATATATTATTAAGGAAGTATGTAGAGACTTATTACTTGGACTTATCCAAGAATTTATATGTAATTGAATTTCATACTGTCATAGTTATTCTTAGAGGTATATGATTATTATTAATGCATCTTACCAGTGGTTTCAATGATACCTAGAATGATAACCTTCAAACATTGACACCCTAATTACATAAGTTAGCATATGAACATCTCTAATATATAGGTGTTTGGGTATGTAGATGATTGTTTCTTCATTGGGATTGAAACCAATATGAGATGACTCTAATTTTATGGAACACAAATTCATCAAGACAATGATTTAATTAGTGTGAGGAAATGAATTTACATGCTTAGTTAACAAAAATATGATGTTTTGAACTACTTGGAAACGTTATATGTTATGTAATTATCAGATATATGAATGAAACATGATGTACTAATTAACATGTTCATTCTTTTTCAGAGAATCCATTATTGAAGAAAGATCAGTATAGATTGAAATGTTCCATGTCTAGTAGTCACATAATAAAATGGAAAAGTGATTATTTATGTATAAATATTATTCATATGATCCATCCTATGGTGGAAATTTCTATATTTATATATGATTATTTTTACTGGATATCACACCATAACCCTTAGTTTTTGGAGTAGCAATGACATTTTACTAGAGGAATATCATTCCTTTCATCTATTAAAGTTGGATTTCATAGTTATTTTGAAGATTCAAAGGGTTGAAAGGTCACAAAGTTATTTCCATGGATAAGGATAATACTTTGGATAATTTGCTGGTTCAAAATGAAGCGCGTTTGATGAAAAAACTCATTCAAAAGAGTTTTGATGGATTTGAAAAGAGTTTTGATGTTTTTCATAAATTATTTATTAGATACATATCCAAATGGGAGATTGGTGGATGTTCACAAAAATTTAAATGTGTGGGATGAATGTACACATTAATATGATGCATGAGATATATATATATAATATTATATAATATATATTTTTACATTAAATATATTCCTATGATGCATGAATATTCCATTAATGCGACCCATGAATTATGTATATATATATATTATTTAATTCTCCCCAATGATTTATAAATAAATTAAAATCCAATATGTATGTGTTAAATGATTTGAATTAAATTTGTTGATTTCATTCAATTAATAATATCCCAATAATCATAAATTGATATGATGTATTTTATATACATTACGAATTTGGTATATAAGATGATGTGATCCTATCTTATGTGTGGTTATTTTTTGTGCAATGTGTATTAGAATATTCCAAATCCCTATTCATCAAAATAACTATTCATCTATACAAAGAAGGTTCTTTAACCTCTTCCGTTTTTTTAGAATAATTATAATATAATTGTTGACCCATTTATTGGTTTATTCCATTTTTGGATGTGTGATTTCATTAATTTCACTTTGTTATCTTCTCAAATATCCTCCATGGAAGGAATATAGAATCCACTACTATTCATAAATTTTAGGTACTATGCTTTTATTGTTTATTTACATGATGATATGATAAAGATTGATGTTCTAATTTTTTTGGGTTTTCTTTCACTAAAAATAGTCATTATATTTTCATAAAAAAATCCATCAATTTTATTCATTGGGGTGATCTTTTTTTCCGTCGACCATTCATGTTATTATAATCTTTATAGAAAGGATAATACGTAGCGGTCTTAGTTCCCCTATTGATAATACCATACGGTGTTTTAATTGATTTTTTGGTTCTAAATGTGATTATATATTTATAAATGCTTGTATATTTGGAGACATGTTTTGATTCGATTTGGTACCGATCATTGGTTATAGTTGGGGATGAATATTTTTTAGTAATTATAATATTGCGAGAGACCACACTTATCTATTTGGCCTTATATATTTTGGTGAACTAGTATAAATCCACTTATATAGTCTTGTCTCATTAGATGTGATTCAAATAATGGGTATTTGTTATAAATATTATTTCATATATGAATTGACTTATAGAGTTGGGTGTGGCATAATTTATTTAAAAACATGGGTCTTATATTGGTGGTGTTAATAGTGATCCTTGGGTTTGAATATTGAGTCACATTTTATAGTTTTGGTCTCATCCCTTTCTTTATTAACTAAATCAACCAATATCTTTATTGGGGGGGATAAAGAATTATACTAGAGTGTATTATAAAAAAAGAATATAATTTACCATTTTATTTAATTAATTTAATTATTTTTAATCATTATATCTAAAATTAGGTAAGAAATATTATGTTTTTGTAAAATTTGGATTTAGTATAGGTGCATCGTTAGCAGATAGTTATTGTAAACACTGAAAAAAATTGTGAAAATGAAAATGTTTTTTTAATAGGTAACTATAAGGTAGGTTAATGATTGTTATATCCACATTCCCTACCTAAGTGGTGTTCCATAGGTCCTCCAAGTTGAGGCACATGATTAGTGCATGGTATAGACAACTATGTGGCCGAACCATGACCAATGTCCAATGCATTAAAATTAAAATTTCACCATTTCTATACCCCAGTTTTAAACCTTAATTGACTATCCATCTCCTTCCTATCTCAATTTTATGATGCACAAGGAATCCCAAGAGACTCCTCACTCGTGGATCTATTCCCTTGACCTCACCATGAAATTGATCCCTTCCCCATGTAATTTTAAGCATGATTCATTTTAGTTAGTTTTATAAATTATACCCCTCCTTATTAATTTAATATTATATTGAATTTTATTTTCTCCAATCCTCATAAGACACAATATTAGTAATATAACTGAAAGTTATAACTCTATTTGATGAACTTGTATACCTAGGGTTTCTGAGAAATATCTTTAATCCTATTCTGTAGAAGTGTGTCAAATAATATGATTTTCTATCTATTTAAGGTAGGCTCACCATTGCATTAGCCTTTGAATTTGAGAAAAATTACTTATTTCATATTTTACTCAATGTCTTTGATACCTAATGATATTACTAAATATGTTTAAGGATAATGTTATAAGAAAATAAAGTTCCACTTAATTTTCATTTCAAGGAAAATAACTTTTCCTAATTTAATTTTTTTGTAAAAATATGTTTTAATTGACCACCCACACCTTGGGTATGATATATTTCCCAATCAAATTAATAGTGGGATTTTAAATTTTTGTAGTGTGTTTTGGTCTTAAAATTTATTTCCTAAAGGGTGATTTTTTTTAATACATTTAATGGGTCTTTAAATAAGTTTTTAAAACTACAAAAATGTTTCGATTGTTTTATATTTTTTTAAATTACTGATCATTATAGTTATATTTTTTTTCAAGAATAATTATTAGGAGGACCATTCTATACCTTTAATGAATTTATGTGTGAGACTCTAACCTCATATAATTATTTTTTTTATTTTATATGTTAGAGGTGTTTTGGTAATATTTGATCAATGTTTCACACAATTGTTATGTTCTTGTTTCTTTTATAAAAACATAATGAGAGACATGAATACATGGGTCAGTAAATATATATGGGGATGAGGATTCCTCGCTACTAGATATAATAGCGATGTATGTATTTGCCTATCCATCCACTGGATAGTTACATTTTATTAGATTCTTTCCACTAGTTGAGTATATTACCATAATTAGGGATGTATAAGTTTTATGTATCCCTTGACTTGGTGAAACAATAGTGTTTCTACCATGTTTTATATTGTAAATTATTGTTCATATGAAATTTTAGTCATCCTTGTGACTGTGTTTATTCATTTTTATTACATTATTTCATGATCGTAAATTCATTTTTAAAAAATTTGATATAATGAAATTCATATTTAAAATGTTGTCTAAAAGTAGATTTTTTATTATGGTTTTAATAATTTTTTCATTGAACTATAAATATCATAAAAGTGATAATTTCCATTAAAATAATGTAACAAATAATTTTTTACAAAATTATTCAGGAAATTAGATTGGATTTTATGGACTTATGTAAGAGAATAAAATATTTAATAATTTATTTCAAAATATAATGAAATTGATCTTTTATGTAATGATTACGCCTGGGTTTTGGTTCTTCATTGCGTAGAAATTGATAGTTTTTATAATAGTGAATATTATATCACATTATTAGGTTTTTACATTCATCCCTTGACATGTTATAGATCATTGTTTGGATTAGAAATTTATGGATAACTTTGGCCATTGGGAGTTTAGTTGGTTGAATTTTGTTTTTATTTAGACATATTTGTAAAATCGAAAAAATATAACATTCCTATTTTCCTTTTCAATAATTGGTGGTGAATTATACATGAAGATAAGTTGTGATGGATTTCATGTTCTATTTTTATATATGTAGTTGGACTTGATCTGAGGGATTTCATTAATTTAAATAATTAAATATTTCTAAATTATACTTGTTCTTTTTTTTCTCCAACAAAACCTATAATGTACAGAGTGGTAATATCCTTTTTTATTCTATTATAACATATTTTATGTGAAAAAATAATTTCCCACAATTAAATTTTACGCTAATGATGCTAGTTATCAACTTCGGGGGATTATAGATCCCCCTCGTCACCTTTAATAGGTGAAATCAAGTGTTTGATGGATATAAGACATGGTTGGATCATGAAACTTCATTCTATTATATATAAATTTCTAAAATATATTTAGATCTCCTTAAAATTAATTTATTATGTCCATATTGGTTCAATAACATCTAAATACACTAGGTATGTATTTTTTCTTATATTTTCCACTATATTGATCATCACATAAAAAGACTCAGGGAGTGTAGAAATTTATAAGAACTCCCACTCATATACTCCAATTCTCACCACCACTCACTAAAACTGGATTTAGATCATATTTAAGTAATTTTTTGTGATATTTTATTTTTCTTCCCATTTTTTATCCTCATTTTGAACAAATTTCTCAAAATGAACACTATATTCATTGTGTTCGGCTTCTTATACAGGTTAATGAGGGTCTTCACAAGTTATAATGTGGTTTCTACTTCCCATAAGTTATAAACCATATTTTGAGATATTTATATATGAAGTGACCCCAATTATTTTATATATATCATATCATATTCTTCTTTATTCATGGATTTCATCTTTATTCCCATAAATGATATATCCATGTCTTTCTATAGTAGACAATCCTCCACCCACATTTTCCATAAACTAAATTCTGTTCCATAAAACTTCTCCACCCTAACCATAAAGTCACATAATTCAATTCCTATTAATATTAATAAACTACCAATAAATGTAATAATAACTAATATTGATCAATAAGTTTGAACCAAAATATCTCCTATATGGATGACGTCACAATGATACTAGTAAAAAATCTCTACAACACATTCACCAGTGAATGATTTTCTAAAACCATAACTGAATTACGATTAAAAAATGTTGGGATCATGTATATCATTCATTTAAGACACTATAATATAGCTAATATAACATAAAATGTTTAAAAAATGAATATATCTGATCTCACACAATTATTTCTAGAATAAAGAAGACGCATCACACCAAAATCAGTGTACTATAACACACAAACTCTAAAATAATGGAGGTAATATTATTGGAATACAAATTTAAAAATAATTAATGAAAAAATAACAAAAAAAATTACATGGTTATTATTTGAGACCTACTATATAGGGGAACAAATATTTGAATAAAAATTACATAGAAGATAATTATAATAGAACAATTTTGATCATGTTGTCTATCCCACTCTATAAACTAGGACCCAACTGGTGCATGCAATAGTAATTTACTCCTTATATTCATGAGGAGATGTCCCCTAGATTTGATTGATGTGTAAACCCCTTCATTGAATCAAACACTTACGCTACCTCAAATCCCACTTCTAGTACACTTTTATCACATCAAAAAATACCATGAAATGACTCTTCTGTTTCCTAGATCTAGCATTATGCATCTCATTTTTCCACACTTATTCCACCAATTCGATTTGAGGGACATGAAATACATTTTATTATTCTTTCTATACATTCTGGTCTACAAAATATGGTATAAATAACTTCTAGTTAACTTGACTTTACAATTTTTGCTCAAATATTTACATCAATGTTATGAATATTAGTCTTTTAAAAGTTATTCTGATATTATTATAAATTTCATATCATGAATAATGTTTTTCACAATTGGTCAAAACCTAATAATATGAAACATAGACCAATGAAATCTTATCACAGTCACCCTTCTCCTTGATTAAGTGGTACATTATGTCGGTATGTTTTGACTTCAAATTTTAAAAAATATTCGTTTAAATATTGATTTCACATAGGTTGTCACAGAAAATCATCATTGGGTATGATACATTGACTCTCATTTATTAAAAATTAAAATTTACTCATATAATATGTTTCATGAATAATTATTCAAAATCATATTTTTATTTTTCTTTTGGTGAATATGATTTTTTTCTTCTAACAATGTTAAACAATTCACCATCTTCCACTAACAAATAAAACTATAGAAGTATACATCTAATATTCCATATATACGACCTAATTAGCATCATATATATATAACTATTAATTTTTTTAATCATATATAAAATAAAAAATATATATTCCATTTTGATTTAGTGAAATATTTTCCGCCACCACAAGATTATACTTCTTTCAATTGATTTGGAATCTAGTACAATGTTTAATAGAAAATTTATTGTAAGATGATGTTGTTATCAAATAAATCAGGATACGAATAATACTATATTACCATATTTGGTCCAACTCCTTAATTAAGCACCAATATACAACTTGGTTATAAGTACTTTAGTAGAAGATACCTCTATTGATTCCTAAAAAACATATTTAAAAGATAAGAAGTATAATTCTCCTATGAGAGAAAGATGTAACCTTCAAAATTTGTGACTTCACAATATAAATATTATATCACATCCCGAATTATCAATATCTCAATGTGTTTCCTATTTTAGGAAACAAATTCTTTACCTGATGCATCTTGATTTCTAAAAAAATTATATCATCAACTTACACAACCAAAATGAGTGAATTTATGTCATGTATATTGATATTGTGATTATAATCCACCTTTCATTTTAGGAACTACATAAAAATTTATCTATAATCCAAATTTTTATAACATTACAAGGGGAACACATTGGAGACTATTTAATACTTATTTTTATTCAAAAGTTTAGAAACATCACCATTATAGATAAACCCCTTATTTTATTAAATATTGACTTATTTTTCAAAGTATACATTATAAATATATACATTACATCCATTTGGTAAACCATATAATTCATTTCATAATAAATAAAAAATATTATTATCTATTCAAGCAACCCAATTGGATAAAATTTCAAAAAATTAATTACCTCAATTTGATAATATCCATTATAATCATGATTGGATTTGTGCCATGCCACATCTCCGTTCATGTTGAGTATATTCCTAAAAACCAATTTTTCCTATTTCTGGCATATTTTTATGAAATATATTTCCCAAGTTTCATTATTCTAAACATGATTCATATTTTCATTCATTTATACTATATAATCCTTGTGTTTAAAATATGGTTCATTTTTTCTCTGTTTACCTGAAAAATAAATGATGATATGATTGGAATTCCATAGTTTCCTCTATGTTTGAAAACCACTGATACATCCTCAAATAATTTTATTCATCTCCATATGATTCGTACGTCTAATTAAAATTGTTTTTCTTCTATGAGGGATTCTTAACCTCATTATATTTCAAAATTAATAATTTATTTTAAAAAATTTCCTTCTGCGTCACATTTACTCCAATATTTTCATACATATTATCTTTTATATTCATCCATTTAATCATTAATTTTAAATTATGTATGTGAAGAATTTTTATTTCCTAAAATAATTACATTTCTGTCTTCAATAAAAATTCTCATATCACTGTTGTAACACCAATAACTCATTCCATTGGGTATATATTCCAAAAATATACTTTAATCATCTCTCATCATAATTTCCAAAATGGCTCCATCTAATATTGATTTATAATGAATATTTTTATACCATAAGGATTCTTATTCATTTATTAATTCGAAACCATAAATGAAAAAAATAATTAGTAAAAAAAATTAGAGTATATATCAGTTAAGAATATAGATATCCATTGTAGTGTCTTGTCTTTAAAAAAATTTCAAATTTCCTTTCCCTCATATCCTGGTTGTTCTAATTTCCACCATTCTTTTATTATTTTTATCAAAGAATCAATATTTTGTGTAATTTATGGAGAATTTTATTTACTTTTTATTCCATGATTCTTAAGATATGACTCAAACCATTCATTATTATTTTAAGACCCATCATCTGACTAAAAACCATGTTAAAACATCCCATTTTTTCAGACTAATTCTCTATGTATTTTTTTATTCTCTCTAGATATTTTGATTTACACGACAAAAATAGATATAATATATATGAGTAAAATAATAAACAAATTCATTAAATACCTATCTATATTGGTTTACATTAAAATACATAGACCAAAAACATCCATGTGTATTAACTGATGTTGGTTCATTTTCCTGATCTATATTGGCTTGTGGCTCTTGTTCACTATTTTTTCTTTGTGACATGTATCCCATCCTACGGGACATTCATGTTGTATATTACGTTTATTCCCCACCAATTCATGTTTGAAAACTTATCATTTTTTTTCCAAAAATATATAAGTTTAATAATCTATGGTTGATTCCCCTCTTTTATACTAATTATGAATTGTTTTCATAGTTATAAATTTGAAATATAATATCACATGTTTCAAATACCTTCAACAATATTTTACCATACTTAAAAATTATAATGACAAATCCATACTTTTTAAATATATTCTTATTATCAATGTCATAATGATGTGAAACCGTCAATAAATTTTTTATCTACCTATTGAAAATAGTAACCTCATTGGATTTAAGTATGTTTTAAATAATTTAAGTACATTTAAATATGATTACATTAACTAATAAATATTTTTTGAAAGTAACAGTTACTCCATCATTTATTTTAATTAATTTTACAGTTGTTTTATTTCCATTCTCGTGCGATGAAAAAAACTACAAAGTATCTGATTTTCCTCTCCTTTTACATCATTGAATGAAACACCAAACTTAATGGTTTTCCCTAAATTAATACTCCTGTTTATAGATTTATAATTTTATCCTTTTAATAAAAATGAACTATTATAATTTTTCATAATTGTTTGGTAGTGTTTCTAGGTCGATCAATATTCTCCTATGTTTCATTAAGATAATTGAATGAATTTAATTATACATTGTATTTCGGATTTTCTCATGGATGAGATCAAGTAACTTCTAGTTGAATCCACATTGAATAATGTAATATCATGGATTAGGTAAGTGATAAATTTTATAAAAATAGATTAGATTAATGGGAATAAACTCCCCACCAAAAATATTTTCCACCAATTTGAAATATCCTTTTCTAAAAAATATATTATTCAAAATCATCATGTTTTTATTTATTTGGATTGATATAAACTACTTATTTTAAAACATGTAATGATTAAGATATTTATATTAAACCATGGGATTTAATTTGTGGTTATACTCAATTTCCTTCTTCTCCCACATTTCATTACATTATAAATTTTCATTACAACCATTAATGTTTTTAGTAGGTGGTTTCACTTTCTAGGGTTATGTAGTTACATTCTTCCCATTATTTTCATTATTGTCCCCATTTATTTTTGAGTGTCCAAAAACATAGTACATGGTACCGTTATAAAATAATCCATTTAATTAGTGGAATTAATACCATTATCACCAATTTTGGATCATTCATCGACAATACTAAATAAACATTGTAATATTTGGAGATTACTACTCAAAGAATTTTATATATCATCCAATTTTTCCTTTATATCTTAATATTTTATAATGAGAATTAATATCAATAGTATTATCACTAAATTGAATTATTTCATTAGTTTCACCCTTATTACTTTTCAATAACACTTTAATATCAATAATGTAATTGGATTTTTATTCATCAAATTTTCTTATTAGTCAATAATTCATAGATTTCAAATAATTTTTTTCCCTCTCAAGATCATAATTTTCAACAAGCATACAATTATCTCCATCCTAAATTAGAACTCTATTAGTTTTTCATTATCAAAAATTTCATCTTCTTAATTTTTATACTCTTATTAATCACATAAGTGATATTTGGAATGGTATAATATAGACATAAAATCCATTATCAATTTATCATTTATTTACTCGTGATCCCTTTCACTATCCTCATTACAATATATTGAGTAACTATTGAAGAGAATGTTTTTGTTACATGTAGGGATTACATTTCCCTTTACATTGAATGAATTTCATTAATTTAAACAAATAACCACCTTTTCTATTTCATTATAATATTTATGGATAATTAACATTCTCTTCTTCTTGTTTCTTCTTAAGGAATATAGGTTAATGTTTTTAATCTATCCACAATTGAAACAACTTAATAGAAATTTAAATTTATGTTTACCTTTTCCAAATTGCATGAATTTGAGAATAAAGATATATATATTTATTAAAATACATGGAATCTTCCTTAACATAGGAATCTACCTTAGGGGAGTTCTATTATCAAAATATATATACAACATTTTATTGTTTTAGAAGTAGTATACTATCCAGATTATTCTTTTGTTCATAATGTTTCCCCTATTCACATATTGTAAGAAATATGAACATTTTAACATTATCAATGGTCCAATAATCTTATTTTTTATCCTCAAGGGATGAATTATTTTTAGAAAAATTATCTTGGAGGATTTTCCCCAATTTCTTCACCTTTATAATATTTATATGAATTTCCCCACAGACTCATATCGAGATAATTATTTGTAACTATATAATAAATAAATCATCCACTATTTCATCTTTCCCCATACAAATACCCATAAATGGAGCCATGTATGTTTGTAACCATGAATTAATAACATTTATGTCTATGTCTTGAATATCATGAAATTTCATCCATAATCCATTTTTTCACCATGTCATTTTCAAAAAAATACAAATGTGAGAGGGATTAAAGTAAACATTTTACACTCTAAAATTAGCATCAATATTATTCATAACAAGGAAAATATATGTTTTCCAATATTTTAGAATATTTAAACAATTGTTAGTGGTGTTAGGAAAGACTATGTAAATGGAGAAGTGTTATGGAATCATCCTCTCCATCCATAAATGGAATCCATTTCAATTTTACAAAGGAATTAATTTATTCCAAACCTATTTTGATGAATCCACATTTCTCATTGATCAAAAGTAAAATTGAGGAAAAAACAAATATTTATAGGGATATCTAAAACTATTTTATGAATCATATGATACAAACTAAATGGTATAGAAGATAGTAAACCACCATTAAAAAGGGGTGACTCGGTGGATGACCAAAAACACCAACTCTAAACAATGATTCATCATCATTAGTTGGCACATATAGGTACCATGCCTATACATCTTTTCACGAGATTGTTTTCTGAGTCCCATGCTTTGGTGGAGGCCTTTTAATGCTGATTTGCTTGGAAGAGGCAGGACCAGTATTTCCTTGGGGTTCTCTTTGCTGTTTTTTGGTTGTTTGATGGACTTAGGGTTTCTCACTTCCCCTTAAATGTGTTTTGATAATAAAATAAAAAATAATTTTTAGTCAGTCAATTAGAACATATAAATCTTGATGTAGATGATTCAATTACGAAAGATATGTTGAGTCAATACGGTTTTCCTTATGACATTTTCATTCCTTCTTGTTTTGAAAATCACAAACACCTTATCCTTAAAACAATCAGATTTTACCCTATATTTTACTTATGTAAGGAAAATTTTCTTACTCAAGGAAATATACCCTTACCTAGAATTCATTGTTCATATCAATATTTTTTTCGTATGTATATAAATTAGATTCATATCTAAATCCTCAAAATCATATAATACATAGATATAAATCACTCTGTTTTAGGATCTGAATTCCTATTACGAACTTTTATGATGTTCTACTTCGAATTCCCTGTTATGAACATTTATGAAGTTCAACACTGAATTATATTTACGAACTTATATAAAGTTCTAACTAGAAATTCTGATTAAGAGTTATGATTTCAAATTCTCATTATGAATTCTGATGTAGAATTATGATTACGAATTCTCATTAAGAATTGTGATGAATAATTCTGATTATAAATTCTAAATATGAATTCTGAGGATGAATTCTAATTATGAATTCTCATTACAAATTTTGATGATGAATTCTGGTTACGAATTCTCATTATGAATTCTGATGATGAATTCTGATTACGAATTCTCATTATGAATTCTGACGATGAATTTGGATTAAAAATTTTTATTACAAATTATGATGAAGAATTCTGATTTTGAATTCTCATTATGAATTCCTTAGTAAAACATAATCCGAATATGTCTTTATTATAGACACCAAATTCATTTTCTGGTTAGACTCCAAACATTATCTTTCAGTACTCCAAACATTCATATTTCCTTCATTCCGAATATCAGTTTTAGTTATGCTTTCACTTGTTCTATTATAATATGATGTCGTGCCATCAGTTATCAACTGACCATTGTTTGAGTGACACGTGTACAGGTCCCTATGAAATTCAAGGAAGAATATGACAGTTGGAGGAGGGAGCCAACCGTTGGAGCTGAGCCTATAAATATGGGGTCATTTGAAAAGAGCAACGACACATGACAACATCTTTGACATCAGTGCTTAAATGTTGTTGATCTAATTTCTAGAGAGAGAGGCTATTATAAACTCTCAACGCTTCGTACAAAAAGTTTGAATAGCTTGTTCAAACATTGCTTCATATAGACTTGCTTCGTCTGAATCCAATTGTTGTTGTGAACAATCGAGGGCTTACGGGGATAGGAAGACAGAGTTACCGACTACCTGATATTTGAGGGCTTACAGGGATAGCAAGACAGACTCCGATCTTCGTATTGAGGGCCTACCCTAGTGTGGGTAAGAAAGACTTTCCTGAAAGTATAAATCAAGGGACCTCTTATCCTAGGTTGTTGGATACCCTTCTATTTGGGTTAAAAGAGTTAATTTTTGTTACTTGAAGTATTACTAATTTGTTTTCCGTTGTTCATTTTTTATTGTTAAGGAAAGTATAACATTATTATACTTCCTTACTTGTACTCTAACTTAGTTAGATTCTATACGCTTTAAGGTAGAATCTTAGTTGGTGTAAAATTTTGTTAAGTTTCATTTCCGGAATAACTTTTCCAGAATCAAGCATGTCAATAGAATATAGAGGAGTTGTAAATTTTGACAATGCAAAATTTCCTTAAGGAATTTTAAAGTATACAATTCACCCCCTCTTGTATTTGAGCATCTCATACTTATATATTAGATACTACATTTGGTATTATAGAGTATATCATACTCATACATACCATCTCAACAAGATAGAATGATAAATAACATACACAACATAATAGAGAATACACGGTTTTCTAAATCTTGTTTTCAAGTGGGTAATCCCAGGTTTGAAATGGTTGAAATCCCACTACACAAATTCCTATTTTATTACGTATAAGAACATGGAAATGTGTATGGACTGGGCCATGAATTCCAAATTTTAGGAAATATAAAAACACCAAAAAATGAATAATATTAAATTTCTCAACCAAAAGATCCCCACGAATTAATATCACGTGTGAAACATTTTACTCCTCCTCAGTCCCAACCAAAATTCTATTTGAATGGTAACATAGTTACATCATAATTTACTCACATTTATATTCTAATTTCTCTCCCTATGGTTCAAGAAAATACCATTCTATTTATATAGTATTTTTGAACATTATAATTGTGATATATCTTATAGAATGGCCTATATTTCTCTTTGATCTAAAAATTAAATCACAGTAATCTTGTGTCTTTATGTGAAAAAAATTGAGAAAAGGTTCCTTGAATTGCATCGTGACCACTTTTACCCCTCCAATCAAGTGAAGTACCAGAATTTCAAAACCAAGTGAATCTAGTGTGAAATAATTTATTACGGTGTGGTATTCTGATTTATGATCCAAGATCAGTGATTTTTTTGACCAATATGACACCAAAAATCTATGTTCTCTATGACAATATTTAAAAAACACTTTATAATTCCTTGAGTATAGGATCCATGGTGTAATTTTCTATACAATGGTGTAAATTTCATGTATAGTGGAAACCACCTTCCGAACCTCTTCTCATTCACAATACAACAACTATTACTATGACATGTAGAATCTAATAAGGAATATAACTCTTCTTCTATATCTAATTTTTATGGATTACTTTTAACCTCACATAGTAATTAGTTCTTATATAGTATCTTTTCATTCCTTCATACAATCAGTCAACTCCGTTGGGCCTACAATCCATCCACGGTCATGCTTTTACTAAATATAATAAGTGACCATTTCCATAGCTCTTGAATTAATTATCCTAAGAAATTACTCATATCATAACTCTAATGTGAATGTTATATATACACCACAAAATAGTATCAAATGGTTTTATTTATTGTACTCTAACCATCGGTATATGTTCAATTCCATATTGACCAAATCTTGTAAATCCTATAGATTCTGAAATAAGTACACTATATTCGACAATGTGTATGTCTCCGAACACCAAGCGCATAAGGGAATATAATACCCTAAGGATATATAATATATTTAATATTTTAAAAAAATTAATAGATAATATATCTTGAAATTAACATGATATTGAGTCATAATGTGTTTCACGTAAGAATGAGTTTATTGAATGGGTTTCATTATACGCAAGACTTAGTTTTACTGAAAAATAATATAGTTATAAATAATTATTATTTAGTACAATAGGATACAAAATAAATGTTAAATTAGAGGTTATAAATAGTATTAAATAACTTAAGAATATATATCATTTAAAAAATATTCAGTTAATTCATTTGTTATAAATTAATAAGAAATGAATATAAAAACCCATTGAAGATAAAGTTATTTTTTATAGAAAACTATATTAATGCCATAAATATGTTTTATCATAATAAATTAAATTAATTTTAGTTAGTGGATGATAATAATGAATATATAAATATATATTATTCAATAAAATATTTTTTTATATTCATATATTATATTTTTCATGCATAAGATAAGAACAAACATAATATTAAACCTAGAAACCTATATTATTATTATGGATCTTTTACCACTTTTTAATGGAAAACCTATTTCAAATATATTTTTTGGAAATTTTATATTTTATATATGTCAAAATAAACTTAATATTTGAAATAGAAACATAAAAACCAGTCTATGGTGAATTTTTGGTACTGTCCTATGAAGATTCATTTTTAATGAATAGTACAAAATACTGAATCTTTATTCAAAATTGTTTTTTCATCAAACTTAATTATAAGTATTAATAATATTTTTGATTAATTTTAAAGTATAATTAGATATTTTTTTATTAATTAGTAAAAATTGGGTCATTTGAATAAATTTCAATTTCATATTGGTAATAAAGACACATCAATCTTTTGAACATTTTTACATTAAAAACCTGCATTGTCGTCCAGTCCATAGGATTAAATTCAAATTAATTTCTAAACAATTGTGATTGGAATTTGTAAAAACGGATTAAATAATTGTAATCATCAAAATTTATAATTCATTATATTGTATATTTAGTTTTTTTCCAAAAATATGAGTGAAACTAATTAATATTTTTTTAATGATTAAGGTGAAATTAAACATAAGAAGGGAACAACCTTAAATGTAAGAGAAAAAATGACCTAGGAAATTTTCAAAATGGAATGGGATGTTAATATTTATATCCTATATAACATAGTGTCAAATTTGACCAATTTTTTTGATAATATTGAAATGGTAAAAACATTGGTGGAAAACCTTTTTCCAAAATTTACAAGAGTGACACTCCTCCTCCACTATAAAAATATCTCCACTCCTCCAACTTCAACACACCACTAATGAAAAAATGGTTCAACCGATATCATCTTAATTAGATCCAAAACATCAACCACCTCATCCTATAATCCTATAATTTGGTATAATTACATCCAAGGAATACCTTTGGTGAAAATCAAATGGAGTTACCCAAAAAAGTGGAAACAATCTTCCTTAAGCTCTTTTGTTTAATTTCCATTATCGACCCCCGAAATTCTTATTATTCCATGATTATATAACTAAACCTTCAACTTAAATATATTCTGATGTTTTATGTTATGTTTTCGATCTAAACTTATAAAAAATTCCATCTAATTGATAATTAATTTACCATTAATGTGTACGAAGAACAACGGCCTCGCGAAATGATGTCAATCATTTTTCATTTACCACCTTTCCTAATTCGGAATTTTGATTGTCACTCTATTTATATATATTAAATATGATATTTATAATGTATGTTTTCTGTAATTATTTTATAACACATATTCTTATGCTTTCCATTTTGTGTAAATACGATAACAATGTTTGTGGACGAGTGGGTTACCGCCCTCTAAATGTGATGTGATTCGTTCACACTATACATTAAACATATAAAGGATAGATTTATTAATTAAATTAGTAATATATGACTTAAATATAATATTTTTATTATAAAATATATATGTTACATTTGGTTTTCATTATTTGAATATGAAAAAGAAATCAATGTAGCGTTCATGCATACGTAGGGGCTACAATCTCCATGAATGGTGTATTTCATTTATTATATCATAACATAGTGGTATATTTTCAATTCATATATAATAGTTATATATGAGATTTAAAGCACGATAAATATTTTAAAGACTAATAAAACATGATCAAATAAATAGGAAAAACAATTAAAAAGTCCAAACATACTCAACCTACTAGGAAATTAACAAATTTAATATTGAAAGTATTGAAATATTATTAACAAATGGATAATAAGATATTAAAATAAGTTTATATATGATATTATAAATATGATTAGTGTTATGGAATAAGTTAATATGGAAAAAGTGATTATTTATGTATAGATATTATTCATATGATCCATCCTATGGTGGAAATTTCTATATTTATATATGATTATTTTTACTGGATATCACACCATAACCCTTAGTTTTTGGAGTAGCAATGACATTTTACTAGAGGAATATCATTCCTTTCATCTATTAAATTTGGATTTCATAGTTATTTTGAAGATTCAAAGGGTTTAAAGGTCACAAAGTTATTTCCATGGATAAGGATAATACTTTGGATAATTTGTTGGTTCAAAATGAAGCGCGTTTGATGAAAAAACTCATTCAAAAGAGTTTTGATGGATTTGAAAAGAGTTTTGATGTTTTTCATAAATTATTTATTAGATACATATCCAAATGGGAGATTGGTGGATGTTCACAAAAATTTAAATGTGTGGGATGAATGTACACATTAATATGATGCATGAGATATATATATATATAATATTATATAATATATATTTTTACATTAAATATATTCCTATGATGCATGAATATTCCATTAATGCGACCAATGAATTATGTATATATATATATTATTTAATTCTCCCCAATGATTTATAAATAAATTAAAATCCAATATGTATGTGTTAAATGATTTGAATTAAATTTGTTGATTTCATTCAATTAATAATATCCCAATAATCATAAATTGATATGATGTATTTTATATACATTACGAATTTGGTATATAAGATGATGTGATCCTATCTTATGTGTGGTTATTTTTTGTGCAATGTGTATTAGAATATTCCAAATCCCTATTCATCAAAATAACTATTCATCTATACAAAGAAGGTTCTTTAACCTCTTCGGTTTTTTTAGAATAATTATAATATAATTGTTGACCCATTTATTGGTTTATTCCATTTTTGGATGTGTGATTTCATTAATTTCACTTTGTTATCTTCTCAAATATCCTCCATGGAAGGAATATAGAATCCACTACTATTCATAAATTTTAGGTACTATGCTTTTATTGTTTATTTACATGATGATATGATAAAGATTGATGTTCTAATTTTTTTGGGTTTTCTTTCACTAAAAATAGTCATTATATTTTCATAAAAAAATCCATCAATTTTATTCATTGGGGTGATCTTTTTTTCCGTCGACCATTCATGTTATTATAATCTTTATAGAAAGGATAATACGTAGCGGTCTTAGTTCCCCTATTGATAATACCATACGATGTTTTAATTGATTTTTTGGTTCTAAATGTGATTCTATATTTATAAATGCTTGTATATTTGGAGACATGTTTTGATCAGATTTGGTACCGATCATTGGTTATAGTTGGGGATGAATATTTTTTAGTAATTATAATATTGCGAGAGACCACACTTATCTATTTGGCCTTATATATTTTGGTGAACTAGTATAAATCCACTTATATAGTCTTGTCTCATTAGATGTGATTCAAATAATGGGTATTTGTTATAAATATTATTTCATAGATGAATTGACTTATAGAGTTGGGTGTGGCATAATTTATTTAAAAACATGGGTCTTATATTGGTGGTGTTAATAGTGATCCTTGGGTTTGAATATTGAGTCACATTTTATAGTTTTGGTCTCATCCCTTTCTTTATTAACAAAATCAACCAATATCTTTATTGGGGGGGATAAAGAATTATACTAGAGTGTATTATAAAAAAAGAATATAATTTACCATTTTATTTAATTAATTTAATTATTTTTAATCATTATATATAAAATTAGGTAAGAAATATTATGTTTTTGTAAAATTTGGATTTAGTATAGGTGCATCGTTAGCAGATAGTTATTGTAAACACTGAAAAAAATTGTGAAAATGAAAATGTTTTTTTAATAGGTAACTATAAGGTAGGTTAATGATTGTTATATCCACATTCCCTACCTAAGTGGTGTTCCATAGGTCCTCCAATATGTGGCACATGATTAGTGCATGGTATAGACAACTATGTGGCCGAACCATGACCGATGTCCAATGCATTAAAATTAAAATTTCACCATTTCTATACCCCAGTTTTAAACCTTAATTGACTATCCATCTCCTTCCTATCTCAATTTTATGATGCACAAGGAATCCCAAGAGACTCCTCACTCGTGGATCTATTCCCTTGACCTCACCATGAAATTGATCCCTTCCCCATGTAATTTTAAGCATGATTCATTTTAGTTAGTTTTATAAATTATACCCCTACTTATTAATTTAATATTATATTGAATTTTATTTTCTCCAATCCTCATAAGACACAATATTAATAATATAACTGAAAGTTATAACTCTATTTGATGAACTTGTATACCTAGGGTTTCTGAGAAATATCTTGAATCCTATTCTGTAGAAGTGTGTCAAATAATATGATTTTCTATCTATTTAAGGTAGGCTCACCATTGCATTAGCCTTTGAATTTGAGAAAAATTACTTATTTCATATTTTACTCAATGTCTTTGATACCTAATGATATTACTAAATATGTTTAAGGATAATGTTATAAGAAAATAAAGTTCCACTTAATTTTCATTTCAAGGAAAATTACTTTTCCTAATTTAATTTTTTTGTAAAAATATGTTTTAATTGACCACCCACACCTTGGGTATGATATATTTCCCAAATCAAATTAATAGTGGGATTTTAAATTTTTGTAGTGTGTTTTGGTCTTAAAATTTATTTCCTAAAGGGTGATTTTTTTTAATACATTTAATGGGTCTTTAAATAAGTTTTTAAAACTACTAAAATGTTTCGATTGTTTTATATTTTTTTAAATTACTGATCATTATAGTTATATTTTTTTTCAAGAATAATTATTAGGAGGACCATTCTATACCTTTAATGAATTTATGTGTGAGACTCTAACCTCATATAATTATTTTTTTATTTTATATGTTAGAGGTGTTTTGGTAATATTTGATCAATGTTTCACACAATTGTTATGTTCTTGTTTCTTTTATAAAAACATAATGAGAGACATGAATACATGGGTCAGTAAATATATATGGGGATGAGGATTCCTCGCTACTAGATATAATAGCGATGTATGTATTTGCCTATCCATCCACTGGATAGTTACATTTTATTAGATTCTTTCCACTAGTTGAGTATATTACCATAATTAGGGATGTATAAGTTTTATGTATCCCTATACTTGGTGAAACAATAGTGTTTCTACCATGTTTTATATTGTAAATTATTGTTCATATGAAATTTTAGTCATCCTTGTGACTGTGTTTATTCATTTTTATTACATTATTTCATGATCGTAAATTCATTTTTAAAAAATTTGATATAATGAAATTCATATTTAAAATGTTGTCTAGAAGTAGATTTTTTATTATGGTTTTAATAATTTTTTCATTGAACTATAAATATCATAAAAGTGATAATTTCCATTAAAATAATGTAACAAATAATTTTTTACAAAATTATTCAGGAAATTAGATTGGATTTTATGGACTTATGTAAGAGAATAAAATATTTAATAATTTATTTTAAAATATAATGAAATTGATCTTTTATGTAATGATTACGCCTGGGTTTTGGTTCTTCATTGCGTAGAAATTGATAGTTTTTATAATAGTGAATATTATATCACATTATTAGGTTTTTACATTCATCCCTTGACATGTTATAGATCATTGTTTGGTTTAGAAATTTATGGATAACTTTGGCCATTGGGAGTTTAGTTGGTTGAATTTTGTTTTTATTTAGACATATTTGTAAAATCGAAAAAATATAACATTCCTATTTTCCTTTTCAATAATTGGTGGTGAATTATACATGAAGATAAGTTGTGATGGATTTCATGTTCTATTTTTATATATGTAGTTGGACTTGATCTGAGGGATTTCATTAATTTAAATAATTAAATATTTCTAAATTATACTTGTTCTTTTTTTCTCCCACAAAACCTATAATGTACAGAGTGGTAATATCCTTTTTTATTCTATTATAACATATTTTATGTGAAAAAATAATTTCCCACAATTAAATTTTATGCTAATGATGCTAGTTATCAACTTCGGGGGATTATAGATCCCCCTCGTCACCTTTAATAGGTGAAATCAAGTGTTTGATGGATATAAGACATGGTTGGATCATGAAACTTCATTCTATTATATATAAATTTCTAAAATATATTTAGATCTCCTTAAAATTAATTTATTATGTCCATATTGGTTCAATAACATCTAAATACACTAGGTATGTATTTTTTCTTATATTTTCCACTATATTGATCATCACATAAAAAGACTCAGGGAGTGTAGAAATTTATAAGAACTCCCACTCATATACTCCAATGCTCACCACCACTCATTGAAACTGGATTTAGATCATATTTAAGTAATTTTTTGTGATATTTTATTTTTCTTCCCATTTTTTATCCTCATTTTGAACAAATTTCTCAAAATGAACAATATATTCATTGTGGTCGGCTTCTTATACAGGTTAATGAGGGTCTTCACAAGTTATAATGTGGTTTCTACTTCCCATAAGTTATAAACCATATTTTGAGATATTTATATATGAAGTGACCCCAATTATTTTATATATATCATATCATATTCTTCTTTATTCATGGATTTCATCTTTATTCCCATAAATGATATATCCATGTCTTTCTATAGTAGACAATCCTCCACCCACATTTTCCATAAACTAAATTCTGTTCCATAAAACTTCTCCACCCTAACCATAAAGTCGCATAATTCAATTCCTATTAATATTAATAAACTACCAATAAATGTAATAATAACTAATATTGATCAATAAGTTTGAACCAAAATATCTCCTATATGGATGACGTCACAATGATACTAGTAAAAAATCTCTACAACACATTCACCGGTGAATGATTTTCTAAAACCATAACTTAATTACGATTAAAAAATGTTGGGATCATGTATATCATTCATTTAAGCCACTATAATATATCTAATATAACATAAAATGTTTAAAAAATGAATATATCTGATCTCACACAATTATTGCTAGAATAAAGAAGACGCATCACACCAAAATCAGTGTACTATAACACACAAACTCTAAAATAATGGAGGTAATATTATTGGAATACAAATTTAAAAATAATTAATGAAAAAATAACAAAAAAAATTATATGGTTATTATTTGAGACCTACTATATAGGGGAACAAATATTTGAATAAAAATTACATAGAAGATAATTATAATAGAACAATTTTGATCATGTTGTCTATCCCACTCTATAAACTAGGACCCAACTGGTGCATGAAATAGTAATTTACTCCTTATATTCATGAGGAGATGTCCCCTAGATTTGATTGATGTGTAAACCCCTTCATTGAATCAAACACTTACGCTACCTCAAATCCCACTTCTAGTACACTTTTATCACATCAAAAAATACCATGAAATGACTCTTCTGTTTCCTAGATCTAGCATTATGCATCTCATTTTTCCACACTTATTCCACCAATTCGATTTGAGGGACATGAAATACATTTTATTATTCTTTCTATACATTCTGGTCTACAAAATATGGTATAAATAACTTCTAGTTAACTTGACTTTACAATTTTTGCTCAAATATTTACATCAATGTTATGAATATTAGTCTTTTAAAAGTTATTCTGATATTATTATAAATTTCATATCATGAATAATGTTTTTCACAATTGGTTAAAACCTAATAATATGAAACATAGACCAATGAAATCTTATCACACTCACCCTTCTCCTTGATTAAGTGGTACATTATGTCGGTATGTTTTGACTTCAAATTTTAAAAAATATTCGTTTAAATATTGATTTCACATAGGTTGTCACAGAAAATCATCATTGGGTATGATACATTGACTCTCATTTATTAAAAATTAAAATTTACTCATATAATATGTTTCATGAATAATTATTCAAAATCATATTTTTATTTTTCTTTTGGTGAATATGATTTTTTTCTTCTAACAATGTTAAACAATTCACCATCTTCCACTAACAAATAAACCTATAGAAGTATACATCTAATATTCCATATATACGACCTAATTAGCATCATATATATATAACTATTAATTTTTTTAATCATATATAAAATAAAAAATATATATTCCATTTTGATTTAGTGAATATTTTCCGCCACCACAAGATTATACTTCTTTCAATTGATTTGGAATCTAGTACAATGTTTAATAGAAAATTTATTGTAAGATGATGTTGTTATCAAATATATCAGGATACGAATAATACTATATTACCATATTTGGTCCAACTCCTTAATTAAGCACCAATATACAACTTGGTTATAAGTACTTTAGTAGAAGATACCTCTATTGATTCCTAAAAAACATATTTAAAAGATAAGAAGTATAATTCTCCTGTGAGAGAAAGATGTAACCTTCAAAATTTGTGAATTCACAATATAAATATTATATCACATCCCGAATTATCAATATCTCAATGTGTTTCCTATTTTAGGAAACAAATTCTTTACCTGATGCATCTTGATTTCTAAAAAAATTATATCATCAACTTACACAACCAAAATGAGTGAATTTATGTCATGTATATTGATATTGTGATTATAATCCACCTTTCATTTTAGGAACTACATAAAAATTTATCTATAATCCAAATTTTTATAACATTACAAGGGGAACACATTGGAGACTATTTAATACTTATTTTTATTCAAAAGTTTAGAAACATCACCATTATAGATAAACCCCTTCTTTTATTAAATATTGACTTATTTTTCAAAGTATACATTATAAATATATACATTACATCCATTTGGTAAACCATATAATTCATTTCATAATAAATAAAAAATATAATTATCTATTCAAGCAACCCAATTGGATAAAATTTCAAAAAATTAATTACCTCAATTTGATAATATCCATTATAATCATGATTGGATTTGTGCCATGCCGCATCTCCGTTCATGTTGAGTATATTCCTAAAAACCAATTTTTCCTATTTTTGTCATATTTTTATGAAATATATTTCCCAAGTTTCATTATTCTAAACATGATTCATATTTTCATTCATTTATACTATATAATCCTTGTGTTTAAAATATGGTTCATTTTTTCTCTGTTTACCTGAAAAATAAATGATGATATGATTGGAATTCGATAGTTTCCTCTATGTTTGAAAACCATTGATACATCCTCAAATAATTTTATTCATCTCCATATGATTCGTACGTCTAATTAAAATTGTTTTTCTTCTATGAGGGATTCTTAACCTCATTATATTTCAAAATTAATAATTTATTTTAAAAAATTTTCTTCTGTGTCACATTTACTCCAATATTTTCATACATATTATCTTTTATATTCATCCATTTAATCATTAATTTTAAATTATGTATGTGAAGAATTTTTATTTCCTAAAATAATTACATTTCTGTCTTCAATAAAAATTCTCATATCACTGTTGTAACACCAATAACTCATTCCATTGGGTATATATTCCAAAAATATACTTTAATCATCTCTCATCATAATTTCCAAAATGGATCCATCTAATATTGATTTATAATGAATATTTTTATACCATAAGGATTCTTATTCATTTATTAATTCGAAACCATAAATGAAAAAAATAATTAGTAAAAAAAATTAGAGTATATATCAGTTAAGAATATAGATATCCATTGTAGTGTCTTGTCTTTAAAAAAATTTCAAATTTCCTTTCCCTCATATCCTGGTTGTTCTAATTTCCACCATTCTTTTATTATTTTTATCAAAGAATCAATATTTTGTGTAATTTATGGATAATTTTATTTACTTTTTATTCCATGATTCTTAAGATATGACTCAAACCATTCATTATTATTTTAAGACCCATCATCTGACTAAAAACCATGTTAAAACATCCCATTTTTTTCAGACTAATTCTCTATGTATTTTTTTATTCTCTCTAGATATTTTGATTTACACGAAAAAAATAGATATAATATATATGAGTAAAATCATAAACAAATTCATTAAATACCTATCTATATTGGTTTACATTAAAATACATAGACCAAAAACATCCATGTGTATTAACTGATGTTGGTTCATTTTCCTGATCTATATTGGCTTGTGGCTCTTGTTCACTATTTTTTCTTTGTGACATGTATCCCATCCTACGGGACATTCATGTTGTATATTACGTTTATTCCCCACCAATTCATGTTTGAAAACTTATCATTTTTTTTCCAAAAATATATAAGTTTAATAATCTATGGTTGATTCCCCTCTTTTATACTAATTATGAATTGTTTTTATAGTTATAAATTTGAAATATAATATCACATGTTTCACATACCTTCAACAATATTTTACCATACTTAAAAATTATAATGACAAATCCATACTTTTTAAATATATTCTTATTATCAATGTCATAATGATGTGAAACCGTCAATAAATTTTTTATCTACCTATTGAAAATAGTAACCTCATTGGATTTAAGTATGTTTTAAATAATTTAAGTACATTTAAATATGATTACTTTAACTAATAAATATTTTTTGAAAGTAACAGTTACTCCATCATTTATTTTAATTAATTTTACAGTTGTTTTATTTCCATTCTCGTGCGATGAAAAAAACTACAAAGTATCTGATTTTCCTCTCCTTTTACATCATTGAATGAAACACCAAACTTAATGGTTTTCCCTAAATTAATACTCCTGTTTATAGATTTATAATTTTATCCTTTTAATAAAAATGATCTATTATAATTTTTCATAATGGTTTGGTAGTGTTTCTAGGTCGATCAATATTCTCATATGTTTCATTAAGATAATTGAATGAATTTAATTATACATTGTATTTCGGATTTTCTCATGGATGAGATCAAGTAACTTCTAGTTGAATCCACATTGAATAATGTAATATCATGGATTAGGTAAGTGATAAATTTTATAAAAATAGATTAGATTAATGGGAATAAACTCCCCACCAAAAATATTTTCCACCAATTTGAAATATCCTTTTCTGAAAAATATATTATTCAAAATCATCATGTTTTTATTTATTTGGATTGATATAAACTACTTATTTTAAAACATGTAATGATTAAGATATTTATATTAAACCATGGGATTTAATTTGTGGTTATACTAAATTTCCTTCTTCTCCCACATTTCATTACATTATAAATTTTCATTACAACCATTAATGTTTTTAGTAGGTGGTTTCACTTTCTAGGGTTATGTAGTTACATTCTTCCCATTATTTTCATTATTGTCCCCATTTATTTTTGAGTGTCCCAAAACATAGTACATGGTACCGTTATAAAATAATCCATTTAATTAGTGGAATTAATACCATTATCACCAATTTTGGATCATTCATCGACAATACTAAATAAACATTGTAATATTTGGAGATTACTACTCAAAGAATTTTATATATCATCCAATTTTTCCTTTATATCTTAATATTTAATAATGAGAATTAATATCAATAGTATTATCACTAAATTGAATTATTTCATTAGTTTCACCCTTATTACTTTTCAATAACACTTTAATATCAATAATGTAATTGGATTTTTATTCATCAAATTTTCTTATTAGTCAATAATTCATAGATTTCAAATAATTTTTTTCCCTCTCAAGATCATAATTTTCAACAAGCATACAATTATCTCCATCCTAAATTAGAACTCTATTAGTTTTTCATTATCAAAAATTTCATCTTCTTAATTTTTATACTCTTATTAATCACATAAGTGATATTTGGAATTGTATAATATAGACATAAAATCCATTATCAATTTATCATTTATTTACTCTTGATCCCTTTCACTATCCTCATTACAATATATTGAGTAACTATTGAAGAGAAAGTTTTTGTTACATGTAGGGATTACATTTCCCTTTACATTGAATGAATTTCATTAATTTAAACAAATAACCACCTTTTCTATTTCATTATAATATTTATGGATAAATAACAATCTCTTCTTATTGTTTCTTCTTAAGGAATATAGGTTAATGTTTTTAATCTATCCACAATTGAAACAACTTAATAGAAATTTAAATTTATGTTTACCTTTTCCAAATTTCATGAATTTGAGAATAAAGATATATATATTTATTAAAATACATGGAATCTTCCTTAACATAGGAATCTACCTTAGGGGAGTTCTATTATCAAAATATATATACAACATTTTATTGTTTTAGAAGTAGTATACTATCCAGATTATTCTTTTGTTCATAATGTTTCCCCTATTCACATATTGTAAGAAATCTGAACATTTTAACATTATCAATGGTCCAATCATCTTATTTTTTATCCTCAAGGGATGAATTATTTTTAGAAAAATTATCTTGGAGGGTTTTCCCCAATTTATTCACCTTTATAATATTTATATGAATTTCCCCACAGACTCATATCGAGATAATTATTTGTAACTATATAATAAATAAATCATCCACTATTTCATATTTCCCCATACAAATACCCATAAATGGAGCCATGTATGTTTGTAACCATGAATTAATAACATTTATGTCTATGTCTTGAATATCATGAAATTTCATCCATAATCCATTTTTTCACCATGTGATTTTCAAAAAAATACAAATGTGAGAGGGATTAAAGTAAACATTTTACACTCTAAAATTAGCATCAATATTATTCATAACAAGGAAAATATATGTTTTCCAATCTTTTAGAATATTTAAACAATTGTTAGTGGTGTTAGGAAAGACTATGTAAATGGATAAGTGTTATGGAATCATCCTCTCCATCAATAAATGGAATCCATTTCAATTTTACAAAGGAATTAATTTATTCCAAACCTATTTTGATGAATCCACATTTCTCATTGATCAAAAGTAAAATTCAGGAAAAACAAATATTTATAGGGATATCTAAAACTATTTTATGAATCATATGATACAAACTAAATGGTATAGAAGATAGTAAACCACCATTAAAAAGGGGTGACTCGGTGGATGACTAAAAACACCAACTCTAAACAATGATTCATCATCATTAGTTGGCACATATAGGTACCATGCCTGTACATCTTTTCACGAGATTGTTTTCTGAGTCTCATGCTTTGGTGGAGGCCTTTTAATGCTGATTTTCTTGGAAGAGGCAGGACCAGTATTTCCTTGGGGTTCTCTTTGCTGTTTTTTGGTTGTTTGATGGACTTAGGGTTTCTCACTTCCCCTTAAATGTGATTTGATAATAAAATAAAAAATAATTTTCAGTCAGTCAATTAGAACATATAAATCTTGATGTAGATGATTCAATTACGAAAGATATGTTGAGTCAATACGGTTTTCCTTATGACATTTCCATTCCTTCTTGTTTTGAAAATCACAAACACCTTATCCTTAAAACAATCAGATTTTACCCTATATTTTACTTATGTAAGGAAAATTTTCTTACTCAAGGAAATATACCCTTACCTAGAATTCATTGTTCATATCAATATTTTTTTCGTATGTATATAAATTAGATTCATATCTAAATCCTCAAAATCATATAATACATAGATATAAATCACTCTGTTTTAGGATCTGAATTCCTATTACGAACTTTTATGATGTTCTACTTCGAATTCCCTGTTATGAACATTTATGAAGTTCAACACTGAATTATATTTACGAACTTATATAAAGTTCTAACTAGAAATTCTGATGAAGAGTTATGATTTCAAATTCTCATTATGAATTCTGATGTAGAATTATGATTACGAATTCTCATTAAGAATTGTGATGAATAATTCTGATTATAAATTCTAAATATGAATTCTGAGGATGAATTCTAATTATGAATTCTCATTACAAATTTTGATGATGAATTCTGGTTACGAATTCTCACTATGAATTCTGATGATGAATTCTGATTACGAATTCTCATTATGAATTCTGACGATGAATTTGGATTAAAAATTTTTATTACAAATTATGATGAAGAATTCTGATTCTGAATTCTCATTATGAATTCCTTAGTAAAACATAATCTGAATATGTCTTTATTATAGACACCAAATTCATTTTCTGGTTAAACTCCAAACATTATCTTTCAGTACTCCAAACATTCATATTTCCTTCATTCCGAATATCAGTTTTAGTTATGCTTTAACTTGTTCTATTATAAAATGATGTCGTGCCATTAGTTATCAACTGACCATTGTTTGAGTGACACGTGTACAGGTCCCTCTGAAATTCAAGGAAGAATATGACAGTTTGAGGAGGGAGCCAACCGTTGGAGCTGAGCCTATAAATATGGGGTCATTTGAAAAGAGCAACGACACATGACAACATCTTTGACATCAGTGCTTAAATGTTGTTGATCTAATTTCTAGAGAGTGAGGCTATTATAAACTCTCAACGCTTCGTACAAAAAGTTTGAATAGCTTGTTCAAACTTTGCTTCATGTATACTTGCTTCGTCTGAATCCAATTGTTGTTGTGAACAATCGAGGACTTACGGGGATAGGAAGACAGAGTTACCGACTACCTGATATTTGAGGGATACAGGGATAGCAAGACAGACTCCGATCTTCATATTGAGGGCTTACCCTAGTGTGGGTAAGAAAGACTTTCCTGAAAGTATAAATCAAGGGACCTCTTATCCTAGGTTGTTGGATACCCTTCTATTTGGGTTAAAAGAGTTAATTTTTGTTACTTGAAGTATTACTAATTTGTTTTCCGTTGTTCATTTTTTATTGTTAAGGAAAGTATAACATTATTATACTTCCTTACTTGTACTCTAACTTAGTTAGATTCTATACGCTTTAAGGTAGAATCTTAGTTGGTGTAAAATTTTGTTAAGTTTCATTTCCGGAATAACTTTTCCAGAATCAAGCATTTCAATAGAATATAGAGGAGTTGTAAATTTTGACAATGCAAAATTTCCTTAAGGAATTTTAAAGTATACAATTCACCCCCTCTTGTATTTGAGCATCTCATACTTATATATTAGATCCTACATTTGGTATTATAGAGTATATCATACTCATACATACCATCTCAACAAGATAGAGTGATAAATAACATACACAACATAATAGAGAATACACGGTTTTCTAAATCTTGTTTTCAAGTGGGTAATCCCAGGTTTGAAATGGTTGAAATCCCACTACACAAATTCCTATTTTATTACGTATAAGAACATGGAAATGTGTATGGACTGGGCCATGAATTCCAAATTTTAGGAAATATAAAAACACCAAAAAAATGAATAATATTAAATTTCTCAACCAAAAGATCCCCACGAATTAATATCACGTGTGAAACATTTTACTCCTCCTCAGTCCCAACCAAAATTCTATTTGAATGGTAACATAGTTACATCATAATTTACTCACATTTATATTCTAATTTCTCTCCCTATGGTTCAAGAAAATACCATTCTATTTATATAGTATTTTTGAACATTATAATTGTGATATATCTTATAGAATGGCCTATATTTCTCTTTGATCTAAAAATTAAATCACAGTAATCTTGTGTCTTTATGTGACAAAAATTGAGGAAAGGTTCCTTGAATTGCATCGTGACCACTTTTACCCCTCCAATCAAGTGAAGTACCACAATTTCAAAACCAAGTGAATCTAGTGTGAAATAATTTATTACGGTGTGGTATTCTGATTTATGATCCAAGATCAGTGATTTTTTTGACCAATATGACACCAAAAATCTATGTTCTCTATGAAAATATTTAAAAAACTCTTTATAATTCCTTGAGTATAGGATCCATGGTGTAATTTTCTATACTATGGTGTAAATTTCATGTATAGTGGAAACCACCTTCCGAACCTCTTCTCATTCACAATACAACAAATATTACTATGACATGTAGAATCTAATAAGGAATATAAATCTTCTTCTATATCTAATTTTTATGGATTACTTTTAACCTCACATAGTAATTAGTTCTTATATAGTATCTTTTCATTCCTTCATACAATCAGTCAACTCCGTTGAGCCTACAATCCATCCACGGTCATGCTTTTACTAAATATAATACGTGACCATTTCCATAGCTCTTGAATTAATTATCCTAAGAAATTACTCATATCATAACTCTAATGTGAATGTTATATATACACCACAAAATAGTATCAAATGGTTTTATTTATTGTACTCTAACCAAAGGTATATGTTCAATTCCATATTGACCAAATCTTGTAAATCCTATAGATTCTGAAATAAGTACACTATATTCGACAATGTGTATGTCTCCGAACACCAAGCGCATAAGGGAATATAATACCCTAAGGATTTATAATATATTTAATATTTTAAAAAAATTAATAGATAATATATCTTGAAATGAACATGATATTGAGTCATAATGTGTTTCACGTAAGAATGAGTTTATTGAATGGGTTTCATTATACGCAAGACTTAGTTTTACTGAAAAATAATATAGTTATAAATAATTATTATTTAGTACAATAGGATACAACATAAATGTTAAATTAGAGGTTATAAATAGTATTAAATAACTTAAGAATATATATGGTTTAAAAAATATTCAGTTAATTCATTTGTTATAAATTAATAAGAAATGAATATAAAAACCCATTGAAGATAAAGTTATTTTTTATAGAAAACTATATTAATGCCATAAATATGTTTTATCATAATAAATTAAATTAATTTTAGTAAGTGGATGATAATAATGAATATATAAATATATATTATTCAATAAAATATTTTTTTATATTCATATATTATATTTTTCATGCATAAGATAAGAACAAACATAATATTAACCGTAGAAACCTATATTATTATTATGGAACTTTTACCACTTTTTAATGGAAAACCTATTTCAAATATATTTTTTGGAAATTTTATATTTTATATATGTCAAAATAAACTTAATATTTGAAATAGAAACATAAAAACCAGTCTATGGTGAATTTTTGGTACTGTCCTATGAAGATTCATTTTTAATGAATAGTACAAAATACTGAATCTTTATTCAAAATTGTTTTTTCATCAAACTTAATTATACGTATTAATAATATTTTTGAATACTTTTAAAGTATAATTAGATATTTTTTTATTAATTAGTAAAAATTAGGTCATTTGAATAAATTTCAATTTCATATTGGTAATAAAGACACATCAATCTTTTGAACATTTTTACATTAAAAACCTGCATTGTCGTCCAGTCCATAGGATTAAATTCTAATTAATTTCTAAACAATTGTGATTGGAATTTGTAAAAACGGATTAAATAATTGTAATCATCACAATTTATAATTCATTATATTGTATATTTAGTTTTTTTCCAAAAATATGAGTGAAACTAATTAATATTTTTTGTAATGATTAAGGTGAAATTAAACATAAGAAGGGAACAACCTTAAATGTAAGAGAAAAAATGACCTAGGAAATTTTCAAAATGGAATGGGATGTTAATATTTATATCCTATATAACATAGTGTCAAATTTGACCAATTTTTTTGATAATATTGACATGGTAAAAACATTGGTGGAAAACCTTTTTCCAAAATTTACAAGAGTGACACTCCTCCTCCACTATAAAAATATCTCCACTCCTCCAACTTCAACACACCACTAATGAAAAAATGGTTCAACCGATATCATCTTAATTAGATCCAAACCATCAACCACCTCATCCTATAATCCTATAATTTGGTATAATTACATCCAAGGAATACCTTTGGTGAAAATCAAATGGAGTTACCCAAAAAAGTGGAAACAATCTTCCTTAAGCTCTTTTGTTTTATTTCCATTATCGACCCCCGAAATTCTTATTATTCCATGATTATATAACTAAACCTTCAACTTAAATATATTCTGATGTTTTATGTTATGTTTTCGATGTACACTTATAAAAAATTCCATCTAATTGATAATTAATTTACCATTAATGTGTACGAAGAACAACGGCCTCGCGAAATGATGTCAATCATTTTTCATTTACCACCTTTCCTAATTCGGAATTTTGATTGTCACTCTATTTATATATATTAAATATGATATTTATAATGTAGGTTTTCTGTAATTATTTTATAAAACATATTCTTATGCTTTCCATTTTGTGTAAATACGATAACAATGTTTGTGGACGAGTGGGTTACCGCCCTCTAAATGTGATGTGATTCGTTCACACTATACATTAAACATATAAAGAATAGATTTATTAATTAAATTAGTAATATATGACTTAAATATAATATTTTTATTATAAAATATATATGTTACATTTGGTTTTCATTATTTGAATATGAAAAAGAAATCAATGTAGCGTTCATGCATACGTAGGGGCTACAATCTCCATGAATGGTGTATTTCATTTATTATATCATAACATAGTGGTATATTTTAAATTCATATATAATAGTTATATATGAGATTTAAAGCACGATAAATATTTTAAAGACTAATAAAACATGATCAAATAAATAGGAAAAACAATTAAAAAGTCCAAACATACTCAACCTACTAGGAAATTAACAAATTTAATATTGAAAGTATTGAAATATTATTAAAAAATGGATAATAAGATATTAAAATAAGTTTATATATGATATTATAAATATGATTAGTGTTATGGAATAAGTTAATATAATTTTTTAAACCATTATATAGGAATTTATAGGATGATCATTATAAAGGAATCATAAGGCCAGGGGTTTAATTTCAATTTACCTTCCGTTAAGACTTATTTATTTTTATGCACATTGTTTCTTTTATATGGTGTATATACTTCCATTTTACATGCTATATCATGAATCTATTTATTCTCATGATATTATATGTTTCATTTATTTTTTTATTTCATGGAGAATATGATTCAAATGTTCCAAATTGGTATAATACACATTGGAATGTATAAAGATTATTCTCCTTGAGAATGTTTTAATGATTTTATTTTCATTATCACTTCATTTAATGATTGTTAACATTATCATGACAAAATAACATTATTTTGGTTCATATAATTTCTTATATATGGTGTACATACTACAATTTTTTTAGATTATTTCATGACTCATTCATTATTCATGATATTTTGAGTTTAAATTAGAATAATTTCATTTATGTGGGTTTGAGTTAAAAGTTACCAAGAAGAAGAGAATTAAAAAAAAATCAATTGGTTATTCTACTACCTCTTTAACACCCCAAGCTTCCGAGGTATGCTTTTATTTGAATAATACAGCAGCGTGTATTGTACGCAACATCGAGTTCTAACACACCACAACCAATCAAACTAACTGTTTTGAATAGTAATACACACTTTATGATATTTTATAAATTTTACCTTTCAAAATGGACTTAATTTTTTGATTTGGAATATCGAAATTATCTTAGGGTGAATTTTTGGTACTTTTCTGATAACATTCATATTATGATGAATAATCAAAGTTACTAAATTTTAATTAAAAACAACTTTTTTGTTTAAATAATTAATAGTGAGAGATTATGAATTTGAGTGATTTTAAAGTATAATTAGATTATATTTTTACCATTTATCTAATGTTGTTCATTGGACATAATTTCACATTTAAACTGAACATAAGCAAGTGACAATCTTTTGATAGTTATTATTTCTTAAAAACAGATTTTCTGTTTTGACAACGGGAATTAATTTTATATTAATTTTTCCACTTCTGTGTTTTGAATTTATAAAAATGGAATCCATATTTAGAATCAGGAGGTCCAAATTTTTTAAATTGGTATCTTTTTATTTTTATACATTTTGAATAATTATTTCGGTAAATATTTTATTTACCATGGTTAAAGTGTAAATCCGGTAAATAAGGGTAAAAAAATAATATTATAATAATATTAAATTACCCTAAAACGTGTCCTAACCTTATTGGTTGATACATTTCCGACCATGGTAATCTTTTGGGCGATATTGGGACCCCATGGAGCCACTTGTAGGTGATAATGATACATTATATTAATTAAGTTAAAGAAAATACAAAAATGACATAAGCATATAACTTTTAGAAAAACACATTTACATAGGGTTATATATGTTATATTTTCGACTATAAATATTCATTATAATGATAAAGCGATTTCCTACAAAATGGTATTTTATATATAATATTTAGACATTGAATATTTAAATGTATTTATGACAAAATAATGATGCAATGTTTTCCTTATTATTGAAAGAATCAAATAATTGGAATTATAAATGTAAAAATAAATATTATTTGAAAGTTTTGATGACCTCCACGAATTTTATTGGTTAATATGACATGATAGGATTTCTTAAATGATTTTTTTTTAATTAATAATTATTTTTAGACTTTAACAAAAATCAATTATTATGTAGTGTCAAAATTGACATAAAGGAGTTTTTAAAACAAATATTATATTATAAATTAATATAATATTCTTAAAAATATAATTTTCGGTCAAAGGACATATATAATGATTGTTGTATCATTAGTTAACCACTTTGGGATCTCTTGGTTGTTTATAGTAAGCTTATTAACCATATAATATAAAAATACAAAGATATATGGTAAATGTCAAACTAATTAACTAAGAGTTAAAACTAAAAGATAAGGTTAATAAAGTGACCCAAACTAGTCTAAAACCTATTTTTTGATTTTTTTTAACCATCCCCACATTATCCTAGAAATAAATCAGCTTTAATCCATTACAAACCAAAAAAATTTTTATTATAAAATAATATTTATGGATTTTCCTAAGGTTCCCCTCACACCTTTTATAAAAGGGAACTCCCCCTTATCTCTAATTCACACCTACAAAGCCATTTGGATCGGCCAAAACCTGCCAAAATATCCTCCCAACATCCATAATTTAAACCTATAGTCCTTAGTTTTATCATAAATCCAACCTATGGTGCCCTTTTGATCAAATCAAAAGGAAGAACCCGAAAAAGAGGTAATGATTTCACTACCCTCATTCAAGTTCCTATCTTCTTCCACTTCTTCTTTCTCTGTTATTTCCATTATAAAATAATATCTCCAGTATCAGATATATAATGTTATGTTATTAAAAATATGGTACAACTATATTCAGTATTCTATTTATCATTTTAATGACATGTCACCATACGTGCGTATGTACGGCCTACCGTCTCCACGTCGTGGTGTAATTGTTATTCAATACATTATTATTTGGATGGGTATGATAATGATGTTTAATTCATGTAAATAATAAATATAACATTATAATGATACATTATATATGGTATAATATCCAATTATATATTATTTTAATATCAAAAAACTGATATTGTTGCTCGTGTGTATGTACAGATTACCGTCTCCACGAACGCAAGGAGATTCATTCCCCATCGTATCCATTCAAGAATAAATTTCATTTTATGATTAAAAATAATGTTTATAGACATTATATAATTCAGTATATGAATAGGATACATACCATCTATAACAAATATGGCTCACATAACAAAGAATATAAAGGAAAACGAATCGGTTAACACCCAAAACAACAACAATAATAAGATAATATTAAAAAATAAATGTTAAAATATCATATATGATATCATATTAATGTATATTATTCTTATATAATTCAATATAAATTCTTTTACCATTATACAGTAAGATATCCTACCCTCGACCAACGTAAAAGTACAATGTAAGGGGTTTCTTATCTCACTTTTAGTTCCGTGAGATTTCCTTTGTTCACCACTTATTTATTGCATGTGGCATGTGTACTTACCATGATTATATTCATTATGTAATATAATTTAATTTATGTATATTTACATCATCATTGTATGAACCTTCTTTCATGAACGTATGTTTCGTATGTTACCAAATTGATAAGGGAATTTGAAATTTCAATTTCCACTCATTCGGCTTTACACATACTTCATTGATTATTTTACCCCAAGATTATGTGTGGAATCACTATTAATTTTTTTATGTAATAATTTCCACTACCATTTATGTGGATATACTTTTGATACACATAATCACTTCATTGATAAATTCTCCAGTCATTGATATAAACTTGATAAGAGTAATTTTTACTCAATCTCCATTTGTTGAGTTAAACATACAATTCAGTGGTGTTGTTTTTACAAGAATGTGTGTGAATGATGTCTGATTGATTTACACTAAATATCCAATCATATTGAGTGTATTTATATTTTTCACAATTAATTATGTCGTTCATTTATCCTTATCCAAAGGATATAATCTTTATAATAGATTTCATCTCAATTTACATTCCATTGAGACCTCTTTGTTGTTATACACCAAATCACTTTTATATGGTTTATATAATGTACTTTGACATAGATTATCATGAATCCATTTATTATCATGATATTAAAATGTTTTTATTAGCTCAATTATTTTTATTCAAGTGCCTCTCTTTTGGTTAGGAACTCTAACTAAAATATCATTTTAAATGTTTTAAATATTTATTATTATAAATCTATCTCATTAATGTCCATGTTTCAAAAATAGGTTTAAAGATTTATTTATATGGACATTAATGTTTTAAAATTAAAATTACTTTTTAATGTTTCAAAGTGGTATGGGACAATTTGATTCCAAAATCTATTTTTAAATGGCTTCCTGACAAATAGTGTGACTTTTAAATGATTTCAAGAAAAAGGGAGATATTTTTCTCTAATAGTTTTGATGATTATTTTAATCTATGTAAATATCCTTAATTATTCTCGATTGAGGTTAATCTATTACAATAAAATCTTCCATATTTTATTGAATGAGTTATGTTTGACTGTGGATGTGCTATTTTTATACCATTCACGGTTTGTGGATAAAGTATTGACATTTTGTATGATAGTATTAATATGAATGTTTATGTTTTGTTTTATGCTTTTAATATGAGGAATGTATTGTACATTGTTAGTGATGGGTGGATGCTGATATAGCTCCTCGATGCATCGATAAGTATCATCAGGCAAAATTGTGTCTCGACACAAGGCTTTGAGAAAACTTATTTTTAGTCTTGGCACGAGGCCTTGACTATTTGGTTATGATAGTCTGGCATTATGCATTCCGTCATTATGAAAGGATTTATTGATATTGCATGGGATTATTAGACTAGTATAATATCCAAGTGAATAAGTAAATGGAAATATTTGATTTTTATTTTTTCCATATTACGCTGATGTTCAAGTTTAAAATTCATTTTTTCTAGTATTATACACCTCCTTAAATGTTTATGCTTATTTATGAAAGTTTCTGCTATAATGTTATCCTTACTGAGAATCTGAGCTCACCCCTTTCTATGTTTTATTTTTCTCAGGATGCAAGGAAGTATATAATGACTAACCTCCATGTATAGTCTATGGGATCTCAGTGTTGTCTACGAAGACAATGTTGTTGTAGTTTTCCATTTTATGATGTAATGTAAACCTTATTAATGTATCTAGTACATCCCAGGCTACTAAACAAATCGGTCTTTCGAGGCTTGATCTATTATGACCATGCCAATGATACGTAATAATGCACCGACTCTAGGCTTCTAGGGTCGGGGCGTTACAGTTAGTGTCAAAGGAATTTTAGTAAAAACTATGGACACTAGATTTAGATAAACTCTAATTAAAGCACATAGCCCTAAGATAGACTTTGAGGATTAGTATAGAAGAACTTCCTAGAATTTTTGTATTGAATAGATTTTGTGAGTTTTCCAAGAAATATATCCCTGTTTGGATATGAGCAGGTAGAGGCGGCTCTGGCACAGATGTACCTAGGGGTAAAACCCAAAAAAAACCTCTTTGAGATAGACTCGAACGGGAACTGGTGCACGACAATGGGCCTTATTGCACTTTTGGTTACAACACTCCTGGGGGATATGTTTAGGATAATTTACATTTTCATCACAACAGATTTGATGTATGTTAATATAAGATGAGAATAAATTACCTTGGTTATTCTTAAGGAGTTTCAAATTAAGAATATTGTGTCATGATATTATCTAAATGATTTTATGACTACTATTACTCACGTAATGATTTCTGGTTTTAGTCAATCGCTAGATTCCAACGAAGTCATAGTATCACTGAAAATGATGTACAAGGTGGGGACAGTGGTGTAAATGAGAAACAAAATGGAATGTTGATAGGAGTAAAAGATATCGTGTTCATGCCAAATTATATTTCCAAAAATATGATAAAATTTATATATATTAACCAACTCCCAGACTCAACAAAGAAGAGAAAGGTGATGAATGATAATAACTCCAGCTATGGAGACCATGGTGAGAAGAATCCTCAATTTATATCAGGTAGGAAATGTGAATGGAGACCCATGAATGTGTCTCAATGGAACAAAGAAATGCTTTACATGTGGGAAAGAAGGAAATAAAGTGAATAATTTCCAAGGAAAAATGAAGAGTACTATAGAAGAAAATAAAAATGGTCCCAAAATCCATTTACATTCATTTGTCATAAATGTAGGGGACCTGGACATTACCTGAGTGAATTCCATATTCTATAGGATATTTTCTTAGTCAAAGAAGAAGCTATGTGGAAATAAATGTTTGGAGAAATTTTTAAAAGTATTAGTGCTCCTTATTGGTGGGATTACTTTGGAATAATTTTCTCTTTTATTTTTAACCCTCTAGTTTTCCTTGTGAGAATGATATTTGAGGAAGACTTATCTTTTCTCTTGTGGATATAGTTATAAATAACCATTTGGTTTTATTTTATCATTGGGATTGAGGGAATTACAAGTTATTATATTTTGGGACGAAAATGCAAGGTATGAGATAACATTTGTTGTTAAATTATGTTATGGTTATTTTGAGGAATTTATCTAATTTTGGTAATGTAATAAAATATAGTTTCTTAAAAAGGACAACAAGAAGACCGCGTGATAACCCGTCTCATCGGACAAAGCTGTGGGAATCGAACCCATAACCAAAGTGCGATTGTTATTTATCACCTACCACGAGACTACGTGAAGTCCCTGATAAGTGTGAATAATTATTTTTAGTTAAATGATTTTATTGATCAATAATAAGTTGATTTGGGATCTTATGTCTTAAAAAATGAATACCCTTAGTATAGAAAAATGATTTGGTGATTAAGTGATAAATGTTATTTTAGAAGATGTTCACTTGGTTGGGAACACTATATGCGCAATGGAAAAAGAATACTGGGGGATTTCATTTAGGGAGTAATGGTGGATTTTTATCTATGTTTTTATTTTGGAATGATATTGATTTGGGTTATTTATAGAAATGATTAACCTATAATAGAGAATATGTTTTTAGGTTAATTAATTTTAAGTATGTGACTTTAAGAGTAGTTGATGTCATTTGGATATACAATTTAACATGGAAGACTACATAACCATATTCTTCTATGTTTTCGGTTAGAATATTAGTATGGATTATATTGATCGATTTTAAGAACAATTGTTTATTGAATGGTTTTTATTTAAATTTGGTGTATTGTTGGTTTAATTTTCGAAATTAAGATTAGTGTTTCTTTCTCTAATGGACTATCCTTTTAGGGGATCATCAAATCTTATACTAACCATTTTGGTTTTGATTAATCTCTAAAGACAATGTAAGTATATAGTTTATCCTTCGTGGATCATGTGATTCTATAGAGGTTTATTCTAGCTCTTCTAGTGTGACCAATTTTCTTGAATACTCATAATTTAAAAAAATGAGTTAGCAGTAGAAATCTATTAATGAATGAAACTCTACTTAAAAAGAAATTATATCTATTTATGTTCTTTGGTCATCTTCATAAAAAAATTTCTCATCTTTATGAAATGTAACTTATAAAAACGTTGTCCGTTTATGTTTCCCACTGGGAAACTAATGACCGTTTGTCCCATCAAAATTTTGTGGTTTTCTTGTTGTTAGCTTTCTCCTAATCATGTTTTCTATCCCTTTACATCAGAACATGATACTTAGTTTATCTTCCATATCCATGTTTTACTACATGGAATCCTAGTTTGGGTTATCTTGGGTGACCCTTGTACTTCTCTTTCTTTCTTTTAAAGTGATAGTTTTATTGACTCTTTTTCAAATGTGGTAATTTCCATTATATTACCAAGAAAAATTTTAAAAATTGCGAGTACACAATTTATTGAAGTAGGGGGGAATGTGAAACCCCAAACTTCCACGGTATACTTCTCTTTCAATAATACATTAGTGTGTGTTGTACGCAACTTCGAGTTCTAACACACCACAACCAATCAAACTAGCTGTTATGAATAGTAATGCCTTCCTTTTTAAATTTTATAAATTTTATCCTTCATATTGGAATTCATTTTTGGATTTAGAATATCGAAATTATCTTAGGGTGGATTTTTGGAACTTTTCTGACAACTTTCATATTTTGATGAATAGTGAAAATTACTAAATATTAATTAAAATCAAAATTTTTAATTGAAATAATTAATAGAGATTAATTATTAATTTGAGTGATTTTAAAGTATAATTAGATTATATTTTCACTATTTAATCCAATTTTGGTCATTGGACATAATTTGACATTTAAACTGGACAGAAGCAGGTGCCAATCTTTTGATAGTTATTATTTTTTAAAAACACGTTTTTTGTTTTGACAATGGGAATAAATTTTAAATTAATTTCTGCCATTTATGTGTTTTGAATTTATAAAAATTGATTCCATATTTATAATCAGGAGTTCCAAACTATGTAAATAGGAAAATTTTATTTTTATACATTTTGAATAATTATTTCGGTAAATATTTTATTTGTCATGGTTAAAGGGTAAATACTGTAAATAAGGGTAAACAATTAATATTATAATAAAATTAAATTACCCTAAAATGTCTCCTAACCCTATTAGATGATACATTTCCGACCATGGTCATATTTGGGTCGATTTTGGGACCCATGTAGCCACTTGTAAGTGATAATGACACTTTATATTAGTTAAGTTAAAGTAAATCTAAAATGACATAAGCATATATCTTTTAGAAAAACAATTTTTACATATAGTTATATAAGTTATAATTTAGACTATTAATATTAATTAGAAATATAAAATGATTTCCCACATAATGGTATTTTATTTATAATTTTTAGACATTGAATAATTAAATTTATTTTTGACACAATAATGATGCAGTATTTTCCTTATTAATGAAAGAATCAAATAATTGGTATTATAAATGTTCAAATAAATATAATTTGAAAGTTTTTATGACATAAAAGAATTTTATTGGTAAATATGAAATTTTATTATTTCTTAAATGAATTTGGTTTGAATTAACAAATTTGTTAAGACTTTAAAAAAATCAACTATTAAATAGTGTCAAAATTGACATAAAGGAGTTTTTAAAACAAATATTATATTATAAATTGATATAATATTCCTAAAAATATAAGGTTCGGCCAAATGACTTATATAATAATATTTTTATAATTAATTAACCACTTGGGTATCTCTTGTATGTTTATAGTATGTTTAATAACCATATAATATAAAAATACAAAGAGACATGGTAAATGTCAAACTAATTAACTAAGAGTTAAAACTCAAAGATAAGGTTAATAAAGTAACCCAAACCTATCTAAAACCTATTGGATGAGTTTTTTTAGACCCATAACCACCTTATCCGTGAGATAAATCAGTTTGGAGCCATTATAAACTGAATATGATTTTATTATAAAAGATTATTTGTAGATTTTCCTAAGGTTCCCTTTACCCCTCTTATAAAAGGGCACTCACCCTTATCATTAATTCACACCTTCAAAGACATTTGGCTCGGCCAAAACCTATACAAATAACCTACAAACAACCCTCAATTCATCCAAGTTGCCTTAGTTTGATCATAAATCCATCCTAAGGAGCCATTTTGATCAAATCAAAAGGAAGAACTGGAAGAAGAGGTAATGATTTCACCACCCTCTTTCAAGTTCCTCTCTTCTTCCACTTCTTCTTTCTTTGTTATTGACATTATATAATAATAAATCTAGTATCTTATATATAATGTAATGTTATTAAAAATATTTTACAATCATATTTAGTACTCTATCCATCCTTTGAATGACATGTCACCATATGTGCGTACGTACGACCTACTATCTCCACGTTGTTGTGTAATTGTTATTCAATACATTATTATTTGGATGGGTATGATAATGATGTGTAATTCATATAAATAATAATTATAAAATGATAATTATTCTGTATATATGATATACTATTAAATTATATATTATTTTAATATCAAAAGAATGATATTTTCTCTCATGCGTACGTACGGATTACCGTCTCCACGAATGTGATGATATTCATTCCCTATCGTACCCATTCAAGACTAAATTTCATTTTATGATTAAAAATAATGTTTAGAGACATGATATCATTCTGGATATTTATAACATACATCCCATCCATAACAAATATTGCTCACATATCAAATAATATAAAGGAAAACGAATCTGTTAACACCCGAAACAACGATAATAATAAGATATTATTAAAAAATCAATGTTAAAAGTTCGTATATGGTATCATATTAATGTATATGATTCGTGTAAAATTAAATTACAATTATTTCACCATTATAAAGGAGGTTAAACTATCCTAGACCAAGGAAAAATTACAAATAAATGGGTTTCTTATCTCACTTTTAATTTCGTGAGATTTCCAATGTTCACCACTTATTTATTGCATGTGGGGTATGTACTTCCCATGATTGTATTCATTGTGTATTATAATTTAATTTATGGATATTTAAATCATCATTGTATGATCCTTATATCATGGGTGTATGTTTCGTAAGTTACCAAATTGATAAGGGAATTTGAAATTTCAATTTCCACTCATTCGGCTTTACGCATAATTCATTGATTATTTTACCCGAAGATTTTGTGTGAAATCACTATTCATTTTCTTATTTCATAATTGTCACTCACATTTCTGTGGATATAATTTTTATACACATAATCAATTCATTGATGAATTGGCAATTCATCGAGATAAACTTGATAAGAGTAATTCTAACTCAATCTCTATTTGTTGAGTTAAACATATAATTCATTGGAGTTGTTTTTACAAGAATGTGTGTGAATGTCGTCTGATTGATTTACAATGAATATCCAATCATATTGAGTGTATTTATAATTTTCACAAATAATTATGTCGTTCATTTATCTTTATCCTAAGTATACAGTCTTCATAATAGATTCATCTCAATTTACATTCCATTGAGGCATCTTTGTTGTTATACAACAAATCACTTTTATATGGTGTATATAATGTACTTTGACATAGTATATCATGAATCCCTTTATTCTCATGATATTAAAAAGTTTTGATTACCTCAATTATTTGTATTCAAGTGTCACTCTTTTGGTTAGGAACTCTAACTAAAATATCATTTTAAATGTTTTAATGATTTATTATTCTAAATCTATATCATTAGTTCCCATATTATAAAAATGGTTTTAAAGATTTAATTATATGGACATTAAAGTTTTAAAATTAAAATACCTTTTAATATTTTCAATGTGGTATAGGACACATTGATTCAAAAATCTATTTTAAATGGCTTCTTGACAAATAGTGGGACTTTTAAATGATTTCACGAAAAGGGGGATATTTGTCTCTAATAGTATTGATGATTATTTTCATCTATGTCAATATACTTTATTATTCTAGATTGAGGTTAATCTGTTACAATAAAATCTTCCATATTTTTTGAATGAGTTATGTTTGACTGTGGATGTGCTATTTTTATAACATTCAAGGATTGTGGATAATGTATTGACATTTTGTATACTAGTTTTAATACAAATGTTTATGTAATGTTCAAAAATTTCATATGAGGAATGTATTGGACATATTATGTGACAGGTGGAGCCCGCTATAGGTCCTCGATGCATTAGTAGGTCTCATGAGACAAACTAGTGTCTTGGTACAAGGCCTTGACAAAATCTTATTTGTAGTCTTGGCACGAGGCCTTAACTATGTGGTTATGATAGTCTGGCATTATGCATTCCATCATTATGAAAGTGGTTATTGATATTTCATGTGATTATTCGATTAGTATAATATCCAGGTGAATAAGTAAATGACATTATTTGATTTTATCTTTTCCATATTATGCTGAAATTCAAGTTTAAAATGCTTTTGTTCTAGTCTTATACACTGCCTTAAATTTTTTTCCTTATTTATAAAAGTTCCCGCTATAATGATATCCTTAATGATCATCTGAGCTCACCCCTTTCTATGTTTTATTTTTCCCAGGATGAAAAGAAGTATATTATGACTGACCTCCAGGGATAGTCTATGGGATCTTAGTGTTGTCTATGAAAACAATGTTGTTATAGTTTTCCATTTTATGATGTAATGTAAACCTTTTGAATGTATCTAGTACTTACAAGGCTACTAAAATAATCGGTATTTTGAGACTTGATATTTTATGATCATGCTAATGATACGTAATAATGCACCGACTCTAGGCTTCTGGGGTCGGGGTGTTACAACCTCATTGTTGTTAACATTCTAGGATTACATGTATTTAGAATTTTTAATATATACTGGCATGTTTCCACTTCACTTATGCTGATTTAAATTTGATACAAAAAATCTATATTTTGATTGAATCTCACTTCATTGTTATGGTCTTTCCAAGGGTTTACTTCATAATCTCTATTTATTTGGTATTTTTTACACAGGTTTTTCCATTTTAAAAAATTATATTACAATTTTTCAATAAAACCTTTAATTATAATCTCCTTCGGTTATTCATGATCTTTTTCAAGTATTAGTACCATTTTATTATTATTGGATTATCAAAATGTTTTATAAAATGTTTTTAAGAAAACCCGACTTCATTTATCTCTTCATTCGGAGACCCAATTTTATTTTAAAAAAAATTTTTATTTAAAAAGCTTAAAAAATGTCTTTATCCTTTTTAAAATGATTTATGGATATAATTTTCACCCTTTAAAAAATATATTGAATTTTTAAAAGTTATTTTAAAAGAATTTTTTTTCAAAAGGTTTTTCAATATAAAAGGAATTGTTCCTAAAGAATGTTTTCAGAGGATATTTTTTATGTACTTATATTCATCAATGTCATCAATATATTATTTTTACCTGAATTGGGATATGTTTTACTGATAAAATTATTATTATCTTTATAGATGGTTTGTGATGGATTTGGACAAGTATCAGATTCCCATTCACTTCCATAATTCCTTTATTTGTTCCCTTTGACTACCTGATTTCTTATTATCATTAGACATTGAATTTACCCTAATTATCCATATCAAGTTTCATTAATATTTTTTTTGAATAAACCAGAGAGAATATTTAATTTTTGTGTTTAGTTGGATAGTTATTTTATTATTTGGGAAAATGTTGATAAATATGTATTCATTATTCCATATAGATATTTGATAAGGAATATTATTTATTAAAATTATTACATAAAAGGAATGATTTGGACTAGAAATTTTGGGTGAGGCTTAGAAATTATATAGAAACTCTAAGCATCATAAAGTTCATATGGAGAAAATTAGATTAAAAAATTAAATAGGATTCTACCTATAGTATTAAACCATCTTTTGAATGGTCATGATGATAATGGTTTTCAAGTGACTTATACATGACATCCAATAATTAGGCATTTCCTTCCTTTTGATTCATTTATTATTTATCCATGAGATTTTTTGTTGACATATCTTGGGATTAATTTAATTTCTATTTCATTGATTAAATTTATTGTGTTTCAGTTTCTTACCATTCTATATTGTATTTTTTTCTTACAATGCTATTTGAATGGAATACGATTATAGTTATTAACAGAGAATTTGATTATGAACTTCTGTTTCTATTTTTTGATTACATGGTATGTGTATTCATTTAATTACCAATCAATATTTATTATTCTCATTGATTTATTATTTCTTCCTCTATAATTATGCCTTACTGTCCATTTGAGCACAAACTTATTATTTTTCCTTTCCTTAGGATTTTATGAGGCATACCATGAAAGATGTGGGGGGATACGCTATATAGAATAAAGTTATCCATGAATGAATTATTTTTTTAATTAGTTTATCCATTTTTAATAAAATAATTATGTATATATCTGGTTCAACTAGAGTATTAAACTCTTAGGTCCTTCAGGATTTGATTACTTCTAATCATTCAATTGTAGTGGTAGTAGACACCAGGTCCAAGAATTCAAGTATCAGGGTGATATAGTTGGAGTCAAATCAAATTTATTACAATCCTTAGGAACTATATTTTGGGACAAATATATTATTGAACATTAACATAATTTATAATTTTCGGATAAGTATAAAATAACATCCTAAGGATTCAATTAGATAGAGATTATATAGGGTTCATAGTAATACATCCATGTATGAATATTACAGGTGGATATGGTTCTGGACCATATTTTCCAAGGGGTAACAACTTTGATAAAGTGCATCAAGACTAACTTGGAATAACCAGGTACATGACAGCAGACCTTACTCTACAACTAGTGTGACACTATATGGGGATATTCATAGGATAATTTAAATTTTCATTCGAAAAATTTATGAATGATTTGAATAGATAGTTAAAACTTATTACCCAGGTTAAACCTTAAACAAAGGAAGGGCCAGTTCTTAAATAAAACGTATAAAGTATTTTTTTTCTTTAGGATGTATTGAGAACCATAGTTAAAAAGCTATTTATTGACTAACCATATTTAAATTATTTCCATCATCTGTATTTTGGAAATTATATCATTATAGTTTTATAAATGTAAAACCAATATATTGGGTGACAACTCATAAAATCCTTTAAGGAAAAGGTACCTGAATCCACAATTAATGGAAGAGTAGGGATTTGCTCTTAACTATGGAATATGTGATTCACAAGTTAAGTTTTCAATTTTTAATTAAACAATTTGATGAATAAATATTAATTATGATCATGTAGTGTTTCTTTTTTGGTTTAGATATTAATTTCTTAACTATTTTAGTGTTTTAGGGGATACCCTTCTCTTTTCCTTTAGAATCAGTAGCAGAAGAGGATGCCATAGCAGTAGAGGTCGAGGTAGAAGAATGGAGTGAGGTGGTTGATAGAGAAGGTAAAAGAAGGCCTTCAAAGACTAATGAAGCTATATTTGGAGTAGTAGAATATCATGTTAGTTGTTGAACAACGATCACAGGCCTGGTCTGACTCGGTGCTTGGATGACAGACATAGTAGTGGAGGATATGGTAGAGGTGACGGTAGGAAACCCAGGTCTTAAAGGTGTATCTGCCTGAGAAACAATGGTTTTACTCTGAACATGAAGTCAAGGCCTCAAAAGCGTAATAAAATCTTCAATGACCCCTTCACCATATTGCATGGATTTCTCAAAATCATCCACGTTTTCCAAAAAAAATATCCAAAAATCGAGTGAACTCTGTGAGCTTTTGGAATTGAGTCTTGAAAGCTTGCATAATAAGTGGAATCTGTAGATTTTCCACAAGATACATGAAATGATAATTCATGTTATTCTTGGAGAAGATTATATTGAAGTATAAATCCACTTTCCTATTAATCTCTTGCTGGGTATCATTAGCAATTTGAGAATGGATTTAGGCCAGGTCAAGAACTCTGTCACTATTCTTGATAACTTCATAAAGGGAATCATTATTTAAGCCACTAAGTAGAGTATGTAGCTCTTCTTTTACCACTATTCATAGTAGATCACTGTCTAAAGAGGGTTGAGAGGATTTACCAGAGTCTTGAAAAGCATTGATATTAGTGGTTAGAGATTTTAGTTGATTCATAACTTTATGAAGTCACCCTGTATACTCATTAGTGTATTTATTTAGAATAATCACAAACTCTTGCATTTCTTTCACAATCTATTTGTTCCTTTCTACGACCTTTTCATCTATAAAATCTAAATGTGGTTGAATCTCAGAGACAACATTTTATGTGGTTTGAGGAACATCAGGTGCCACATGATGAAAATAAGCTCTAATCTCGAATGCTTCTCTTTCTACATGTCTTCAATCATACCACTTTGGTTCTTCACATCATCACTAAGCAGCATGTTCTCAACTCTTACATCCTGAATCTCATGAATCATGTTGTGTTGTATATTCCAAATAAATTTCTCCAACAACAGTGAGGAATCTCTCTCACTTAGATTTTTCACATGAATTGGTTGGGTATTCAAAAGTTTTTCAACACCAGACAAAAAGTTTGCACCAAATTCCTTTAGATCATCTTTACTCATAAAAGGATGGTTGTTCTGATGAAGGATTAGAAATATGGACTAATACCAGCTCAGGTTCCTTCTCCGGAGCAGTATTAGAGATAGATTTCAGTTGGAACATAGTAGAAAGGTCAATGCCTTTTACTGAAACTTACTGACAGTCATCCATATCATAAAAAATTGGGGAACTTATATTGGGTGCTGAAAGGGCTCAGATCAACCAGATTTCGTACTTCGATAGATTCCAGATTTGGGAGTTACTCTCCGTCAACAGTTTCATCCTTCTCAAGAATGAGAAGATTAGGATCTTGATCGAATTCAAAAAACTCATCTATTAGTTACTCTTACATTTCCTACCATGCCAACTGAAAATCCAGCTCCATCCATTCTTCGGTAGAAGGGATGATCTCAGGAATAGAATGTTCCACTGGGAGTTCTTCATGATCACTTTCTGGCATAATAGGTAGATCTTCCACTATAGGTTCTCCCATGGAATTCTTTTCAGTTTATTTGGTAATAGATTCTGTTTCATCCTCGTATTGATCTTCAAGAATAAAAACTTCTATAGGTGCAGGGACTTCTTTTTCACTTACCACAAGAGGAATAAGAGTAATGTCTTCCTCAACAGATAATGTTTTCCCAGGGGGAACAACAACCACTTCTTCCCCTACAAAAAAATATTCAACGACCTCACATGATTCCAAACCAGGATAAAAAATATCTCTTGTTCTTGAGGGATGTTCCACAGGAATGAATTTTTCAAAAATTTTATCATTGTCTTCCACCCATTATTTTTTTCTAAGGATTCCAATTTATCTTCATCCTCTCAATAGTGACTTTTGAAAGGAAGTACTCACAATCCTTGATAACATCCCCATTAGGATCAATCATACCTTTTGTAGGAAGAATGGTTGAGATAAGCTGAGAGTAAAACAGGTAGGTTGACTTGGATGTGGCTTTGATAAGTTCACACATGTGGTGAATGATATACTTGAAAAGATTGATCATATGCGCATTTTTCATAAGGTGGATCAAAAACACATCGTGATATTTCAAAACAGAAAAATAACCTTTTATGGGGCTAACCAGATTCTGAATAAACATGAACAGAAGCATTGATTCTCCATCTAGTTCAGTAGAAATGGCTCTCCCCTTGGTGACATTTCATGTTATGTCTTTTGAATTATCTTCCAAATCAACGAATTCAGTTTAAGGTGAAGGTCCTCTCTGATAATCCTCACATGACATTATGAGGTATTCAAAAGAATATATCCCATAACCTCAAAGAGAATGAGCTTTTCTGCCCATTGATCTATCTTCTAATGACATAACTATCACCAGAATCAAAATAGAATTGTACATACTCATAAAACTGAGTCACTAACTTATGGTAGATATGTCTATCTTCTATATAAAACCACTCTAACCACCCTTGTTGTTCTAAAACATTCAAAACCAAAGACTTACTAGGTAGAATCCACTTGGGGAAAACATCTTTCTTAGGTACTACAACTCAATTTAGTAGATTTGGATTTAGAGATCCTTCGGATGCTAGCTTATGTGCAATCTTCTTCTTCTTTGACCATCACTTCTCAGGAGTCAAAGATGAAGGGAACCTCATCCTGGGCATCTACTGAAGGTTTGAGAGAGAGAAAAGGGTTGAATGGTTGAAGAAGGATTTAAAATGAGTGAATAGAAGAAATCTTCGAGTGAAGGACAAGTGATTATTCATTTATTTTATCATTTAGGAATACCAAACTTCGCAAAAATAAAAGCACGAGAATGTAAAGATGTGAAATGAATAATTACCACGATATGGTTTTTACATTGTAAATAAAAATCATAAAGAATGCTCACAATTAGAATGTGTCAGGTCGTTACAGTGAGACAGTAAATTATTGTTATAGTGAGACAGTGAACGAACTTCACGGTGAGACAGTGATCATGAACATTACGGTGAGACAGTGACTATCAGACAGTAATCACGAAACACTAATTGTGAGACCATAAACATGAAACAATAAATTATAAAATAGTAAGATATGAAATAGTAAGATATCAAATAGAAATATATGAAATCGTAAGATATCTATTTGAGGTTTATCATGCCTAATTCATGTATAATGTAGTCTATTTTTTAGAAGTTAATTGTTCGGTGAATATATCAGTAAGACGATACTTAGTACCAATGAATTCCAAATTGATATCACTTTTTTGATAATGATCTCTCAAAAATTGATGGCATACATCAATATGATTTGTTCTAGAATGTGAAAAAGGATTTTTTGAGATGTTAATAGCACATGTGTTGTCACAATTTATAGGCACATTCCTGAATTGATATCTATATTCTTGTAATGTGTTTTTCGTCCACAAGATTAGTGCACAACAATTTCCAGCAGCTTTGTTTTCAGCTTCTACAGTAGATAATGACACAAGATTTTGTTTCCTACTACACCATGATACTAGTGACTTGCCTAAAAAGTGAAATGTTTCAGTGGTTCTTTTTCTATATAACTTACAGCCTCCGAAGTTAGCATCAGAAATACTGAAAAATAAAAATGATTTTCCTCTAGGATAGAACCGTCCTCGATTGGGTGTATGGTTAAGGTATTTGAAATTTCTCTTTAAAACATTTAAATGAGATTCCATAGGATTTTCTTGAAAACAAGTAAACATACACAAAATAAAAAAAAATTAGGTCAACTAGAAGTTAAGTATAGCAATCTTCCAATCATTCCTATATAAGTGGTTGGAGCAACAGATTTTCCATCTTCATCAAGACCAAACTTACAAGTGGTACTCATGGGTGTGTTTCTAATTTTAGTTCAATCCTATCCAAAATATTTTAGATGATATCTATTATATTAAATTTGATTCAAAATAATTCCATCATTATTTTGAATGATTTTAAATCCAAGAAAGAATTTTAGTTCACCCATTAAACTCATTTCAATTTCCTTTTCCATTATTTTAGAAAAATCCACACATAAAGAATTTTTTGAAATCCAAAGATAATGTCATCTACATAGATTTCAACAACTAAAACATCATTATAAATTCGTTTTATAAAAAGGGTAGCATCATCTATTCCTTTTGTAAAACCATTGGAAATAAGAAAAGGACTTAACGTATCATACCAAGATCTTAGATATTTATTTAAACCATATAAAGATTTTGATAATTTAAAAATATGATATGGAAAATGAGGGTTTGTAAAACCAGGGGGTTGTTCAAAAAAACATCCTCATCTATATACCAATTTAAGAATTCACTTTTAACATTTTTTTGATATAGTTTCAAATTCAGATGTGCAGCATAAGCAAGAAAGATTCTGATAGCTTCAAGTCTAGCTACTGGTGAAAATGTCTCCTCATAGTTAATTCATTCTTCTTGAATATAGCCATGTGAAACCAATCTAGCCTTCTTTCTAACTATGTTACCATCATCATCTAACTTATTTCTAAACACCCATTTAGTGCCAGTGGTGACTGTGTCCTTAGGTCTTTCAACAAGTTTCCAAACTTTATACCTTTCAAACTGATTAAGTTAATCTTGCATAGTCATTACCCAAAATTCATAATTGATAGCATCATTAATGTTTTTAGGTTCAAGTTGTGATATGAAGACTAGATTATCAACTTGATTTCTAAGAGATGCTCTAGTTTGAGTTCATTTTTCTAGGTCTCCTACAACAGCATCTAAGGGATGGTTCTAAAGGGTTCTAACAGCTCTAGTAAAGGAGGGACTTGTGATTTCATGTTCATTAGTAGGTTTAGGTTCTATGGAATTCTCATAACTAAAAGTTTTGACTGATTCTTTCACAGAATGGTTTGGGGATATTGAATTGATGTTCAGATTTGATACATCATCCCCAGGGTTCTCTAGAATGGTTTTAGGATCACATGGTTCTGTTTCATCAAATTTGACATGTGCAGATTCTTCCACACATTTAGTTCTTTTATTGAACACTCTATAGGCTTTGCTAGACACAAGATATTCTAAAAAGATACCTTCATCACTTTTGGATGCAAATTTGTCATGATTGTCCTTAGTATTAAGGATATAGACATTGCAACCAAAATTATTGAAGTAATTAACCTTTGGTTTTCCATTGTTCCGTAACTCATAAGGAGTCCTCTTAATAATAAGACTGATTCACACTCTATTAATTATGTAGTATGCTGTATTGACAGCTTCAACCCAAAAATAAATAGGCAGGTCTAATTCACTAAACATTGTTCTAGCTATCTCTTGCAGTGTTCTATTTCTTCTTTCTACAACTCCATTTTGTTGAGGTGTTGTAGGGGAAGAGAAATTGTGATTATAACTATTTTGTTAGAAAAAGGATTCAAAATACTGATTCTCAAACTCACAGCCACGATCACTTCTTAAGAATTTGATTATAAGTCCACTATGATTTTGTACAAACATGGAATATTTAGTAAAATAAGAGCAGGCTTCACTCTTGTGAGCCATAAAGAAGGTCCAAATACATCTAGAAAAATCATCTACAAGATCATTAACATAGTTATTCCCATTTAAAATAGAATCTCTTGATGGTCAAAACAAATCCATGTGAACCATTTCGAGTGGTTAAGAAGTTGACACTACATTCTTTGGTTTGAAGGAAATTTGGTGTTGTTTTCCCATTTGATAGGGATTACACACTTTGTCATTTTGAAACTCATGTTTGGGTAAGTCATTAACTAATATTTTTCTAGTTATCTTTCTAAGGGAGTGAACATTACAGTGTCATTGTATAGTTTTCCAGAGCCAAGACACTTTATGAAATACACTTAAACATGAATCATTTTGAGAAGCTAAAGAATCTATGTTAACAGAGTAAACATTTTCATTTATTAATGTAGAAAATACTAATTCATATTTCGAATTAAATACATTGCAAGCATCATTTTTGAATTAAACATGAAATCCATCATCACATAATTATGAGATACTAAGAATATTGTATTTTAATCCATCAACAAACAGTACTTTAGAAATCAATACTGAATTGTAGTTAACGATTTTTCTAAGGCCAATAATATTTCCTTTTCCATTATCACCAAATGTGACATGTCCTCCGTCTATTTTGATTAGATTATTGAAGCATTTATAGTCTCATGTCATGTGCCTTGAACATCCACTTTCCAATTACCAAGGACTTTTACAGTATCTTTCCTAAAATGTGATTATGAAAAAAAATATTTTTGTACCCATACTCGTTTGGGACTAGTAATATTAGTAATAAGTGCTTTAGGAACCCATATCTACCTCATAGGTTTCATATAAGCATTAAGTAAAGTTTTTGAAAAAGAAACTCTATTCGGTCTAGAAAAACTTGAAACAGTAGAATATGTATCATGAATTGAATTAAATGATTTGTGTCCAGAACTATGAGTAAAACTATATGTCCTACATTTAGAGGAAAAATTCATTCTACCAATGTTTCTTTTTCCAGGTCAATAACCAAATTCTAGTATTATATTTATGGAAATTTGTTTTCCAACCATTTGAGTTTGGGTATTTTTTCTATTGGTAAACTTTTCTTGTTCATTATTCAATTGCTCATTAGATATTTTTAATTTGTTTTTCTCCTTGAGCTGTTGAGCATTTTTCTTTTTTTTAGTTGTGAGTTCAGATTTAACAGTCACAGTGAGAGCATATTGTTTCATCAATTATTTATATTATCCTTTTAGTTCATTGCTTGTTTCTTCAAGCATGTTCTAGTATTCAAACAATTCTACCATAGTCATGTTATCAGAGTAACTCTCATCTGTAGAATAGTAGGAATTAAGTACAAGAGAATCTAGTGTTACATCAGAAGTGTTTTTCATAAAAAACATACTAGATTTGTTTTCATATTTATCATGTGATGTTTCTGAGTCTCTTGAACTGTCCTTAGATGCACTCCAGGTTTCTTTCATGTCCTTTTTATACATCATGTCCTTTTCCTCATATCTCTATTTGTACTTGAGCTTTGGATATTCTGCCTTTATTTTTTATTTTCACTTACATTCATAGTAGACAATCTCATCTTCCTTGTCACTTCTTTTCCAATCATTCTTACAATTTCCTTTTTAGTCATATTTTCCCTTGATGTTAGGCTTTCAGAAAAAAGTTCTTCTTCCTGTAAAATATTTTGAATCTTATGGCAAGGTGAGCCATCTCCTCATCACTATCTAGTGATGAATGTTCACTGGTGGAGCATTATACAGAAGCTTCCAGATTCCCTTTGTCATTGTGTTTACAGGTGGTGGTCTTGAATGTAACAGATTTCCCCTTTGGTTCATCCTCCTCTTCCTTTTTTACTTTCAGTTCCTCTTCATAAATCATCAGTTTCCCAATGATTTATTTTACATGTATCTTGATTATGTCTCATGATTCTCTAATAAAGATAGAGGTTCCCCTCCATCTGTCGGGTAGACATCTAATAATTCTCATGATTTGTTCCTTGGTAGTGACTTCTCATCCAAGTGAGATCAATTTGTTGAAAATCTCATTGTACGTAAGATACATGTTTGAAATTGGCTCAACAGGTTTAATTTAAAAATTATCATATTTGATAGTATAAGTATTATGTCTCAATTCTTATACACTAGATGTTCCTTCATGTGAGACAGACAGGGTATCCCAGATCTCAAGGGCAGTTTTACAAGTAGAAATTCTATTGAATTCTTCATCTCCTAAACAGCTGTATAAAGCATTCACAGCTTTGAAATTGTTTTTGTAGGATGTTTTGACAGGTTTATCCCATGTGATTATATCCGTAGTAGGAATCTTATATTCATCTATAATGGATGAAAAAATATCAAAACCCATACTCTCTAAATGCATTTTCATTTTAATTTACCACTGAGCATAGTTGGTTCCATTAAATAATGGTGATATGTTGGTTGCATAACCTTTCAATCTATTATCAATAATAATGTATTGCTTTAAAAGGGCGAGAAATTTATATTTGACAGAAATTTAAATATCTTTAATTTAAAACTACAATCATTGTTGGATAAGATTAAATAGAGACCTAATAAACAACCTATGATACCAAATGTTGGTCGGAGTAGACTACTCAAGAGGGGAGGGGTGAATTGAGTAACTATAAAAATTTCTGTAAAGGTTATTTCTAAAAAGGTTTCCACAAAATAAAATAAATCCGATTTACTCAAGGTTATACTATTATAAGGGATTGATAGTTTAAATAACTTCATCGAAGATTGATTAATTTTCCGTAATCTTAATATCAGTTATTAATGTTACTTTTGAACCTATTAAAATAAGACAAGACATTTATAACTTCTTCCAAGATGAATTATCAATGTGAGTTTAGTGATTTTTTAATTATATAGAAAGGAATTAAAACAGAGAAGACAATATTATGCAGCACAATGGATATGAAAAAAATGGTTCAGTCTCAAACCCTGGACCAAATCTAATCCACTTGGTGATCACCTACCACGAAGCAGTTTATATAAATAAACATGATCCACAACTTGGATAGGGGTTAAACAACATTACATAGGACTCTCCAGGTCACACAAGGACCTCTTCCATAGTTCTTCAGGGGTACAGACAACCAGGACACACAAGGACCTCTTCTACACTTATCAGTGGGTATACACAAGAGTAAAAGAATGTTTGAGTAAGTGTATCTTGTATCATTTATTTTGATGCAGGAGATAGAGCGTTTTATTATGCTGAAACACACACTACTCTAAAGTTAATAAAATGATACACAAAAGAGAATAAATATTTAGATAGGTTTAGAAGTGCTCTAGGTGTTAGTCTTTGCAGCTCTGGACTTCTATGATGAATCAGATGCAGAACTCGAGTCCTTGTTTGGAAAATAGAGTGTCGTAAGAGAGAAAAAATGGCATGTGTTCTTCATGATATTTGATAGTGTGATGATGTCCTCAATTTTGGGATTCAAATATGCTTCATGTGTTCTTCAAAAGTTTCAAGTTTCATTCAATTGGCCTTTCTTGAAAAAATTTCTCTAAGTGTGTTCTTTATTATGGTGCTCATGCCCACTAGATTTTCTTTTTCATGCATGTATTCTTTCCGGGTAGTAATATTCTGTTTTCGTGGAGTGCATGTGTTGGATCCGACATGTTGCATGGTTTATGAACCTCATTCATCTTACAGTCAGATGATACATCTCCAAAGAATCAATTATTAATTCAGTGCATTAATATCCTCAAATATGACCATCAAAGATTAAATTTAAAGACGACAAGACATATTAAGAACCGGTATCACAATATGTAATGGAAATAGTGTCTCCTTCCCATGGTGTCTATATTGGTAAAGGTGTCTTGTTTACAGTTTCTAGATGTCACAGTGTCTTGTTCACAGTGTCTCATGGTCACGGTGTCTCGTGGTCACAGTGTCTCATGCACACGGTGTCTTCTTGTTCACGGTGTCTGCTTGTCACAGTGTCTGATCCTTCATGGTGTCTGGTTCTCATAGTGTCTAATTTACTTTTCCAGAATGACATAACCAGTGGCAGACTCCCGGAGTCTCAGACTTTTCAAAATAACTGTATTCAGACTTAAGTAATGATGATCATAGAATGGAATAGACATAATCAATTTTCAAAGAAGCTATTATAAAAGTAAATCAAGGATAATATGAAGAAATTAAACTGAATGTAGAGCTATTAAGATCATGAATGGATATTCTTAAATCATGAGAATACTTAAACAATAATACACATAATTCGATATAGTTTAGAGGATTTAACCAGATTGAATATGATTTGTGATCATTAAATCATGATTAGTACATGAGGAGTGTAACATAAAAAAAGGATTATATTTTTGGAATAATAATAATAATAATTTTATAATAAGTTTGACATATATTTTTACAAAAAAATATCAGTGAAGGTAATTAAAATTTATTATAACGATTAATGTTAAATTTAGCTTAACAAGGGATTAAACCGTAAACATAAGAGCCCAAATAACCAAGAAGCATGTCTCAAAAGACTATAATTTCCAAATTAAATCTATATACACTATCATATATAAATTTAGAAATTATTTTATTAATTTGACATTGGAATAACATTTTTTGGAATTCCCTGTTCCCAATTTTATAAGAGTGCCACTCCCCCTTCACTATAAAAAGTCCTCCTCCCCTCCCATTTCCTCAAACCTCTCATTAAAAATTTTCATGAAAATAAATTGACCAAATATATCCTTCATATCCTTCCTATAATCCTGGAAGCATCAACATGGGAATAATTACATCCAAGGAAACCCTCTAGTTCAAACCAAAAGTTGTTACCTAAATAAGAGGTAACATTCTTTCTCAAGCTCTTTAGAAGTTTTTCCATTCTCCAGCCCCTTATCTCATATTATTCCATTATTATATAAAAACCCAAATTTTGTTTTGCTAATATATAATCCTACACATAAAAAAACTTAAATATAATGGGTAATGAACTTACTGTTTATGTGTACGGTGAACTACCGCCTCACCAAACAATGTTGTTCATTTTTCCTTTACAACATTTCATGTTTGGAAATAGTGATGGAAACAATGTTTATATATGTTATATATTATATTTATAATGTATTTATACTTATTTAATTCTTTGATAACACATACCCTTATGTTTTCTATTTTTTAAAATATGATAACATCGTTTGCGATAGTATGGACTGACGCCCTATCAAGGTATTTTAATTTGTTCACACTACACATGGAATAGAAAAATAATGGTTTTATTAAACATATGGGAAATATATGAAATAAATGTATTGATGGAAATATAATATACATTTGTTTCATGTAATTTTAATTCTTTTATTTTGTATAAGAAATCTATATAGCCTTCATGCTCGTGTATTACCTACTATCTCCATGAATGATGCATTTCATTTCTTATGTCAAAACATTATGGATTATTAAAAATACACATATAATAGATATATATGATATTCAAATCATTGATAACATTATAGAGAATTTTAAACCACGATCTAACTAATAGGAACAAAAAATTACATGTAAATACATAATCGACCAACTCGGAAATTAACACCCGAAATAGTGAAAATAATGAGTGATTATTAACAAACAGATATTAATATATAAAAAGAAGTTAATATATGATATTATAAATATAATTATATTTCTGTTATAATTTATTAACATGTTAAATCCCCTTATACAATAATTTAAATGGTGTTTATCTGAAAGGTAACACAAGGGAATGTATTTTGTCTCAATTTAAATTCCATGGAGGAGTATTTGTTATTATGAACCTAGTTTATTTTATATGGTGTATATAATGCCCTATGAAATGATATATAATGAATATATTTATTGTCGTGATATTATATATTTCATTTAGAGTTATTAGTTCATTTTTTTGGGATTCAAATGTTTCAAAGTGGTATTAGATAATTTGGAATATTCAAGGATTATTCTTATCACGAATGTTTTTAGTGATTATATATGAATTCTCACTACCTTTTTGATTGTTAATATTATCTTGAAATATTCAATTTATTTTGGTGCAACTAATTTATTATATATGGCATACATACTTCCACCTTTTCATATAATATCATGATTCATTTATTCTTCATGATATTTTGAGTTTCAATTTGAATTATATCATCTAAGGGGATTTTAGTTAAAAATGTTTTCAGGTTGAAAAGATTTTCCCAACACATTTTATTTTCATTGGGATACAATAAAACCACTTTATTTTTTATATTATATGAATATGTGTACACAGATTTTTTCCTATTTATTTATGTGTTTCCACTTCTCTAATGTGGACTTATAGTTGATACACACAATCTATTTTTTGATTTAGTCTCACATTAATATTATTGTCTTTTCAAGGGTTTACTTCACCATCTCAATTTATTCCAGACTTTTAGACTTGAATTTCCATTAGTGAAAATTATATGACAAATTTTCGATAAAAAAAATTAATTCGATTCTCATATTTATATGGATTACCATTATCATGTATTAGTAACATTTTTTCAATTCTTGGGTACTCAAATGTTTTACAAATTTTTTAAGGAAACATGAAATCATTTATCTCTTTATGTAGAGAACCATTTTCATCTAAAAAACCTTTTTTATTAAAAATTTTAAAAAATGTTTTTATCCATTTCAAAATAATTATCAAAGGAATATTCTTCATTTAAATATTTTGTTATGTTTCTAAAAGTTATTTTCAAAGAATCGTTTTTTGAAAAGGTTTTATAAAAAAAGGATATTTTCCCCAATAATATTTTCATAATATATTTTTATAGTTTTTCAATTCATCAATGATTAAAAAACATTATTTTTACTCCCCTTGAGATATGCAGTATAGATACCATCGTTATTCTACCTCTAAACATTATATGATTGATTAGGAAAAGGATAGTATTCATTCTCCCTTCTTAGATTCCTCTTTTAGTCCCCTAGAAATAATTGATTTTTGGAGATCATTAGTTATTAAATATACCCAAATTACCTATATCATTTTTCATGGATAGTTTTATTTCCTAAACTATATATAATTTTTACATATGTTGTTTACTATGAATGTTATTTGACCATTAGAAGAAATATTGAAAAATATGTATTCTTTTTTCCATACAAATATTTGATAAGGAATATTATTTATTTAGATTATTCAATATGAGTAATTATTTGGATTAGAAATGATAGGTGGGAACCAGAATTTATTTAGCCCCTTGATGATTTAAAAATATCTCATGAAAAAAACAATTGGGAATATTAAACCATTTTCTATTACTAGTTTTAAACATTCATGTGAATGGACTTGATTGTATATGTTTTCATATTCCTTATACATGTCATCCAATAATTACTCATGTCCTTTATATTGATTCTGTTATTATTTATCCAAAATATTTTGCGTCGACATATCTATGGATTAATTTACTTTGTAGTTAAATTATTAAATAGAATTTTTTTTAGTTTCTTATCTTACCATATTAATTTTTCTCTACCACATTATTTAAATTTCATGTGTTTCCAGTTATTTCCTTTCCATATTTTTTGTGCACTTCCTTAATTGTTTTTTGATTAAATGGTATTTGTGATAGAGATAATATTTTCATCATTTTTTATATTTAACTAAATTATTTAATCCCATAAAATTGAACAATTTGAGTTATTTACATCAATTTTGGATTTATGTTGTGTTTTGGGCTAAAATTGGAATACTGCTTAATTTGGAAATACAGACAGATTTTAATCACTTTTGTAATTCATGTATAGATTATAAAATATAAATTAAATTGATGGAATTCATTTTTCATTGGGATCTTAAATATATTTTCTTCATCTTTTATTTTTGGAACAGGATTTTAGTCGGCCATCCAAGGGTCCGAAATATTCAATAAAGATGGAAAATTACTATGTACGATCGTGTAGACCACACCTTAATGAATTGGTCACAACCCGTTCAAAAAAAATACAATTGGGATGATTTTAATTGTATTGGAACGAGAATTAAATGGGGAGTTCGGATGTTGAAGATCTTAAATATTGTTCATCATTAATGTAGCCCATGGATAATGACAATTTGGTGTAGAAAAAGGTAACATTCCTCTAGATTAAATGCTTAGCATTAATTATCCATATCTTGTAATACACGTAAAGTATAAATCTAAAATTTTATTAGGCAAGGTAAAACATATTTTTAAGATAATTATAGAAGACATTATTGCACAATCCATCCATTAAATGGGCCGAACATGGTAAATCATTCGGTAGAGAGAATCTACAGAAAATCCTAAAGAGAGATATTGAAGATCTGAAATTTGAAGACTGAAGGATGGAATCCCTTGGCCTATATAAGAAAGAGTTCAACCATGCTTAAAGGTAGTTCTACAACAAGGTTTCAGTGCAGTCTTAGGTACCTGATTCTAACTTAGGATTTTTCTTTTCTTCTCTTTTTATTTTTAGTTTTCTTTTCAAATGCAATGCATTTTCATATTTTTAATTCAAGTGTTTCTATCTTCTTCCATATACCTTTATCTTCCAACACTAATCTAATTCTTCTCTTTTATTCTTATCCTATCCACCATGACCTATTATCCTCAATATTGAGGGTCTAACCCGAGGCTTTTACTTGGGGGAGGATTCATGGTGTTCTTCATTATCGCGCTTAAATTCAAATTGTTTTTATTCTATTTGTGGTGGAGGTGGAAATATTGCACATGTGGGGCAGTCATCCACCACGAAACTATTCCCAAATCCATTTCTTTTCCTTGATTAATTAATTTTACCTCCCCTATCTTATGAAAACACCTCATACAGTGGATTTGGGGTTTCCATAAGGGATGAAACGACATACGGTGGAGCTGGGTCTTTTAGGAATAACATTCTCGGTTGAGGTGTTATCCTATTTGACTATTGGAGGTGGTGTGGTTTGGTGTTCCTAGATCATACTAAAATTACACACTAAATAAATCAAGGGAAAGAAATTCGTTAATGAGGTTTAAATAATTGAATTAAAAAATTGAATTTAAACAATAAATAAATATTTAATGAACCTGTGTTATCCAACCCTAGTACCAATTTATTTGTTCAGTAATTTTATTATAAAATTGAATGTTAGTATAAATTTTTACATTTAATTTAAGATTTAAATTTTATTTCATTCCTATATTAAATAAAAAACCCAAACAAGTAATATAGGTTAATTTGATTAAGTGTGTGAATAAATGATGATGATCCTTTAGTGAGACGAACCAAGTTAGCCACTGTGCTGCATTAGGAGAATAAATATTGTTTTTCCATGCCCTCCGATAGGAGTATGTCAATGTGTGTTTAGTTATTTAACATTACATAATTATTATTCTCATTGATTCATTATTAATTCTACTATAATTTAAACATGTTAATAATATTCTTGTTATGTTTACATTCCACTACATTCCCTAAAATTTGTTAATAAATAGATAAAAGGATTTTCTAGATGGAACAATGTTATCCTCATAAGAAAATAATTATGTTATAATTAGATTATCCATTTTTAACACAATACATATGTATGTATTTTATTTAACAATACTGATAATATCTTATAGAATTCGTGATTTTATTACTTGTAATCCTGCCATTGTAATGGTAGTAGACATCGGCTTTGAGCTTTTTCAGGTTGGGGTGATACAAGTCGTATTTGAGGTCTATACACAGCTCCTCCTTTTAATTTAACTATATAGAGAGAATGACCAATAACATTAAACATCCATAATCATTATGATATATCTAATATCCCTCACACTTTTAAGGTCTCTTCATAATCCCATAATTATTGACAACCATATAACTATTTATTTGACTTTTACCTTTATGAGTCTTTTTCACTACCTTATACTCTTGAATACTTTGTTGAGGTGTCATGATTTTTTATATTGGTGAAATTTGGAATCATATATTAATCTTCATTTTGACTATTCATACAATTTTTGAATTTGGTATCATGTATTATTTCTCTACTTCTTACCTATCATTTATATTTACCTTGACTTTCATTGAAAATTACTTCAGGTTTAGGGATATTTTCATCATATATTTTATGTGATTCTGTATTTAATATCCAATATTTCACTATTTCCAATGTGATCAGTCCATTTGAAGAGAATTTGTAAACAAACATGACCAGCATGTCCCAACTATTTGGTAATTATATTTTAATAAAAACTTCATATAGAACATCATAAAACAGTATTTTCATAAAATCCAGTCAATCAATGATACATTAGAACTCACTCATGTGCTCTGACACATTTCTCCTTTCCTTGATCACTAGATTGAAAAGTATTTATCTAATTTTTTCCCTATTCTATTTTATTATACTATCAAACATATTATTAAATTTTCTCGAAATAACCTAGGAATAATATTCATTGGATAAATTTTAGAAGATACTTTTTTTAGATCCATTGCCTATTTTGGGAAATTAATTTTCTATTTATCATGACCACTCAATATCAATTGAAAATGAACTGGATGATTTCATCTTCTCATAGGATTATTCTCCAACTAAAGGTTTCACAGATGATTCTGTAATAAGAATATTATCTATAATGGCCCCATAAAGGGCTTCTGTAGTAATTTCATATTTATAAGTGATATATTATTTCTGAATTTCAAATATTATAATTAAATGAAGTCAGCATAATCATATTACCAAAATATTACTATATTCCTCAAATGCCTTTTTTATTTTTTTTTAAATTAACACTTTTAATTTAACATTGAACTACGTATTAAATGAAAATATAATAGTTAACATTAAAGTAGAAATATCATGATCCTAACAGACTACATCAAAATTATAGCATCAAAATAGAGATGGGAAATCCCAATGCAATCTTGATTTCAAAAAATACATCAACAGAGCCTGAGGATTATTTGTTGAACTCAATGCTTCTATATTTATGGGCCATGGTAGTGAGATTTTCGTAGAGAACCACAAAAAAAACACATTTTTAGTTCCATCCCTATTAGAACTCTCCTTAAAACCTATTCTATTGAACACGTACAAAACTCACAGTTTCACAAAACCACCAACACCAATGATCCTGGATAAAAACCCCCAATAGTGATACCACACCTGCATCATAGGCTATATGAAACTTTGCCGTTTTTTACTATCATCTATTTCCACCAACACTTGAATCACCACATTAATATAAATAAATACAACTAGAGTATAACACCCCAATTTTTTAAATTTATATTTTATTTATCAATAAATGTGTAGTTTTTTGTATGTTTTTTACACATAATTTTTATTCTTAATAGTATATGATATTGTGTGCCCTTATGAAAAAGTTTTCAGATCATTAGGTATAAATTTCATTAACCACATTATCAAATATATTTCTAATTTCCCTACTAATTAATTAAATTTTGATTATATATTAGGAATTAAGTCTTCAATTTTTTTTTGAATTCATTATATGATTCAAAAATATGATTGCATCAAAAATGTTTTTATTGGTTTTAAGATGGAAAATACTATAATTAATTTTTAACAGTTTTGTAATTTTTTTACAAATGATATCATTTTTTTAATTATCATATAAAAAGTATTTTATGGTCATATTTTGGGATTTTTCTTAAAATATAATACTTTCAATGAATTGAAAGATTTTTTTAGAAGAATATAACTTCCATTAAATTATTTAAGATGTCTCATTATGTTTTAAATTTATTTTAAAATTTCAAAAGATAATATTTTTTAAAAATAATTCATTTAATTTCATTTTAATTGATATTATTAATAGTTTTAGTATAAAAACTTTTTTATTCTTACAAATTCATTTTTTTCTAGGAAGAATATTTTTGTTTCATTCCGAGGGATAATTTTAAAATGAATTTATTCTACTTAAAGTGATTTTTTTTTGTTAAAATGGATTCCATAATTTTAGTTCTCAAAATTAATATCATATAATATTTTTTTCTTTTTTATAAATTATGAACAGTAGCTAAGGTAAAAAATTATTACTATGGTAAAGGTAAAATGGTGTAAAATTGGGATAAAACTAAAGAAATAAGGGTTAAAATGGTGGAAAGAATTTTTATATCATATAATATGAATATATTTTGGTTTTATATCATTTTATATTAAAACTTGATCCAATTTGGATCCATTTTCCTTAAATATTCCACTAATACATTTTAGTGTATTGAAACATTCCAACTATGTCATATCCCTCCTTTATAAATGGCTATAAACCTTTTCCTCTTCGTCACACTTCATGATCCTTATAGATCAACCCTGACCTCATGATGACCAATATTATAATCCCTCCACATTATCAAGAGTTTAATATTGGATCAAAATATCATCCTTCAAAGGCTGAAGGTGTACTCAAATGGAGGTTTAAAAAAGAATTTTTATAGCTCTTAATTGGGTATTATAATATTATTTACCCCTATATATCCATTAATTTTATGATAAAAATAATGATATTTTAATACCACTATCTCATGTATATTCATATGTTTTAATGGGGATGGTCCATGAAATTCCCCAAACTCGCACTCCCAAGCCTCCTGCTATAAGCACATACTTTATATTTTTTCTTTGATAACTTCTACAAAATTATCAGAGATAACTATCACATAACTATTTGATAGGAAGAAAATATTTCATTACACAAACACTAAAAACCATTTTAGGTTAAGATATTTTTATAATTATGATGAAACATAAACCAGAAAAACCCTTGTATTTATCAATGAATGGATATTTTTCCCATCATAAAAGAAACTATGTAATCTATAGTGACTCTTAAACATCTCCCAAAAATTCCACACACAAGATATCCTTAAATTAATCTAAAGTGTAATAATTTTATTTATGAAATGGGGTTATAGAAACATAATATAAGTTTAGATCAAACACTCAGTGTGGGAAAACATACAACAAATGTAATCCAAGCATAAAAATAGCGAATAATATATTATAGAAATAATTAAAAAAACATAATTCCATAATAAACTAAAATTGGCATAATTCTATATCAATGATTAAAACATGGATATTAATAATAATAATCTCATACTAATGGAATTCACGATGTCATTAATCAAAAATATGTTGCTAAGGCCTTTTCCCAATATATTATCCTATTATAGGGAGAGGTATAAACTAAAAACCAATATATTATTTATCATTTGACCAATATAGATATTAATGGGATAAAATATTCAACTGTCCACCCATTAAATTTTTATTTCTAATTCATTCAGTATAGTAACCCATGATAAATATGCCTTTATTTTTCATTTTTTGTATGATATTAAAATTTAATTTCAGAGAAAATAATATCCACGTACCAATAAGTTCATTTTCTTTAAATACTATCTAAATAATCATCTTATTTTACAATAAATTGTATAACTTCTCCGTAAATAATATATTCTAGACCATCTTCTAGATATCTCATAAGTAAGACACATCCTCATAACCTGGGAATGAAAACTTGGGAAAGGGTATATCTTAAACACTCAGTAAGGGGTAAATAAATATTTTATCATGGATTAGTTCATAAGAATAGATAAAATCATAATAATAAGATAAATATCATAACAAAATGAGAGACAATAATAAAACAGAAGTGTTCTTGAATGTTTAAGTCATAATAACATAAATCCATAAATGTTTAACAAAGAATCATAATAGTTATAAAATGTATTCAAATCCATTAACATAAACCAACCATCATAAAAGTATAAGAGAATAATTAATAATATCCTTTAATTATGGAAAAAAATTCATAGGGAAATATTATTGTCATGAGCCACATAATTAGTGACCACTCTTATGAGAATCTAAAATTTACTCACAAAGAACTTATCAAATTAGATATAAATTAGTATCCACAACATAAGATGGATTTACAACCCCACCCTTATTAGGTTTATAATGTAACATCCCATACTTAGTATATAATGTAACCACATGACCTTGTATTATAATTGAACCAGCATCCCTGGTTTATAATAGAACCACCCATCACACATCAATAAATATGCATGTCTCTTAAAAATCATTCAATTTTCACATCTTAAATAGAAAAACAAGTAATAGGTTATTCAAAAAACAAACATATTTAAATAATTAAATTTTCCAAAATAAACTATTGAAATATAGTGTTTTATAAAAAACATACAAGTGGAAATCATTCACATCTCATAAAGAACCCACAAAAAAATGGGTTTCATAATTGTGTAAAATTACATCATGATAAAAAAATTGATATAAAAAACATGATCTTATAAAATAATCACATAATTAAATAACATATATATATTGAAATATGAATCATAACCCCATTGGGTAATGGTTATAATGAATACAAAATCATGAAAAGAGCTTTATTGAATTTTCTTATTTACCATTGTAAAAGTCATAGTTACAAAAATCTTTTCAAGAATTCTAATTTTATTTTTAGAAAAAATGAAAGGAAAAACATTCAAGAAAAGTTATTTAATTTAAATATATTTTTATATTTAAGTAAAAATTTTCCGTCATTTAAATTATAAATTATTGGAAAAATGATCATGTAAGATATTTTATAACTCAAAGAAAGGTGTTTGAATTACCAAGTCCCTTACCTTTACAGATGATTTCCATGAAAGTGATTTAACATCCTATATACCAAATATAAACATATTAATTAAATTTTTCAGGAAACTATTCAAATTAATTTCCATTTATAATATACACTAACAATAATTATCTCTATATATTTGATTGTTGTAATCTGTTTCAAAAATCTATTGTTAATAACCGGTCTGTTTGGAAATAGGATTATAAAAGCGGTGTCAATCATTATTTTTATGAAAAATAACATCATTTAAAAACAATTAAGTCTACTAAAATATATGTTTTATATAGTCATATAATTTCATAATTACATTACATTTGAGTTTTTGTTTCACATTTTTTAAAAATTAAAATAGTGATGAACATGTTTTGGGATATTTACTGATATCATTGCTTTACAATAAAAAAGATCATTATTTATTGATTCATACAAGAATAACCATATTAATAATATATATTACCCATATAAATCATATATAGTCATCAAATATAAACCATATCCATCCATTTTTGTATGTAAAGGTAATAATAAAAAAATTTATTCATGTATGAGATAGTCCACACAACATAGGATTCGTATTTACATTTCCTTAATAGATAATGAATAGGGTGGTTAATTCTTATAAAATAATTATAATAACATAAAAATATAATAATTATACTCATTTATAAATTTCAATAATATTAAAATAAAATTTAGGTTGAAAAAAATCTCACAAAGAAATTGGTAAAAGGAATGAGAGGTTAGGAACTTATAATTCACTCCATGGATTATCGCATTTGTGCAAGGGATTAAACCTTTGAGAGATGGTATTTTGAGGATATAATAACCTCTTTTTGGCATCTATACATTTGTATTACAGTATTGGATATATTATTTTTATGTAATTTTATATGTTTTTGGTGTGTGGGGATGTGAGGAGAGGAGTGCCCCTTTTATAAGTGAAAAGGAGTGAAATGTTTATAAATATCAAAAATATGTCAATAATGGGAAGTCACTATAATGTAAAGTGTCTCTAAACATCAAAATAATTATAGAAATATTAGATAGTTTTTTTATATATCTACTATTTAAATATAAACATGTTTTAAAATTTTAAATCCCTTTACCTCAAAGGTTTTCAATTTTAAAATTTTAGTTTTTACCATGACAACTAATTTTAACCTTATTAATTTAACAAATAGTCAAGAAAATCATATTAAAATTATTATATAATTTGTACCTAATGAATTAAAATTTGAAAATCAAATTTTCATTCATTTTTTTGAAGTCTGAAAAATTCATTTTAAAATAATAAATATATAATTTATAAAAATGTGTTTTTTGAAAAACAAATACAACTTACATTATAAAATGTCAAATATGGGTTAATAAATTTAAAAAGAATTTTTAATTCTCAAAAATAAAAGATAAAATATATATTTGAAATTATAAAAATTTTCTTAAATTTAAAAATCATACTTATATACTTATCTATATAAAATATGAAAAAGGTAAATCCCAAAATTATGATTATTTCTTCAAATTTATAGCCAAAAAATTTTAAATTTATGTTTAAAATAAAATCCTAAAATATGATTTATTTTTTTTATAAGATATCAATTTTTTTTGAAATTTCCTTATAAAACTAGATCTAATCATATATAAATTAAACATGGAAAAAATATACATTTTATTAAATAAATTTGAAGAGTAAAAATATACTTTATTAGTAACTAATTTGTACTAATTTAGTTGACGATTAATAATTATTTTATTTTATTTTTGTTCTTAGATATAAATTTATTTTATAATTTTTTACAACTATCCATATATGATAATGAGAAAACTACCTTACAATGGTCTGTATTCATATAGTTTTGGTGTTTCATGTGGAGAAACCAATCAAACAAAATATTAATTTATGGAGAAAAAAATCCAGTCCTTACATTCTAAACCAGTTAAAAAAATATTTTCCTTGGAATTTCAATTCAAGGAAGAAGAAAATGAGGATAATTATTTTTTATTACATCCCTAGGTTCTTATGTACCATCTTCAAATAAATTATTTCACCATATAACCATGACCATATGGCTGGTCTCGTCTTGTACCACCGTATCACATTGATACATAATTTCAACTAGTGGTTCCTCATAGAATAGATCAAGTTAAATTTTCATGGATTTCGTGTTCATTAAATGTGACGTGTCTTCTATGTACATCCTCAAATGTGATATATGGAACACATAATTTAATTAAGATAGGTCAGGTGTGAGTGCTGAGTGATAAGATACAAACACGACATGATCAAGGATCTCAAAGGGACATATATACCAAGGGAAAATCTTCTATTTCTTCCCAAATATAATAATTCTATTCAAATGTGATATCAAAAGTAATACCACTTCAGTATATTCAAATTATAGATATATTTTATCATTATATACATATATCTTCTATCAATTTTTCTTTGGATTTCATATCTTGTTGAATGGTTTTAACCATCTCAGTCATTTATTGGAAATTTATAGAACCTATCACCTTACTCTCTCAATATCCATCCAAGTATGTTGGGGAACTATATATCTTCAAATACAGATCCATATATTCTTCCTCATGATAACTATAACTGAAACTATTCTTATATGTGAACTCTACTAGGGTTGTTGTTGATCCAAACATCCACTGAAATACATCGAATAAGATCCAAGAATGTCACAAACCGATCCTCTGGGGCTATTCTGGTTGGCATAAAGCTGATTGTGGAACCCCAAGCCTATATCCAATATTCTATAGGTTGGTGAAAATGAAAAATAAGGGTAAAACTAAAAATATTGGTCATATCCTAATCATCCATTACAAATAAACACAACCTTCTCTATGTAAAAGTGATTAGGAAATAATAATTTATTACAATATATAGAGTATAACCATGAATGCAATAACCTCTTGGGAATACATCATAATATGAAAAAATAAAACCAAATCATAGGGGGGGATTAAATACCCTACTAAAAATGAGGACCCAAATTTATAGTAACTGGAGAAAGGGAAAACTAAAGAGATTCTGGCTCCTGATCACCTTCTCCTAAAAACAAGCATGATCGATGGACGCATGTACCTCTATCATTTCCCGATGTCACCACTGATCAGCTTATAATATATAATAGGCATCAAATGTTTGGGTAAAAGGCATTAATGAGTGAATTTATAGAAACCTAGTAGGGTACCCCATTAACCTATAAGGTATAAATAGAAAGATATAATGGTCAGCTGAACCCATAGAAAGAGGGAAATAAAAACTCTATATATATGATTGTAATGAAACCCAGTAAAGAGATAATATGGATCTCCATAAACACAAACTATCTAAGAATAGTTATTATTCTGTAAAACCTAAGCGTTACACCTTGATTCCCTACATAATTCACTACTAAACAAGAATCTATGATGAGGAAATACATGTATCTACTATGCTCCACAATTAAGGGGGCACAATCTTCAGTGGAGGACTTGAACCCCATTAGAGATCAAATATTGGGGGGGGGGGTGTTTCCACTATGTATATTGAGTATTTGTTTCCTTTATAATAAGGTGTTTTAGAATACTAACTATGTTATGCGGATGGGGGACTCTTTCCTTGGTGCGATTGGTAGATTTTCAATCCTAACATCTCTCTGATAAATAGGCCTGATCACTACCATCATCCAGGAATTGCTGAAATAATTATTGCACTTATAACATGTAATGTAATATATATGATTGTAAAATGATGGAATCCATCATGTTCTATACATAAAACTACTTATGATAGGTTTCTCATGGGGCCCAATTTGATCCCCAAATAAAGAGATGTACAAGGTTGCAAATCTTAAATGAGGGACATGGTGTGTACCTAAGGTTACCCAATCTGTAACCTCACCTATACAACTATCCATTTCCCTACCTTCACATCTCATGGTTGGCTATGTTAGATTACAATGATTGTAAATCTGGTACACTATGAGATGTACATTCTAGGGTATGCCATTTTCCTTCCAACTCATGCCCGTTTACTTCATCCTATGAATGTGTACAAAGGTCGTGCTCGTGTACTGTAGACCTATATTGGTTCCCTAGTCATATATGAGTACATGACCATGCTATTTTAATCTATTTTTCTATATAAACCCATTTTTCACATACATGGATATTATATATTTTTATATGAATATTAACTATATTAAATAAATACATTACCTTGGACCGTAATATTATAGTTCCTTGGGAATCATGGAAGATAATCTTCTAGTTGGATGAAATATTTTCAATGTTTCCCAAAAATATCATCCAATTTTATACTCCTACATAAATTTTCTCTTCGTAACATGTGGAAAGGAAACATAATAAAGAGGTGAGCTTATATTCTCATTATGTGTATACAGTGGACATACATAAACATAACAGGAACATAAGGGTATGAGAACATGAGAAAAACATTATAAAACCATACCGGGCATATCAGATATCCTAATCATGATTAATGACATAAATATTGACTATTTAAAATTCATGAATCATAAAGGAATATTGAGCATATGTTATTAGGGAATATAATATGAATTATGAATAATATTTTTCCAAACACATAGGCATATAAAATATTATTTCAAGGCTACCCACCAAGACCTTTAATATATGTTATGATTAGGATAATCACATGTGTACTTGATTTGTTTGTCGGAAAAAAACTATATTCCCCATTTTTATCGAGAATGGAATAAAACATATGTTCCCTTTTTTTAATCATAGGATAAAACCTATGTACCCTCTTATTTTCAAGTTTGGGATACAACCCATGTACCAACTGGTTTATAGGATTTTTCAGAAAATCGAGTACCATCTGAGCTCATATATCATTTATCATTACCCAATTCATTTGAGGGAGATATAGGTCCCACCCATCACATAATTAAAACAATATTTTTTTGTTCCAAAAGATCATAAAACATTCATCAAATAGTAAACCATTAAATAAAATGGGTATTATAAACATTTCATAATATCATAAACCGTGTAAAAGATACTGGTTTCAAAATCATTTCCTCATATAATAACACATGAAAATAAGTGGGTTTCTTCTAGGTATAGACCCTGAAAAATAAATGTGTTCCATAAATAAGTTTTCATTTTTAACATAGATCATGAAAAAAAAGAATGATAATGGATTTCCCGGATCATATTCACAATATGGTAGGATTAATACCAGTAGATGTTATATAATATTTAAAATAATTTTGATAGATCAGTTAATTTATTTCCCAAGTAAAATATCCTTTACACTTTGAAAAATGCTTTTAAAACCATTTTTTAAAACCATTTCATTGAAAATCACATTAAAAAAATGAATCTCTTGAATATTATGGAAAACATTTTCTTTATAAATATTCTTTAAAAAAGTCAAATTTATCTTTAAATAAATGTCTTTATTGATGGAGGATAAATATGTACATGTTGAATATTTCATTTTCACCATAAAAAGTTTAGAAAAGATCCCTGATCTGAAAATGCAAAAAATATTGCTTTTAAAACAAATTTTAAAAGGTAAAACACTTCAAGAAATTTCTTTTTGAAATCATAAGAGATTAGTTTAAAAGTTTTTAAAAAAGTTTTAGAAAACATGGTTTTCAAAGAAAATAGATTTTCGACTAAAAAGAGAAATAAATATTGATTTTCCAAAAACAAATTCTTAATTATATTATCTACCAATGAAGGGGAAAATAGTAACAATTCATTTATATACAATTAATAAATATATTATAATAAAATTTATAATAATTATTTATATTTGGATTATAAAATTCCATCATTTGAATCAAAATCGTAAACAATCCTGATACATGAAGAGATTGTAGAAATAAACTCTTATAATTTTGGTAACATTGAATCATAAACTCCATGAGATGATAACATTACATAAAGAATAAAATATCATTAAAAAATGTATATTCATGATGTAAAATGTTATATAGGCCATATATTTACCTTATGAATGAATGTAGGTTTATAACGTAACCTATATCTCGAAAAAGGAAAATTGAGACAAAAGAACACGTTATCGCATGGGTAATGTTTTAAACATCTACCCAGTGAAATAGAGATCCTCAAATGGATATTTAAATCCAATTAATTATTATTATATGAATAATAAAATAAATCCAATGTTTGTATACACATAATATACAAGAAATATGTAGTGGACATGGTTTTGGTCTCCCGAAAAATAAAATTGAGACAGAAATAGCTTACCACTTGAGTAACTTTTGAATCGTTAGATATATGAAAGAATAAAATAAATTTAAACTTTTAATATCATAAAATAAATAAAACTCATGATATAACATAACACAACGATGTATATAACCCACACAAAACAAATGAGTGGTGAATATAGTATAAGTCTCGTAGAAATAAAAGTGAGATTAGAAGTCCCTTCACCTTCATTTTTGACCTCCTTCAAACATAATAAAAATTCATGTATAATTAATTTAAATTTATTATACATATATAAAATAATAGTATTCATATATTATCTACCATATATTATTTCCTTATGAAATTATATTATCCATTTACTAAGAATCTCATCTTAAAGTTATATTTCAGGTAACAACTGCTTTGTTTTTCATGTAAGTTATGATTATTTTGTCTTTATTCCATATAGATTTATTATGATTTAACAATTAAAATATTAAAATATATATTTTTTATATATTTATTTATATTAAATCATAAAATTTAGTTATAGGAAACAAAATAAACTATTTATGGAGATGGTAGGCCGTATGTACACATGGATGTTGTTTCCATTTTGATGTCATCTTGAATGAAAGAATGTAAATGATATATATATATATATATTATCATTATAATATTATTATCATGAAATATATATATAACATATTATTAATAAGCCCATACATACTATGTTTCATATGATGAATTAACAAATCACATCACTATGAGCTGGTGGTAGTTCACACATCCACAAACGATGATATCATATTCCCCAAAAAATAGAAAGCATGAATATATGTGTTATACAATAATTCCTTAGGAATAAAGGAATAAAATATATCATATATATAATATAAAAATTTTTTGTCCATTATTATACCCAACCATGATGTGTGGTAATTAAAGAAGGAATGAGATTGATTTTTGAAGTGATAGTATGTCGTACAAGTGATCAATGATTATGTATCCCATTTGACGGAAGTGTGTTATGTTTTTTATCATAATCATAAAAAAACAACTAATTATATTGAATATAATTATAATATTTTATTATAATTATATAAAAATAATTGTAGTGTTTGAGAAATAAATAAATCAATAGTGATCATTGAAGAACTTTGCCTCTTCTTCGAAAAACTTCTTTTGTTTTTCACCGAAGTTCTTCTTTGGTTTTATATATGAAAAAATTTCTACCTATAATATGATAGTAGGGATATTTTTATTTTATTTATAAGGTTTTTATGAGATATATGTCTTGATATGTGTGTATTTGTGAGGGGGAAAGTTCTCTTTTATAGTGTAGTGGGAGTGACATTCATGTAAATACAAAAAGGTAAACACTATTGGGAGGTATTATTTACACAATGTTTATAAAATATTGGTTTTTTATAAAAGTAGTCATATAATAGATATATGGCCATAAAATGGTGTTTTAAAAGTTTATAGGACATTTCCACCATATGTTTAAAGTTTAGTCCCTTAGGAAACTCATTTAACTCTTAATAATTGTAATTACATTTAATTTGTATCACTAATCGTTTTGGTTAAAAAATAATTTGGAATAATGATAAATTATAAATTATTATTATTCCAAATATGGAATCAAATCATCCAAATTCAATTCATATAATTAATATAAATTAATTTAAAATTAATCCTGCAAATGGGACGAGAAAACGAGTTTTTAGAGAGGAAATATTCAAAAGTCTTAAATGTATTTTATATCATGTTTGAAAGTGAAACTTATTCCAATGAACTAAATTATATTATTATATTTTAAATTTATCCAAATTTAATTTTTTTAAAAAAAATAAAAATAGAATTTATCAATTAAAATAAATGAATCAAAAAACAGTTTTCAATTAAAATTCAGTATTTTTCGTTGTATGTGGAAAAATGAAACATCTAAGAAAAATTAAAGAAGTTTACCATTAGATATTTTTTATGATGAAATTAAAAAAAATAAGTTTATTTTTTCCAATAATATTTTTAAAAGTGTAAAATTTGGTTTTGAAACTAGTGCGCTATAAAAAGGCATTGAAACCATTTTTTTAGAAAAAACATTTTTAAGAATAAAGTTGGATTTTTTTACCATATAGAAAACATTTATGATTAATGTTAAAAAATTAGGTTTATTATATAAATTATAAATTAAATTAAAATCATTAAGCAATATTAAATTAGTTAATTTATTGATATTAATCACACTTATGCATATAAGAATTTATTTCTAGAAAAAGATTTCCTTTTATTTTTAAATGTGATTAACTTTAATTTATAATTAATTCATCACCAAAGAATTCATGTGTAAACCATACATTAATTATTTAGTTAAAATTATTAATAAAATCCATTAAAATTACTATGTCGTGACAATCATATTAAATAATAATATATAAATAAAATGTCACATTTCATTTAAGCTTAATGTTGCATGTAATGCAAAGTAAGTTCAGTATTAAGTGTAGTGAAAAAAATAAATGTTTCATGTAAATCAAGAAAATATTTTTGTTTCATGTAGTGAAATATTAACATGACGTAGCATTCCATCCGATCCATCATATAAATTTAATTTATTTGAGAAAAAAAATTCATAAAAACTTGTGGTGTTACATTCTACCCCCACCCCTTTAAAATGAATGTAACCATCAAAATTAATTTGGTTCATTGATGATTTGATACATTAATGTTCATTTCATATAAACCTAACTCAGAAAAATTAATTGAAACACTTATTTTAAATAGATAATTTTGGAAACATAATAGTTACCCTAGTTTTCCTCATAGGGGAACATAGGTGGGAAGTTAAGATTTTGACATGGATGAAAAGTTTAAATAATTATTTTTGGGTGATAAGTATCACTGATCATAAGAAATTAAGTGATCTAGATAGAGATAATAACAAAATTATCACTAATATATTCTGATTAAAAAGTCCATTTGATTAATCATAAAATGATTTTACTTGGATAAATTTTTTTTATATTCTTTTCATGAATAATATTCAATATGAAATATAATTACTTGATTTTATCCCATTTCTTAAGAACAATATATCCCTTTTAATCTACCTTGATCAATTTCCAATACATTCCTTTCTCCATGTAATGAAGGTTAATTTGTTATCCATAAATCACTAACAGATCAAAAGATCCATATGTTGAATGATAATTCATTAGTCTATATTTAATTATTTTCAACCCAAAGTGATTACTAGAGGTTATAAAATATAAATAAATGTTTATATTTGGAAATAATACATCAATATCAACAAAATTATTCATTGATCAAGATAAATCATTTCATTAATTATTAACCTTATATCTACATCATAATAAATAAGGACATTGAATTTAAAAAATTAACATGTCATTAATCCCATTATACCATAATGTTGATCAATATTGTCACATTTCAAACATTATAACACCTTTATCATGAATTCTCTTGAAACATGGTAAAAACCTGAATTACCAGAAATCCTTATTGAAAACATATGTGCTTCCAATAGATAATTTACCCATTTGTCCTCAAATAGTTTCTTATTCTATTAAAAATATTTGTATTTGAAACTTGTGTTTTTTTGATGTGATATAATATCAATTTCATTTCATTATTACAGAATCCATGTAGAGAGATATAATAAATTCGTAGAATCATATCATCTTCCATTAAAGGATGAAAAACAACATTTTCATAAATCTTATTTCTAAAAAATATCACATGAAATTCCCAATTATAATGTGCATAAATTATCATGATTTACTTCATCCATTCTGATTTTAAAATCATTCCCTTTATAATTTTTCTTGAGAGGTTGTTATCCTTGATCACATTTCATAATCCTTGAATTTGGGATATTTTTTTCCTTAATGCCCAAAATCCTTGAAATTTTGACATTGAAGTGCAGTGGTTTATTTTATGGAGATTTATAATTATTTGTATCATTATCTAACTTATTGCCCTTAATTCATCTTTCAGATTCCTAACAACCTTTCTTTCCACAATTGTTTCACCTTCTTGTCGCTTTTATTTATTCACCTGATAGTGTCTACTAATATTTTTGGCATATCGATTCTTGTAATTTTTTTTCACTAATTAAGTTTTCATGGTACTTGATATTCCTTTTGATATGAAAACCATAGGAATGGTGGGAATATCCAATTTCCATTTCTAGATTTATTGAACATCAGACGACTTAATTATATCTATGAAAGACAGTTCTAGATAAGGATTTCAAAAGACATGGTTTTTAGACACCAAAGAATCAATTTATATTACTTTTTTGGATATTTATTAACCCATACAAGTACCTCGAATATCATATATAATTATTTTTATAGGTACAAATAGATTCATCATCCTTTTTCTTAAGATCAAGGAATTACTTATCCATATTTGTTCATAGAATATGAGAGAATTTATTATTGGAAAATACACTCCTAAACTCGTCCCATTTTACAGATTCAATTTCTTATTGTTCCTTTATGTTATTAATAAGAATCCACCACTGATCTTCACTACCTTCCCAATGAGAAACAACCAAAATTATTTTTTTTCATGTATAGATTACTTAAGAACATAAGTTATATTTTTAGTGATAATGATCCATTTCTAAAGAAGTATTGGGTCATTGGAACCACTAAAATAGGGTGAAAGTTGCCTCATGATGGACTCGTCATTACATTGTTTCCTCATTGTCTCACATATATGTTCAATGTGATTCATTGAATGAGATTTGTTTTAGAATATCAATAAGATTTTTTCATTCCAACACACATATAATTTGGTTGAGTATAAGGACAGTCATTGTATTTTTCAAGCACACTAAGAATTAACAAGGATCAATTGGGTTCCATCCATCGATTAAAAATAAAATCGTAGTGCGAGCTACATTAATCATTGTGTGGAAAAAATAATCTTAAAGAATTACTTATAAGATGTCTAAATCATAACATCTTATTCAATAATAAATGACAGATTAGCTTTATCACAGGTTATTCATAGTAATAATCTATTCAAATCCTTCATTTTGGTTCATAAAGAGTTTTTTAAATTTCTAAACAATATACCTTTGGAATGTGAAATCAAGCATTCATCAAGGACCATTGTTGTGCACCATTTACAGATTAACTCTATCATAATGCATTTGTTTTAGGGTTATTCTCCCTATGTTCATCTGTTCATGATCCACATCCACTAATAGTATCTAGATAGGGATGTATTTTGAGGACACCACTTCTTCTATACAATACCAAAATTTCAGGGCATTTTCCAAAAAAGAATTCTATTACATAGACTTATCCTTAGAGACATCCCCATTAATACCCCTATAAATATTCCTAGGGATCTCACTAATGTTTTCCCATATTTATTTCCAATTGATGACTAAACATTTTCTTCGATACCAACTATAGAGACCCATGCTTAACATACATGGATATTTAATATTTTTAGTTTAATATTCATTACATTAGAAAAACACATGCCTATGAATTTTAATAGTTTAGTTCATTTGTTATCTTGGAACATAATCTTCTAGTTTTGTAAAATTTCATAAATGTTTCCAACAAATATTTCCTATTTATAAATCCTACATAAAAAATTTATTCATAACCTAAGTAACACAAAATTTATAAAGTGCTAAGCTTAGATGCTCAGTAAGGGTAGACAAGGGAGCCAGATAAGCATAACATGGACATAGGGGTATGAGAATAGAAGTACAATATTTTAAAACCATAACCTACATATTAGATATCATAATCACGAGTCATGGGATAAATATTGGAATTTCATAAGACATAAATCATAAGGGAATCAATAGAATAATCTATGACATTATATAATTAGAATAATACATACAATTTTGGATAACACACAAGCATATAAGTCTTATTTCAAGGATACCAAACAAGACCTTAATAACATGTTAGGCTTCAGATAATCACCCATGTACCTACTTTGGACTTTGGAAAACAACCCATGTACCATCTTGTTTTTAGGCGGGGGCTATATCCCGTGTACCATCTTTTTTCATGATCAGGTTACAAACCATAAAAGGTATTATTTTTGTGCTTGGACTACAACTTGTGTAAACTATTTTCATGGGATCGAGATATTACATGTGTACCTATTCATATCATATACCATTTATCATTACCCAATTAATTTGAGGGAGATATTGTTCGCACCCATCACAAAATGAATAAAAATTTATGTGTTTCATAAGGTCATAAAACATTCATCATATAATATCCCATGAAATTAAATGGGTATTATAATAATTTAATAAGATCATATCCTATAATGAATGGAATAGTTATATAATCATTTCTTCATAGCATAACCCCTAAAAAAAGTGGGCTTCATCATGGTGTAACCCTTGCAAAATAAATGAGTTTTAAAAAAAAACAGGGCATCAAAAACATAGATCATACAATGGAAGAATAAGAATGCTTTCCTTGGATCATATTCCAAGTAAAAAATTAGTATAACCATCATATTTCATCTTAGATTGAAAATACTTTTAAAATATCATGAAAACATTTCTTGAAAAAAAAATCATTTCCCCTTTTAAAAAGGAATTTTAATTATTATGAAATTTTTAAAATCAAAATCTATTTAAAAACAATAAATTTCAATAATATTATGGGAAATATTTTATCAAATATTCTTGTTAACATGAAAATTATGCATTGAAAGAAATTATATTCATGAAAATAGGTAAATCATTACATGATGAACATTACTTTTTCACTGTGAAATGTTAGGAAATGTACCTTGACTAGAAAGAGACAAGAATTTTTCTTTGGAAAATAAATTTCTAAAATTTTAAAACATGGTTAATTATTTATTTTATCATTCATATGAGAATTTTATAACATTTTTGAAAACATTTATAATGACCTGGAATTTCTATAATAGTTTTTTTAATTATCTGTGATTATTATGAGTCTAGGAAAATTAACGGTGCGTGATTACGAGGCCCAGAAAGCCTAGAATCGAATTTTGAACTTTTTTAATATACATTTAGTTAAAGTGTGAGTGGAAATTTCTATCTTTTGAAATGGAGCTCAGATTAAAAATATGAGGGCACCATTGAATTTACAGCACTATGATTCGCTTAAGGGAAGCTTATCTTTGTTTATAAAAAGTAAGGAGAAAAAGTTAATTTTGGGACATTCGAAAAAAGATTCTTAAATAACTAAAGGGTAATATTTTTTTATTGAAACTGTTGAGCAATGGTGGTGGGACCGCAGAGAAACATAATAATTTTAATGAGACAATTGTAATTTATTAAATATCTTATTTCTTCGGTTTTCTAATGACAACATTTGTGTCTTTAATTGACTCATTAATTACAATTATTTACTGAGCCATAATATTAAACACAATGTGGGAGATAATCCTCCTATCTAATCAAATCATGGGCATGGGTTTTTGAAGAGCCACATGAGGAGGCTTGGTTTAAATGCTGAAAACATCCCACTTGAATGATGATCGGTGATTGAGAAACAAACATTGGAGTAACCGATGGGTGATAGTGAATACCGACAAACAACTTCGGATGTGGACCCTTCTTCCTTATCCTCAGTGACTTCCAACTAATTCAAGGTAGGGGTTCATCTTGAATTATTCAAAGTGTTTTATAAATTTCATCCACTAGTGAGGATGTTAAATTATTTCCTTTTAATAATGATAATGCGGAGGGTGCACGTCGAACAAACAAGGACATTCCCCTCTACTGATCAATCTTTGATTGCATTCTTCGTGGGAAAATGAGAAACACTGTCGCATAGAGAAACTGAGGGTCGCGTAGTGAAGGAGACTTCTCGAGAGGCCCGTAGGTGCATCCAGGAAGAGTAATATACCTCTAGAGCTACATTGGAGGCCCATAAAATCACTGACGGCATGGTGGCACCAGTGACCAGAGGAGGCAGTGGCTGGATCTCGTTGGCCATGAAGGGACGGTGGTGCCCGAAGGCGTAGTGAAAGACATGCGAAACTGGCTGATACCACCGATGTTGACGGTGGCAACACACCATAGGGGAGGGTCACAGCTCTATGTCATGGCAAGGGGCGGACCCACTCCCCACGGGTCCCAGAGATCACAGGTCCACGAAAAAAAGCCAGGTGGAGAAGCGCCAACTGGAACCGCTGGCTGTAGGAGCCTGAACGGCTGAGTCATTTGGGAGGGGAGCCATCCCCCGCGCTCTAATGGCGGGCCACGTCCATCCAGCAGGCGGGGTTGGTCCAGTAGCCTGGTGGGTCGCGCCTAGCCGGTTGGGCCAGGAGGGTCCCACAGCCCAACGGGTTGAGCCTGTGGACCATCCCTGTCCGGCCAGGCCTAGCGGGATGGGTCGGGTCGGCCCGACCAGACCCAGACCCACTTTTAGCCGAGTTTTTATTAAAGGGATATATATCCTTAACTATACATCCTTTTGACGAACCGTATGTGGAAATGGAACCCTTAGGATGGGGTAGTCCTTTTGAGATTATCTACTTGAGTTTTCGGGAATGTTTTAGTATGCCCAGGATAGATCATACATGAAACCAAATGTTTCTATGGCACTAAAATGTCGATAACTTATAGATCGGGTGTCCGATTGAAGCATCGTCAGCTGCGTTGGAACCCTTATGACATGTCATTTTTTCAGGTTACATATTTGTGGGATTTTGTGGTGGTTGAGGTATTACTGATGGATTGAGGAGAGCATCCTCCCAGAATCAAGTGTGTTAAGTGCGGGAATCTAGTGGCTAGATGTGACGTGATGAATGAATAATGATCATGTGTGGTCCAGTATCTATTGATCATATGTGGGTAAGTTCTCAGAGATCTTGTGTGGGTCAGTGCCAAAAGACCCTATGTGGTTAAACATCTCTCAATACTGTGTGGTTTAGTGCTAACAATTCCTGTATGGGTCTTCATCTATCGATCCTATGTGGGTTAGTGTGTAGCGATCCAGTGTGGGTCAGAATATATCGATCTTATGTGGGTAAGTTCCTAGAAATATTGGGTGGGTCCGCATCTATCTATCTTGTGTGCATTATCATCAGAGCCTCTCTATAGAATAAGATTATCAAGTTTTATGACTAATAATATGTTATTTTATACTTAAGTAATATACATTGTTTGAACTGGGTCTTTCCTCATGTTTTTTTATTGAGATCATGATTTTGTTTTATCCATTTTGGAATTCTGGGAGGCCTTTGGGGGTCTCGGGGTCCCTACTCGGTATTTTTATACTCACCCCTACACGGGCTTCACCTGAACCTTGTTGTATCTTGTACAGATGACATACATCTTTGACCAAGGTTTGGGAGCATGGACCAGATCGTGCACGGAGGTGACCGGTTGATGAAGAGACCCGCAATGAAGAACTATACCTACGCTTCAGGTAGGATCATTAGAATAAGATCTCAAGATATATATTTTTCTACTGTATTATCTCTTTCAGTTGGACTTGTATACGAGCCACTTCCTTTCAGTTCACACTTTTAGTTCATCAGTTTTACTATGTGGTTTACTTTTTTTGTGTAACTAATCTGTGTGTGTACATGATTAAATGAAATTCCATCCCATTTTAGGGATATGCCTTTCTGGTGCTAGTCACCAATCTTTGACCTATGGAATGTGGGATTGGGGTAGTCACGACAAAGGCCCCGGGGGGATGGGTCATGAAAAAGTGGTATAAAAGGATTCCAATCTACCAAAGAACTAAGACTATGATATTTCTAATGTGGAAATAGTGTAAATTGTTTTGAGTACCATTTTTAGTTTGGTGAGTCTAGTCTTGGTGTATTGGCAGATATATCCATACACCAGGACCCTGAGTTCTGATTACTGACTCGATACACAAAAACATTGATTGTGTGTTTTTTGTATGGTTTTTCTTTTGATCTCTTTTGAGTCATCTCAACAAGTATAGATTATTGACAAGGAATCAACTATTTATTTTCTAGTTGACTCCACATAGATATCAATCCAGGTTTCCAATGAGAGATCATGATGACGGCCCACCAAGTGATGAGGCCTCGGTTCAGGGCCCTCTTATAGTGATAGCACATTTGGGTGTTGTACCAGTAGAACCACTACCCGTAGGGAATCATAAACACCTAGCCTCACCAACAAACCATGCTTACAGACTGAGCATGTTGCACGAGTTTGAGAGACAAAGGCCTCTATGGTTTCGAGGCGAGATAGACCCCCAGGTAGCTGATGACTGGCTGGAGGTTGTGGTATGGGTTTTTCGTTTGGTCGAGACACTAGTATACTAGATGGTGATCATAGTTGCTGTCCTCTTTACAGGAACAATAGAGAGTTGGTTGAGCCTAATTCTTGAGACACACGAGGAGGTGGATGTCACCTGGTTGTACTTCAAGAGCCTCCTGAGGGTGAAGTTTGTATCAGCAACACTATGCTCTATGAGTTTTCAAATGCTACTGCACTTGTTGAAGGGCATCCCGATAGTGGCCCTGTACATAGCGTGATTCACTGAACTCTATCGCTACACCACCGATATGGTACGATAACCTTTATTTAGGTATTGATCCTTTGATTAGGGTCTCCTACAGGAGATCATATCATCAATGATATCACTTAATATCCTTATGTAGGATGGGGTGTGTGAGTGAGCACAATTCGTGTAGAGATTCTTAGATGAGTATGCATTGATGGTGAGAGCCACCACTGGGCGGTAGGTAGATGAGTCATCTAGAGTAGGCAGTAGGCAGATGAGGTAGAGGTCCAAGCGGTCCATACCTTATAGAGGAAGAACCCATGATGTAGGGTCAGATGTGCGGAGCTCATGAGATAGAGGGGGTCAGCAAAGGGCCATACTATGATTCACATGTAGTGGGCAAGGTCACAATACTAGCAACATCTCGAACCACCATACTAATGATCAAAAAACTGTAAAGGGACCTCTGAGGTAGAGGTAGAGATTTGAGTGAGTCAATCTGTAGGGTAGCAGACGTGGAAGAAGATCTGGCAGAGAAACATGTGGTGGGTATAGATTTTCGGCTCTACCGTCACCACCTCCAGGAGGTCCACCTGGACCTCAAGGAGTTGGTCAACAGGGATGAGCTCAACTTTAGGAAGCTGAGTCGTATGATCACAGTGCTCCAAATATGATTTGAGGTAAGATATGTGTCTACTTCACCCTACCTGCATTACTTATAAACTCAAGTTCTAGTCACTCTTCTATATCCATATCTCTCTTTAAGAGCATGAAGATCTCGATGGATCCATTGGATCGATCCTTATGATTAGAGAATCCTATGGGAGAGGATTCTAATATTACACACTGGTTCTGGTAGTGTGAGCTTACCCTAGGTGGTGAGAGGTTTGGATGGGATCTCTTTGTAGTAGCGTCGAGGCCTTATGATGTCATATTGGCTATGGATTGGTTATCCATGGTCCATACCCAGATTGACTATTTTAGGCACAATGTGTAGTGTGACCGCGAGGATGGGACCAAGATTTATTTCACCAGTGAGAAGGGAACCTTTTTAGCTCAGGATGTAACTTCATGGAGGATGGTCCAGCCGATCACTAATCATTTGGCTAGCCTTACCCTTGGATCAGTTGACGAGTGGAGTCTGAGTTATCCTGTAGTTGTGCACCAGTAGGATGATGTCTTTCCTGATGATGTTCTAGTACTACCTCCTCATAGAGAGGTAGACTTCTACATCGACCTTTACCATGGGACGATGCTGAAATCTACACCATCATATTGGATGGATCCCTCGATGCTTCGTGAGTTGATCATACAACTTGAAGACTTGCAGGATAAGGGGTTTATAAGGCCTCGTTTTTCTCCATGGGTAGCTCCGATTTTGTTCCCCAAGAATGTAGATGGGATTTTGACGATTTTTGTGGACTATCGGCGCTTGAACCAGGTGACCTTGAAGAAAAAGTATCCACTTTTTAGGATTGATGATCTCTTCGATCAGATGAAGGGGGCTAAGTGGTTTTCAAAGATAGACTTCAGATCATGCTATCATCAACTCATGTTATGGGATGAGGACATACAGAAGACAACCATCAGATGTAGGTATGGCCACTATGAGTTCATGGTTTCACCCTTAGGCATGTACAATTCCCCAATAAGTTTTCATTGTACTCATGAACAAGATATTACTTCCTTAACTGGATGGATTCATGGTGGTTTTCATTGATTGCATCTTGATATAATCAGCATTGGAGGAGGAGCATGTTGCTCATCTGCAGATAGTTTTGTATACAATATGAGAGAAACTTCTTTTTGTTAAGCTCTCAAAGATCTACTTCTAGATACATGAAGTTCACTTTCTAGGACAAGTTATCTTAGAGGATATAGATGTAGTGGATCCAGTGAAGATAGAGGTAGTTCTTTTTTGGAAGCGACACAGGAGTGTGACTGAGGTGAGTTGTTTCCTGGGGTTGGCTGTGTACTACTGGAGATTCGTACCCGACTTTTCTAGAGTAACAGAACCCTTTTTAGCTTTGAAAAATAAGGTACATCCTGTCTTTTGGACATATAGATTCCAGCAGAGTTCCTGGATTCTAAGAACTAGATTGAAAAGTTCCACCATCATGAGGATACTAGAAGAGGGAATTGGTTGTGTAGTCTAATGTGATGCATCAGGGACCAGACAGGCATGTGTCCTAATGAAGGAGTGAGTGGTGATCGCCAACAGCTCATGAAACTGAGGCATCACGAGCAGAACTACACTGCCCATGACCTGGAGTTAGCAGTAGTGTTCTTTTCCATAATGATGTGGTGGAACTACATGTTGGGTGAATGATTTACCACCTACTCCGATAACAAGAGTCTCAGTTATATCATCTCACAGAAGGACATGGACATGAGACAATGGTGATTGCTGGAGTTCCTCTAGGATTATGACATTTAGATATTCTATACTTCTGGGAAAGGGAATGTGGTGGCATACGCACTGATAAGAAGTTTTGGATAACAATTTCTAAGTGAGGAGATTGAGCAGCTAGCCGTGTTATAGTTTTCCTTTATTGATAGTGATGGAGAATCATACCTCCAGTCTATTACTTTTACTCCCCCAATTATTCAGCGAGTCATGGAGGCAGAACTTGGGAACGTTGTCTGCGAGGCCTGACGTGCTCATATATCGTCTGGATGGGCTCCTGATGGATTTTCTGAAGGTAGGGATCATGTAAAACTTTTCAAAGGATGCACCATTGTACCATTGATGCTTGGAGAGGAGGTGTTGAGGGAGTTCCACACATCCCCTTTGGTAGTACATTGTGGTGTGAAGAATATATACCAAGACCTCTGACGTCAGTACTAGTTTCTTAGGATGAATAAAGTAATGGTAGATTTTGTTTCACAATCCCTCACTTGTTAGCAAGTGATGTCTGAGCACCAAGTCCTTAGAGTCTTGACTCGTTCACTTGAGGTGTCAGTATGCATGTGGGAGATAATTTCGATGGGATTTGTGACAGGGCTACCACATATGTCCAGGGGCCACAATTCCGTTAGGGTGATCATTGACCGACTCACCAAGTCATCCCACTGCCTACCCATCCAAGAGTAAGGATTAGTACAAATCTTAGAAAGCCTCTATGTGCAGAAGATAATACGGATTCATGAGGTGACATCAATGATCATTTCAGATCGTTGTGATCATTTTACATCTTTTTTGTTGAAGGGATTACAAGAGCCTTTCGGGACTCAGCTACACTTGAGCCCCAACATTCATCCTCAGACAGATGGTCAGATAGAGCAGACCATACATACGCTTGAAGACAGGCTCTGTGATTGCATCATTGATTTTGGTCGCAGTTGGGAGGACCACCTACCGCTGTTGGAGTTCAATTACATCAATGTTTTTCACTCCCCCATCGGCATGGTGCTATTTGAGGCTTTTTTGGGGAAACCGTGAAGAGAATCTCTATACTGGGAAGACCCAGGGGATTCAGCACTTATGGGTCCATAGTTGGTACGGGCTACGACTAAGAAGGTGCAGATAATAAACAAGAAGATGAAGATTGTACAGAGCATGTAGAAGTCTTATGCCAATATAAGATAGAGGCCCTTGGAGTTTGAGGAGGGAGACTATGTATTATTATAAGTATCACATTGACGATGATTGTAGAGATTTTACCGGGGCGAAAATAAAACTCGGAGTTTCAACAGACCTTTCCAGATCCGCAATAGAGTAGGCGAGGGGGCGTACCATCTAACCCTTCATCCACAGATGCACATGGTGCATAATGTTTTCCATGTGTCACAACTGAGGAGGTATGTGCATGATCCATCACACAGTATCGACTGGGGAGATCTAGACATTAAGGATGGGGTGATATTCGCAGAGTTCCCAGAGGTGAGAGAGAGGATCAAAAAGAGTAAGTCCTTCATGGGTATTCGATTCCTCCGGTGAGAGTTCGGTGATAGCACAGGAACCTCTAGGAGATCACATGAGAGTGGAAGACTCGGATATATTCTCAGTACCCCCATTTGATTTGATAGTTTTTTTGTGGATTTTTGGGAAAAAAATCCCTAAGGTGTGGATAATGTAAAGACCTGGAATTTCAATATAATTTTTTAAAATAATTAGGGATTATCACGAGTCTGCGAAAATTAGCAGCATGTGATTCTGAGGATCGATGAACCATAAATAGAATTTTGAAATTATTTTAAGGTATGTTCCGTAAACGTGCGGGTGAAAATTTATATCTTTTGAACCGATGCTCAAATTAAAAATACAATGGCACTATTGAATTCACAGTGTGGAGATTCTCTTAAGGGAAGCTTATGTGTTTTCAGAAAAAGTCAGACAAAAAATTTAATTTTTTGAAATTACAAAAAAACTAAAAAAATAACTAAAGGTTATTTTATTTTCCTTTTGAACTGGTTGAGAAATAGTGGTGGGACTATAGTGAAACGTGAGACTTTTATTGAGATACTTTTAATGCATTTGACCTCTCATTTTTTTAAATTTGTAACGACAATGTTTGTGTGTTTAATTGACTCATTAATTGTAGTTAATTAATGAGCCATGATATTAAACACAAAGTGGTAGATAATCATACTATTTAATCAAATATTAGGCATGGATTTTGGGAGAGTTACGAGAGGAGGCTCTAACGAAATGTTGGTGACATCCCTCTCCAATGAAGAATGGTGATCGAGTGACTGACAATGGAAGAATCCACAGGCGACGACAAACACCAACGAACACCTTTAGACGCGGACACTTCATCAAAATATCTAGCGCCTTCCAAAGAATTAACGGTAGTGGTTTGTCATGAATTATTCAAAGAGGTTTATAAATTCCATCCATCTGTGATGATGTTAATGTCTTTCCTTCTAATAATGCTAACACGGAGGGTTCAAGCCTAATGAAAAATGCCCAAACCCTCCACCAAACATGAATTCGTTAGTTCTTCATGGGAAACCACGAAACGCGGTGGGAAGGAAAAACCAAGGGTCGTGAAGTGAAGGTGATGTCCCGAGACGCCCGTAGGTGTAGATGGGAAGAGGAAAAGACCTCTGAAGCTACACTAGAGGCTCGCGGAAGCTCCGTCGGTGCAGCAACATCCGCGATTGAAGGAGGCGGTGGCTAGCTCTAACTGGACACGAAGGGATGGAAGCTCCCAAAGAAGTTGCGGAAAAAGGGGCCACTAGCCGACACTGGCCACGTTGATGGGGGTGGCATGCCATAGATGAGGACCATGACTTTGAGCTGTGGTAGTGGGAAGACCCACGCCCTACAGGTCCCGCAGATGACCTGTCAACGTCGACCGACCTGGTGGAACAACGCCAACTGGTGCTTCTGATAGGAGGAGCCCGAACGACTGAGCCATTTGGGAGGGGATCCGACCCCCTCACCCTGCTGGTGGACCGTGCCCAGACTGCGGGCCGAGTCTGTTTGACATCCCGACGGGCTGCGCCTAGATGGGTGGGTCAGGCCGGTCCAACGGCCCAACGGGTCGAGCCCATGTCCAGTGGGTTGAGCTTGTAGTCCATCCCCTTCAGGCTGGGTGCATTCGAACTGGTCCGAGCCCATCTCCTTCAGTCTAGGCCCAGCAGGTTGGGTCGGACTGAACTGAGACCCACTAATGGCTCAGTTTCGATTAAAGGGCCATTTATCCTCAACCAGACGTCTGTTTGATAAACCATATATGGTGATAGAACCCTTAGGATGGGGCGATTTTTTTTGAGATAAACCACATTAGTTTTGGATAATGTTGGAGTATGGATGGTTTGGATCAGACTCGAATCCAACTAGGCTCTCGACACAAAAATGCCTATAACATACAGACCGGGCGTACGATTGACACACCGTCAGTTTCATTGTTCCCTTTAGAACATGGAGGATATTTGGGATACTTATTATAGGACTTAATGGAAGTTGAGGTAAAACCGATGTCTTGAGAAGTGGATCATATCGGAATCAATCTTGCTAAGTGAATGAATCCGGTTGTTGGACGTGATGTGAAGAATGAATAGTGATCCAGTGTGGGTTAGTACATATCGATCCTCTATGGGTCAATGCTAAGCGATCTTATGTGGGTAATCAAGTATAGATCCTATGTGGGTCAATATTTTTCGAACCGGTGAGGGTCAGTGGTTAACGATTCTGTGTGGGTCAATATCTATCGATCCTATGTGGGTGAGCGCCTAGTGATCCTGAGTGGGTTAGTATCTATAGATCTTGTGCGGGTCTGCGCCTAGCGATCCTATGTGCGTATGAATATATTGATCATGCGTGGGTCACCAACAGAGCCTCTTGTCATAATAATATGATCTATTTTTACAACTAATAATATTTACTTATGTACTTAAATTATATACAATGTTTTAGCTGAGTCCTTCCTTGTGCTTTGTGATTTAGATCATTATTTGTGGTTTTTCCTTGTGGAATTTGGGGAGTCCTTCGGGGGAATCAGGGTCACTATTGGTTATTGTTATACTCTCCCATGAATGGGATTATCTTACACCATTTTGTGCCTTGTTCTGATGACATACACCTTTGACCGAGGTTTGGGAGCTAGGAACAGACGGTGCACGAAGGTGACCAGTTGAGGCATAGTTTTTTAATGGGGAGTTTCACCTACCCTTTAATTAGGATAGTTGGCGGATGATTTCAGAAGATGTTTTCTTTTCTAATGTATTAACTCTTTCACTTGGGATTGTATACTATCCCCTTACTTTCATTTGACACTTTTATTTCACTAGTTTTACTACGTGGTTTATATTTTTTGTGTACCTACTCTCTATGTGTACATGTTTAAAGGAAAGCCTTACCATTTTAGGGATAAAACATTCTAGTGCTAGTCACCAACCCCGAGCCTATGGAAGGTAGACTTGGGGTAGTCACAGAACGGGCTCCGTGGGACGAGTCGTGACAAAAGTTTTATAAAACCTATTTTCGAAAGAAAACATATTTCCGAATAAAAAGAGAAATAATGTCAATTTTATTTTAAATAATTCTTCAACATAGATTGTACCAAAGAGTGAAAAAGTGATATCATTACATTTTTATATCATGAATAACCATATGAGAATAAAATTCCTTAGAATTATTGAGATATGGACTATAATAATTCATCAAGGGAAGCATTCCCATAAATAATCTCAATAAATGATGATATTGTAGTAATAAACTCTTAACACTTTGTGAAAAAAGAGGCAAAAAAATCCCCTTACTACATTGCTAAAATTTTAATCATAAACCCCAGGAAAGTTAGATTATTAAAGGGATATATTAATCCAAAAAATTATCATTATATAAATAATAAAATACATTAATGGGTAGTATACACACATAAAAAAAAGAAACAGTTGGTGAATATGATTTATGTCATACGAAACATGAAAGTGATGCTGAAATCCGTTACTACTTGATTAAATTTTGAATAATGAGTTCCATGAAATAATGATAAAAACTGAAAATTTTAAAATAATAAAATAAATTAAATCCATGATATAATATTCCACAGGGATGAATATACACAACCCAAAATAAACTCGATGTGAATATGACATAAGTCACACGTATAGAAGGGATGTCAGGAATACATGTACCTTAAGTCTTGACTTCCTCTGTATATGTTAAAACATCCTGTATAATAGTATCATATTCATATATATCATACCATATATTATTTTCTTATGACTTTATATTACCTATTTATTAAAAATACCATGTTAGAGTTACCTTTCGAGTAATAACTGATTTGTGTTTCATATATGTTTTGACTTCTTATTTATATAATTCTAACATTGATAATAATTTAATTATTTATAAAATATAATATTTATTTATTATATATTCATCTTTATTAACCCAACATATTTAGTGATAGGAAATGGAATACACCATTACTAATGATGGTAGGTCATACGTACACATAAACACTATTTCGGTTTTCATTTCACATTGATTGAGAGAAAGTTAATGACATATATATATATATTATAAGATTATACTTATTTTGTCATATATATTAAATATGTTTATTAAATCCATCCTCAAAACATTCCATGTAAATCCTGAATGAATCGCATCGCTTTGAGGAGGCAGTAGTCCACACGTCCATAAATGATGTTATCTATTCCCATGAAATGTAAGGTATGTGTTATATAATAATTACATAAATATAAATATATAATTAATATCATATATATAATACTAAAAAATTATTGATATCACTATTTGAATCATTTAGTGTTGGTAATGGATGAATAAATGACATCGGTTCATGAGGTGGTAGTACAAAATACACACGAACAATGAGTGTATATCCAATTTGATTGAAGTGTTTGTAGTTATAGATCACATCCGTAAAAAATATAATATAAATATATTGATTATAATGAGTTTATTATATAATCATTATATCAAAATAATTGAATGGATGGATAAATAAACAAATCAAAATTGCTCGTTGAAGAACATTACATCTTCCTCACGTAAATTCATTTGGTTTTCACAAAAGGACTTCCTTGATTTGATTTATTCCCAATGTGAGGCTTCATGGATTATAGGATGGATTTTTTTTGTTTAATATGGTTGGGTTTTTATCAGAAAAAGGATTGATATGTGGGTATATTTTAGGGGGTGAGTTCCATTTCACAATGGAGGAGGAGTGGAATTTTTGTAAATATCAAAAGGAAAATACTATTGAGATATATCACTTACTTCCTTAGACTCCAATAATGAAATAATTTTCATACAATATGGGTTATGGTTAAAAAATGGTTAGTTGATGGGTTTTGGATTGTTTTATAGGTAAATTTTTACCTTATGTTTATAGATTACTCCGTTAGTAAACTGATTTTTCTCTGATTCATTGTAAATAATATTAATTACTTTCACTAAAATATTTTGTCAAAAACTATATTAGATTTAATAAAAATTAATAATTATTATTATAAAAAATATTTAATCCATCATTCTGAATTTAATTAACGTAATTGGAATAAATTAATTTAAAATTATGCACACAGACATGAAGAGAAAAGAGGTTGTTAAATTGAAGATGTTCAAAAGATTAATGTTTTTATACACAATTTCAATGTATAATTGATTCCAATGACTTAAATTGGATTAAAATATGTATATATAATGAAGATTTACTTTAAAAACATACAAAAGTAGATTTTATCTTTATAAAAAAATGAATAAAAAAGTAGTTTTCAATTGTAATTTAGAATTTTTTACAAAACATCCAAAATGAACTTCCTTGAAAATACCAAAAGAAAAAAATAAGATAATTTGGATATTATGCTTAAAAAACTAAATTTTATTTTTTAAAATAAAATTTATAAATGTGTCAAAAATTATTTTTAAAACTAATTTTCCATAAAAAGGCCAGAAATTAATTTTTTTAGAAAAATTCATATTACACAAGAAAATTAGATTTATTATTATATATCATCAAGAAAAATATAATATTAATATTAAAAATTTGGTTTAATATATAATATTAAAACTTCATTAAAATAATTAACAAAATTCGATTTTACTAATTTATTAATATTAAACACACTTGTTCTCATAAAAATAGTATTCTCGGAAAAATAATTCATTTTTATTTTACAAAGGTTTTTAATTTCTTTCTTAATAGATTTTGAGCCAAATAATTAATGTTTAATCCTAATTTTCATAATTTATTTAATATTATTCATAACAATCATTCCAACGGCTATGGAAAAAATATGATATTAAATAATAATATATTAACAATATGACATGTTTCATTTACACTCACTGTAGAGATTAATGAATGTGAACCTTTTATAGAGTGTAACACAATCAAAACTCAGTGCTTCATTTAACTCAATCTATGAATTATGTTGTTTCTAGGTAATGATTAATTTTGTTTTTGAAAAAATAAATCTTAAATGGGAATATCATAATTGAAATCCATTAAGGAGTATTAATTTATTAAAAAAATATTTCCTAAAAACATTTGGTGTTACACTCTCCCTATGTGTTGGGATGTGTTTGTTCCCATATACCCCTTGGGTACTCGCCGATTCACTAGAACCCGGTCACAAAATTCTAATGTCCCATAAAAATTATGTGATGAAAATTATGTGATAAAAATTTTGATAGTATAACCAATCCTTTATAGTTAGGGGAGTACAAGAAAATTTTTTGATGTCTACACATCGTGTCTTTTGAGATTTTCTAGAAATATAAAAATGATTCTCTAGTCTTTCCCAACCATATTCCACCACTACTTTTGACTCAAATATTACTGAGGAGTGTGGATTTAGGGATCGTCATTCCCAATCGATCATCGATGGATGGATTTTGACCACCTGAACCCCATTCAGATCATCCTATCACACTGGACCTCTCCCAAGAATAAACCATGAAAAACTTACCTTCAATCTAGGTATATAGAAACCCAAATTTTTATTATATGACTATTATATAATTTCAAATATAATCAACATATTATAATTTCAAAAATAGTATCTACATGTTTGGTGTATTGGGAAAATTAAGCTCATACATAATTTTTTCAAAATAAAACAAAAGCATTTATTTTAATCCTTCTTCTTTATCCTTATAAAACATCACATTATCTTTAGTACATGTATTCACTTAAGGATATAAAATAAATAAAGGGGTGAGATAAAATTCCAATAATATGATGAATAAGGAACATGAATCAATATAACATTGGAGAGAGTAATCATAAAATATTAATAATAGAATCATCATCATCATCATCAATATAATGAGATAAATCTGTTGTAAAGTAATTGAATCTGAAAATGCATAAAAATTAAACAACTTGTCATAGTGGTCAAATACCACACATAATATTGAACCAAGATTGAATCGTGTACATGCATAACATAACTACATAGTCAAAACAATATCTTGTGAACAAATCTAGAGTATTTTTCAAACATAATATACATTATCTCATGGGAAACATCACATTACCCATCACATTGGTGTGACATATAATTCCAATACCACTAGCCATATAGAAATATTTTAATAATCATGCATGGAACACAAAACATATCAACATCATAATAATGAAATAACCCATGGAATGAAATGTGTTCCATAAAAATTTCATTAAAACTAATTTCATGAATAAACTTTTGATTCCCAAATGAACTGGTGGAAAATTATTAGAAATAATCATCATCATTACTAAGTGATGAAGAAACAAATCAATATGATTAAAATATATGTTTTTTGAATGAAGAGTTCTTTTTTAAAATGATTATATTTGTCAAAAAATAAAGTTCGAAACATATATATCAATGAAAATAACATGAAATAAAAATTAAATGATTTTTATGGAACATTAGAGGGGTATCCATAACAAATAATCCATGAAAGATGGATATCCCAAAGAAAATAAGTTGGGTTCATAAATCCCCTTCCCTTGATTCCAATATTATTTCATAGTTTTTTCCCTCCTGAAAAATGAATATAATTTTTTTAAAAACTGATACATAAGTGAATTATAGTCATTTATACCATTTTTTTATCAATTATAATCTCATGTTTTTATTTCCCAGTGATTTTGATGAATTTGAAGTGTTTTGATACATAGTTTTTCTTAACAATTTTACATTACACTTTAATTTCTCTATTTTCATTCAGTGTAATTTATAGAAATGTATGATTAAGTTAAGAATATTTTGATACATGTAATTAATTATTTATATATTATATAAAATTAATATTATCTATATGGTTGTTATAATAATTTTCTTGGAAATATCTCCGTAGGTGGTTAACCGACCTTTAATGAGATATTGTCGAAAGTTTGGGAAAAGGAAGATTCAAATTTATATTTATCATAAATGTGAAAATAAAAATAGGTTAAAATAATTACTATAATGTTAAATTAATTTATATTTAAATTTATCATATATGTTTAAGAAATTAATGGGGAAAAGAAGAAACAGAATACTAAAAGTGGGAAGAGTTGATTGAGACTTATTATATCCTTGGTGTAGCTACTCTTGTAAGGCACTATAAATCCCTTGATAATTGGATATGGATTTATGTAAAAATATTTATGTATTATAAGGGTATTTAGAGGGATTATTTGGAATGACACTGTGTTGTTAAATGGGTGGGAAGAGTGGTTTTCCAACAGAAGGGTTATCGGTAATTTATACTCAAGGAGATGAGTATTTTTAGAATTAAATATCGAATAAAATGATATTTCATAGTTAAAACATGTAATAGTGAATTTTTTAATATATAAATAATTTATAAATATAATATAATGGGTTTAATACCTTAAATTTACATTATAAGTATAATATATTAGATTATTATAATTGAATGTCAAAGTAAAAAAATATTGCTATTTTAAGGAATCAATTTTTAGTTTAGGTTGTGGATATTTATTTTTAATTTGGGAAATTAATTTTATCATACATTAATGAATCATTTATGAAATAAAATATATCACGGACCAACCTCAAGTCCTAGATAGGTTTATTTCATTATTAAAACATGAATTAAATCATTTAAGATACACCAGTTTTGTGAAAGACTGTATTTTTACAATTCACATTAACATTTAAGTAATTCATAAAATTACTAAAAAATAACCCTTGGAAAATTTTTATGTGATGATTAAAAAAATGATATTAATTTTTTTAAAATAATTATAAATATGTAATTATAATTTTAATATAAAATTATGTATTTTTACAAATTACATTAAAATACATTCTATTAAAAATGTGCTTATATTTTGTTTGAGTTTTTTAATCATGATATTTATTTTTTAGAATTATAATATTTGTATTTACATAATTAAATCCGGATAAATGTTATTTATATCTGAAATTATTATTTTAGGGTAAAATTATTATTCCTATAGTTAGGTTACAAAACCCAATGGCCAGGATACTATTCCAAAAGTCACATTAAGATTCCAACGGTCATATTACCTATTATATATTCGACTCAATTATTTCAGCAAATTTTCACCTCAATTAATCTCATAGTAATATATCACTATTTTATATATTGTTTTTTAGTTTACTAAGATATGGTTTTTTTCTATACTCTTGGAAGTGGGGGTGATGATTCTTGTACAAGGGGGTGATCATTGTTTTTCAATTTTAGCTTTTATATTTTATATATTTTTTCTGTTTGTAATGTTTATAATTTTAA